>JAQIUQ010000452.1:0-345001 GCA_030378365.1 Hybognathus amarus
TAGTAGCGTCGTCATATCTGACTAAAATAACATGACATATAGCCTGGTTTCAACAACCAGGAATGCATTTACACTTGTCCCGTTTTCGTCTGGAATACACGGAATTCAGACCACGTCCCTCAAGTGGTTTGAGCGATCGGATTCAAATCCGTACTCGAATGCGTTTCGGAGGGCATTTACCCCCTGGTCTTTTCACGATCTTAACAGCTATCCGATCACAGAAACGCATGAAGTGACCAGGTGTACACGGCCCTTTAAATCCATCTTCTACTTTTGTGGAAAGTTGACTAAAGTTGTGTCGTTCGAGTTGTCTTCTCTGATACGGAGAATGGCGGCGAATACACAAACCTGACAGTCAGTCATAGCAGAGACTATAGCCAGGCGAGCGTGGAATGCAGCATGACATCATGCAGTCTCAGATTCCGAGCCCGAATCCCTCTTATTTATTTTACTGTACAGGATTATAGAGGCAATCGCAGTGATCAGAGAAGGGCTCATTCAGCCCATCAGGCAATTGTTTAAGCATGTATGGGTTAGAAAAAGTTTATTTTTAACATGAAATGTTGCGCAATGCACCTTTAAAGCTTGCCATCAACAATAACAGTGGGTGAAAAAAGTGGTGGAAAAAGTGGTGAGCACACTGTACATTTAAAGACAAAACATAACACAGAACAGAGATAAAACATAAAAAACCAAGCATGTATGTACTGTAAAATTTTAAATTTTGTGTTGGCATAGATCCAGACTAGGCTACTTTAGTAAACATATCAATGCATTAATGATCTAATTCTTATTTATTTACAACCATTGTGATAGATAGGCAAAAGTTGACTTTTTTAGCACAGCAAAAACTGTATACTGCAAACAAAACAAGATATGTTGTGTGTTCTAGCTCAAGCACACCTGGTGACACTACATGAAGCCCTTGATTAGTTGCATCAGGTGTGCTTGAGACTGTTTTGCAGATGTGTGTTGTTAGGAATTCTATTCAGGTGGTGAATAATTTGAGACTGCAGAAGTTATTAAATGTTGCATTCTCAGTTGAATTTAGGGGAATCCACTGAAACATTTGTTGTGTTGAGCTATTTCAACTAGCTACTTTTTTGTTTCAATCGATTACAACTTATATTGGAACCAATCAAATATGATACACACCTGGTGTTTTTGCTGAAACTTGAGCATTGTCTCGACCATCGTTCTGTTTCACTAAACTCCCCAAGCTTTCATGTCTTCCACAGTTTCTTTACCACCTGACCAGGTCTCCCCAGGGAGTGAAGAAGTCCAAATCCTCTCTAGGAGCGAGTCTGGCTGCTCTTCCACCCCCGTTTGCATCCAAACTGGACCGACCGGGGCATCGGCCCAGAAGCCATCGCTCGGCTCGGCTTCCAGACTCCACTGGACCAGGAGAACTACTTTACAGCAACATTGAAGTTCTTCCAGCCATTCCTCCGCAGAGAAAACGCAAGCCCATCTCCTCGTGACGCACATAGCCGCAGACCGAGTCTGACAGCAGAAACTGATGGGAAACTTGACCGACCAATTATACACTGTAATACTGTTCAACTTTTCATGGGTCATCTGGATTCATTTCAATCAGTGAGGACACTGAAGAATCACTGTTTGAGTAAGATTACTGAACAACAGGCTATTTTTTCATACAATTTTACAAATATGATCTTTTTCTATGGTATGCATATGGTCTAAACTTTTAATTGTAACATTTAAACATACTTTAAGCTTATTGTTTATTGTTCTTATTAATAAAGGAAATTGTTGAACTATCGAATAGCAACAACTTACTAAATAATACACTGCCCAGCCAAAAGATGAAAGTCGCTGTTCGCATTAAAATATGCAAACTTGGGTTGAGGAGTGGTGCCTGCCGTCCAAGAGGGAGCAGAAGTAACCGTCTCCCATTTGCCGTGGTCCTGGAGCCTGTTGCTGTTCGGCCATGATGGGGGCGGAGCAGGGAACGAAGGACTTGCTGCCGGCTGCCCTGGACCAGAAGCGCCATTACCGTCCGCAGGAGGCGGATGTGCATGGGAGCCCGTCTCAGCGAATGTGCCATCGCATGGCACTGCGAGTGAGTCTCTCAGCTGGCTGAGGACCGAGCGGCAGTGTGTCCTGGAACCGGACCATAATTTTTAATAACTCTCCACTCTACGATATCGTGCCCGCTCCTCATGCTTCCGTCTCCCTATTTTCTCACCTCGTCTATCCATGTGATTGGGATCTGAAGGTTGTGAGCGAGGTTGAGGTCAATGAAATTGCCTTCAGCTCCCGGAGTCGCAATTGTGCTAGACAGTCGTGTGTGCATGTTGCCCATCTCAGTCTTACCGGAAGGATGTGTGGATGATGATGAGGTCTTTCTGGCAGACTGTTCTCACTGTTACTGTCGGGCTTGTCCTTTTACCGGACAGGCGTGTAGGAAATGGCCCACTTACCCACAATAGCCTCTATGCACGATCGCGTCAGAGTTTGTCTCAGCACGCCCAGTTACTTCCGGTGCTGCGTCAGTCTATGGTCAGAAGCCGGTTTTGCGTTAGGTGTAGATAGTGTCAAATTACACTTGCTGTTTATAAAAATGTCCTGCGGTTAACGTGAATGATGTTAACAACACTGTGAGGCAGTTAGCTGTCACACAAGAGTGAAAAAGAGAAGTTATTTAAATTATATATTTCAGAGCTACATCAACAACTTTGAGGGTTAGTATTCTCTATATCGTACGGAAATTCGACTTAGCGAATCAGCAGTTTCTAAAATCGTTGCCTGCCGTTTCTGAGAAAATGGATTTTATTCAAGTTTTGCCGCTATACACTTGGCCTGCAGAGACGCGCTTCCGGAAGTAAAGACGCCGACTGAGATTCATTCGGACACACGTCATCAGGGTTCATGCATAGAGGCAATAGAGGCAAAGTCCCTGGATCTCCGTCTCTCTTCTCCTTCCGGGAAAGCTGAGCTCTCCCCACCTGCATGGGCTCGTGATTGAAGGCTCGGCTGACCAGTGTCCCTGTTGCTGGTCTGTGGGCTCTCAGCACCCCAGGTGGCCTGAAATAAAGTAAGCCTGCATGGAATATCTTGATCAGGAAGGCTCTGCAATAATTGGGTTCCCCCGAATCTGCCTCAGGTAGGCGAGGTTCTGACTGGAAGGGCGGCTCTGGTAGTGTGGGTGGCACAGCGGGACCTCTCAGATGTTGGAGTTGCTGGGTGAGCTCGGACACCTGCGCCACTAGAGCCTGCACTTCCCGCACTGTGTTCGAGATACTCTCTCCCTGTGCGTCATTGCTTGTGATGCTGTGGGACATAAGCTTGTCCGAGAGATTATCGATCCTCCTGCTGCATCCATGAACGGTCAGATCGTTGTCCAGACAAAAAACACCAATCACAAAGACGCCAGACAGAACAGCAACAGGAACAACACAATTAAAATCACACGAGAATAAGGAAGAGTAAATTCAAGAACTGTGACAAATATGGATTATTGAATTTTTAATAATGAAAATGTGTGTGAAATATTTTGAATTGAAAAATTCACAGCTTAACTATATAACCATGTTAAATTTCAGCCCATAAAAATACAATGCATTAAAATGCAGGCAATAATGCAATGCAATTATTGAATTCAACAAGCTTTTTTGTTTCAAAAACATTTGGCATTATTTTATTTCCATAAGCAAGTGTGTATAAAGTGTAGTGGTATTGCTTAAACTGGCTTAAATTAGTTTGGTTTTATCTGGTTTTATACTGGTTTTATGGTTTAAACCAGTTCTGTTACCCTGAGTTTGTCCAACATTCAACGATTTTTGGAACTGGCACCTGTCAAAAAACAAAACAAAAACAAAACCCAGTCACCCTAAAAGTCAAATAATAATGCGGTTCATAAGCGACACTGAGGCCATGGGTTAGCCTGGCATGCCAGACCTACGTCAAGATGTTAGTCTGGAAACTCTTCTTTGACAGGGCTCTAATGCGAGGGGCGGGAGTAAACGGTTGTCTTTCAAATTCTCTCTGCACGCAATTGGACAGTGCTAAAGCCAATCAGAGCAATGAAGAAGCTGACGTACTCAGCGGAGCAAGTTGATATTTTATTAAACTTTTATCGTATCCAGTCCAGCTGTCAACATTGAACATTGAAAACAAGGGAGATTTCGCAGGGAAACGGAGGCGGAGTAGTGGCGCTTCGGAGTGCTGGAGATGATTCGGGAGAGGTCCGTGCACCGATCAGAGCGCACGCTGACACGGAGTAAAGCCTTTATACTCGACGACACAGCACAAGTGTGGCAAATATGGCAAGTGATCGCTTCGCATAGATGTTGTCGCCACAGCTTTCTTGTAACAGCGCGCGCGGTGCTGGCCGCATCCGGGATAGACGAACTTCAAACCGAATATGTCCGAGCTGGCTCTGACCCGTCGCAACTCTGTGCGTCATTTTGTTAAGCTGCTGCCCGTCGACTCTACACACGATGTGATTGGCCCTTCCAGAGTTGGGGTTTTCCAGCTAAAAAGTCAATGGAGAGTTGCTAGACCACGCTTTGCTGCAAAATATTTTTTGCTGCCGCTAGGGTGCGTGCTAGATTTCTAGGCTAGCCATGGGTTTGATTTTCAGGGAATGTATGAACTGATAAATGTCTTGAATGCAATGTACTGGTAATTGCTGCTTAGGAAAAATATAAAATGTAAAAGAGGAGTTTTGCAGCATCTTTATTATCTTATTAATCATCAGCATATCTTTATTATCTTAATAATGATATTAATTATTATTTTAATAACAAGGAGTACGATGGAATTGCAAAATGGAAATAAGAAGCAATAGCACAGTGGTTTAGTTTGGTGATCTGACTTATTTATAAATGCAGACAAACACAAAACAATATTAGCCTATAATTCGTTTAGGCTACATATGTATACTTATATAATTAATTACTTGTTTTCCTTGATTTACAGCTTAACTGAGTCAAAACAACCCATCTGTCACAGGACAGATAAATTTCACTGTCAAATCCATGGATTTTAGCCTACACAACTATCTAGTGCCAAGAGCGATTTGTTTTGCTTGTCATAACACGTCCTAAACAAAAGGCTTTTGTCAACAAAAGTACCTTCATACCATTAAATGTCCCTGGATTGCAAGCAGCAATAGCATCAATAAAGTTGGTAAACTGAAGTTAATCATTCGATTTTATAACGAGAATAGGGCCCCAAAATAGCATTATTTTGTCTGTCAAGCAATTTCATGTTTTTATTTATATTTTTTTATTTATGTAAATACGCTCAGGAAGCAAGATCATTTTACAGTGTTTTCTGGCAGTGGGCGAGGACTGACTGGAAATCTAATAGATTATGAATCACGAGGCTTATTTAAATAACCGACCGCTCTGCCCACCAATCACGAGAAGAGTTTCGGTAACGACGAAGTCTTGTTTCTGCGCATGCTCAGAATGCTTCGATCTATAGAACACAGTAACGTCTTCAGTGAACGTGAGCGTGCTTGTAGGTCTTTCCGGATGAAATAATCCTCTGTTCATGAAACCGGAAATAACTAACACAGGACAGGCAGAACAGACATGTTGACTTGGTCCTCCGCAATGACTTCAAAGTATTAAATTCACTGTAAAACATATAATGTGAACACCTCTAAAGGTAGGAAACCATTACAATGTCTCCAAATTGTGGTTTTATTATCACTATTCTCTCATTTATGATCCTATAATGCCGTTTAGTGTGTTATTTTCAACGTCCGTTAGTTGACAGTGATCGTGTTACTAATATTTATAAAGATAAACTATTGTGTTTGGTAATTCTAGCTCATTAAACAAAATATACTTACTAAATTAATTATTTTTCTGGAGCTTGTACAGACATATTGCTGGTTTCCTTGCCTCTGAAATAAGTGTAATGTAATATAATTGGAATAAAAAAAACAATATTAATTTATTATACTCGTGTGTTGGTTTAAGGAGGCCAAATGTGTGATCTGTGGTTTAAAAATGGTTGGATTATTATTTATACTTATAGAATATTTCTTGTATAAACTTAAAATTAAATAAAGTAGCTAAACAGTGTGATCTGCAATAGTAAATACTATAACAGATGACTTTATTACTTATGAAATCTCACCATTTGTCTATATTATAATTGATTGTTAAAAATAATGACGATAATCTGTTTGCAATATTTGCATTCTTACAGAAAACATAGTTTAAAAAAAAGTAAAAAACATTTTTAGACCCCTCCATAATCGAATTCATGTTTAGTTCTAGGCTATGTGTATGTCCATTCAAAACGTATTCAGTATCTGCTTTATTTTTAACATTTTATTTTTATCATGTTAATGTTAACTTCAAAAACGCTGGGCTAAATGTTCCTATAATAGCACAATGGCTGATACATCATCATCCAGCATATGCTAAACTTGTATCTAAATATTTTACAGTTTAAAAGTAAATCCACGTTGTCCTTCAGATCTTCCCCATCATACCCTAGTGTGTACTTCAGTTCCTACATAAAACATTCTTTAGTAAGTGCACGTATTAGTGATTTCTATATTTTGCTCTCTAGTCCTCTAAAGCTTTAAGCAACAGTTTTCTCTTGCTGTGTAAATCTATTCAAAGGGTTAGTTCACCCAAAAATAAAAACTCTGTAATTACTCTCCCTTATGTTGTTCCAACCCGTAAGACCTTCTTTCATCTTCAAAACACAAATGAAGATATTTTTGATGAAATCTGAGAGCTGTCTCACTCCTCCATAGGCTGAGAGGTCATTTCATCTGCCGGCACAGCAAAGTTAGTAATGACATTGTTAAAATAGTCCAGGTGACTACAGTGGTTCAACCTTCAGTTTATCAGGCAACGAGAATACTTGTGGTGCGCAAAAACAAACAAAAATAATGACTTTATACTATTGATTTTCTTCCTTTTTGGCCTCTTGAGTGAGTTCACGAGCGCCACGACACACACACACACACACACGCACACACACAAAGTTCTTGGGTTCTTCGGTTAGTACACTGTAAGTGTAAAATGAAGTGAAACCCTTCATATTGTTCACAATGGTCTCTTCATCATCAGCTCTCAGTGTTAACTGTCACAAATTGCATGTTTCACATGATTAGTTAGTTGTTCGCTTCTGATGTCACTTTCCTGTGAACAAATCTTACAACTGAGGATCAAAATCAGTCAAAAGTTAAATCAGCTGCTATCTTTATTAAGAACCGCCTCCCTAATTTACATGTTGCACACGGAAAAGTAAATAAATAAATAAACACATGTAGGAATAAATAAATATACATGAATAAATTAACGTAACATAAATTAATGAAACATAAAAATACATTTAAAAATAAATACAGAAAATAATATATGATAATATATTCAAATAGGAAAAAGGTTATACAAAAATAAATTCAAAGATTACATTTTATTTAAAATGATTTATATTTGTTTAATCAAGTCATTTATTTCTTTATTGATTGTTCTATTATTACATTTATATCATTTTTTTCTATGTATTTTCTTATTTTTAATTTCTGCAGGTTTGGTCCTCCATAAATTAGTGTTATGCTTGTTATTATATGGTTGTGATATGTAAGACTGTGTTGAAGAGCAACATTTTGGTCCCCATGACTTAGATAAATCATGTAATGATGTAATAAATGTAAATTAAAATGTAAATGTAATAATCTAAATGTAAATGTAAAATGGTAAATGTAAAATGTAGAAATAGCGCGTAAATGTAAAATAGCAAGATTTTTTGTAAATGTAAAATAGCAGATTTTTTTATTGGGTTAGGGTATAGAAGGTAAAGTTTGTAAAATCATTATTTCTAAGAAGAGTCCTCATAAAATACAAAATCCCAGTGTGTGTGTGTGTGTGTGAGAGAGAGAGAGAGAGAGAGAGAGAGAGAGAGTGTGTGTGTGTGTGTGTGTGTGTGTGTGTGTGTGGTGGGTTTGTTTATATGATTTATGAGGACACAAGTTTGTATAATGACATGTGTATTACACTGGTATTACAGACTTATTGGTGGTTTATGAGGACATTTCAAAAGTCCTCATAAATCAAATGGCTTAAAAAACATAAAAAACAATGTTTTATTAAAAAATAAAAAATGCAGCATGTCTCGTGTGTGTGTGTGTGTGTGTGTGTGTGTGTGTGTGTGTGTGTGTGTGTGTGTGTGTACATGATGAATGTATGTATACAGTGACGCAATGAGCATATGACATGAATATCCCACAGAAATCCACCAGTACCACTGGATTTAAAAACTTTATTTCAAGCTTACCGCTTTGAATCAAGCTAAAGCAAGCAGACAGTTTTGAACAATGGCTGGTTGTGTATTTTCTCAAATATGTTTCAAATATGTATCTTTGAATAATTTTCAGACCCCAAAAAAGCTACAGACTGCAGCTTTAAGGAAGTATTTCTTCCGTCATTCAGTATAACTTCCTTCATTATTATAACTCTATTATTTAGAATAATGGTATAAAAAATGAACAGGATGCTTATCAGGAGGGAAATAAGGAGCTCAAGTTAGCCATTGCTCATTGAGAGATTGACAGTTAGCTTTAATGTGTGTGCTGTCTTAGGTTAATTAGATTTTTTTAACTTGTTTTAAAATGTCATTATCATATTTTTTCTGTAAATCAAACAAACTAACTAACACTCTTGTCTTATGATGCCAAAGGGCTCACACTGCTGGCAAGACAGGTTTTAATGTCCCCCTGTGGTGAAAATCCAGCTTTTAATGTTGTTTATTTGTCTATGTGGTTGTAAATTCACAAGTCGACAGCATTGCTGAATATTTTCTGCTTAAAACTGCAGTGAACCACCAAAGACGGTCTCAAAAACACGGTTTGAAATTGGCTGGTGTATTCTGAATGATGTCACAAACTACCTTGTAACCAATCAGATCAACGTGTGATTGTCAACCAGTGGATCTCTGAGCTGAGTGAGTGGAGGAGGTGCTCATTTGCATGTTTATAAATAGGGTGTGCAAAAAAATCGATTCACATTTGAATCGCGATTCAATATTTGCCGATTCAGAATCGATTCATAGAATTCCAAAAATCGATATACATATATATATATAGGCTATCCTATTTTTAATGGCGTGCAGGGGCGGAGTGGCGATCGGGTAGGTCGGGACTTTTACCAATGGTCCGGTAGTGTTTCTTATGGTATCGAGGCTGCTAGTGGGCCAGTCTGATGAATAGTTATTGCAAGTTCTTGCCGCCCGCTGGTCTAACTGTGCAGCCCTGCTCAACCCGTTAATAAATGCATCGATTCACAGATCTTATGTTTGCAGTTCTGTAGATTTTTTGCCAAGCGTGTCAGAGGTTTCGGGTTACCCCTATAACCCCTATTTATAAACCTGCCTATATTAAATGAGGCAAGGTGTAGAGTTATATTCAAGATATTTTAAGCCATGACAAAAAATATGCTAAAATATCTTTGTGTAATCCAAGATGAGTTTTAAAAAATAAAATTATTGACTGCAGAGGGACTTTAAAGAGCATTTTGCAGAAGAAAAAAATCGAAATATATAGATAACCTTGTATGAAAATACCATATGAAAACTTAATGCAGGATTTAAAATGTTTTAAAACAACATAAGGGCACTAATTTCAGTGGATAAAGTGAGCGTTTCTTGGACTGCTAGTAAAACGGCTTTTTTTTCCAACAAAAAAAAAATGACGTCATTTGACGTCATATCAGGGAGCCCTCAGCCTCGGCTCAGTGCAGAGTTCAGTGAGAGCGAGCTTCAGTCAGTGTGTTTCTTGGTAGTTTTTGTATTTTAATTTATCGATCGTCATGGTAAATTATTGTGTTTGTGGAGGTTGCAAAAACTCTGGCCTGTCAGGACTTCAAGATCGAGTCCACAAGTTTCCATTACAAGAAAAGGGACAGTGCTATAGCCTATCTTTCCGATTCCTGGTGCAGTTTGAGCAGAGACAGGATTTCTCTCCGCATCAGGCTTCAATATAACGTGGTTGTGTATAGCTTTCACTTCAGATCAAATGATTATCATCCCGGCGATATGATGGAGTTCAACATGCCGAAGCAAGAATATTGATTGTCTTATACTATGCCAATGGCATCAAACAGTGTGATATAGGCTCAGTGCTGCGGCGGTTTGGTACTCGAAAATTGATATACACAAGGATTTTTTTCAAATCATAGCGGTCGCAGTTTGGGTTCGATGTTCGGTTCTCATTTATTTTTTCTGCATAGTCAGGTGTTCAAATGCATTCTTATCTACTGGTTTAGCAGAGGAATTACCTGCAGTAAAATTGGCTTCAGGATGGTCTATTTTACTGTCAGTTAGTGAATATTGTAGAATAATTCCACACTAGTAATACAGTGTTTGCATGGCCAGAAAATTATTCTGTTTACAAATAGAGCTATTCATGATCAACTAAGTGAGGAATCAAAATGCAAAGATATACAGAGCCTGCAGTCAAAATACAGAACTTTTATTCTTTAAACAACACTAATTAGACAACTTAGCACTTCTGCTAGTTTAAGTACAAATCCCAGGAACATCACGTGCATTTAAAGTAAATATATAAAGGAAATCTTGGTCTTGCATTGCTTTTGAAGGTCCATTAAGAAATCAAAACAAAATGACTGCAACTTGCATGAGTTATTCCTTCAAAAGTAATTGCTGTAAACCAGAACAAACATAAAAATAAATATAAAGTGCTGAGAGCCACTTGGCAACAGTGATTATCCTGTATAATGGAAACAATATTTGGTCTCTAACTTTCTTCTTTAGCTTTTCCTGTGTTACATGCTGATGCGGAGGGCGCTGAAGTTCCGCGGCTTAATCCCGCGGCTGTATTTAATACATTTCTTGATATTCCAAGACATGTTTGCGGTGAAGGCGCCTAGATTTCTGCTGTGTTGCCGGGTCATCTCCCCAGTCAGAACTCAAATTTTACAGCACTTAACACATATGCTGGTCTGTTTGTCTCCACGTCTGGATTTTTGGTAACAAAAGCCTCCAACAACAGTCCTTGGCTCCTTTTTGCACACAAGTTCTCGGTGTCATCACTGTCATGTTTAATTATTTTTAGCATCCATCGCCCATAAATTGGGAACAGTAGTTGCTGCTGTTGTTTACCTCGCTCTGGGAACTCAGTAGTGCAACGGTAAAGGGTCGCTGAAACAGTGTCCCCATGGCCACTCATGGTTCGCTGTAGCGAAACGGGCTCGTTCCGAACGCGTGTAATGAATACACCGGGATGGCGTGTTATCAAATCAAATCGCTATCAAAATATAAACGGGTTTTTAGTTTTTGAACGTTCTTACCGCCTAGCACTAATATAGGTAACTTAGTCATGTCATGCCCTAAATAGAGGCAACTTGTAATTCAAAAACAAAATTGGTTGTTTGAAATACTCAAAATCTTTAATTTTCTGTTATGTTATAACCCAGGTGAAATATGTATTAAAAACTAACCCTAGTATGCTTTCAGCCGATACACAGTGGTGGAGTGTACCAAGGACAAATACTTTGTTACTTACTTGTAAGTAAATTTTTCATCATACTTTACTTTACTTAAGTAGAATAAATAGTGCATACTTTTTACTTTTACTTTGTCACATTTTGCAGCAAGTTATCATACTTTTTACTCCACATTTCTACAACTTCTGTTACATTTTCATGACATTTTCTGATCAGTTTTTCCCCTGCCAAAATGTTCTGTCCGTTCGTCCGTTTGCACGTTTGTCTGCACCAGTGACGTTTGGTTGCCATAGATATATCAACCCGGTCACACTAAATGCGTCTTGCAGGCAGTGCGTTACTCGTTACTATTGTGCAAATCATACGCGAAAATTTGTTTTTACGTGCATAGGAAATGCACCGTGTGTAATATACATTTGGTTAGGATTATGGCAAGCCAAGAGGTTCAGAACTACATCATAAATGAATCGCGTTTACTGCCAAACATCAGTTATTAACATATAGCAGGGGTTCTCAACTCCAGTCCTTACGACCCACTGCTCTGATATTGTGCATGCTCCCCATTTACACCCTATTCAGATCCTCAGCTCGTTAGGATAGACATAAGTTTATCCTAATGAGCTGAGGGTGCTGAATCAGGTGTGTTAAATAAGGGAGACATACACGATATGCAGAGCAGTGGGTCGCGAAGGACTGGTGATGAGAACCCTGACATATAGTAAGGAATAAGCATGATGTGTATATTGCCTAATTGCAAGCTTGTTTTCAGAAATGGTGACTTTTTCCATCATTATTAACATCATTATAGGAGTATTAGGTTGAATGAGTTAGAATTAAATGTTTTATTAATCATTAGAAAATAGACATTAAGAGAAAAAGATTGTTATGCAAGTACTTTTATTTTTAATACTTAAAGTACATTTAAAATAGGATACTTTTTTACTTAAGTATGGTTGTCATTGTGTTACTTCTACTTTTATAAAGTAAATATTTATCTGCTTATTTGTACTTTTACTTAAGTACTGAGATTCAGTACTTCCTCCACCACTGACAATAGAAATATACTCAAGTAAAGTTTTTATACATTTAATAGTATAAATTCTACCCTAAACATACTAATGTCTGCTGGCCTGTTATAGGATCATAATAATCTGTACAGTATTGTGAGAACAGTGTATGTATCTGTTAACGAACGTGTAAATCTATAGCACGTATTCTCTCACAGAAAGACACCTGTCCTGTTCTCCACTGGTTCTCCTCACGCCACAACTCAATTCTGTCTCTGATCTGCTTCTGTCTAACCATATCCTGGCCTGTCCTGCTCTCTTTAGCAAAGCAGGCTCATAACTTTATGGCTTGGTCGCGTCATATCGAGTATTTCCTCAGCGTCTGAAATGTCATTGCGATCCATTGTTTTCCTGTTGTTTGAATCGACGGCTCTTCCGCTACGTTGCGTCACACCCGCCACGCCCATTTTCAGCATGCTGAAGTAAAATTTTTCTCACAAAAACGACTCCAGAAGCTTCTGTAGCGTATCTTATAAGTATATTTTAAAGAAATATCTAGTTCCTACATTGTTTTTCTAAGCATTGACTCATTGGGTCCTCTAACCTGCAGTATGCCCTTCAAATAAAACTTGGCTATCTATTCAGTAGGGGTGTGACGAGACGCTTCTCACAAGATGAGTCCAGACACAAGATTGGGTTCAGCAAGAACGAGACGAAGATTTTTGCACAATTTTTCAGAAATCCTTAATGACAAAATTCATGAATGGAAAAATAATATGCAGGTGCATGTTGCAATCTTTTAACAATGCACTGACGCATGTTCATTTAGGTCCACTTTATAAGTACTAATTATCAAGTGCATTGAAAGAGAAAACAGTAATCAAGCACTGTAAAAGGTTTTTATTGACTGGCTTTTCTACTGTTTGTTATCACATGAGTCTCTTCAGACCTTACTGTATATTTAAGAGCTTCCAGAACTTCTGATTAAGGCTGTTTGTACAAACAATAAGTGCAAGTGCGACCAAAATCAAAGTTAGCAGCACAGACTCTTTATAATTGTTTTGAAATTGCTGTTTTATTTTATTTTGCATTTTTTTATTTCGCACGTTCTTTATCCGATTCCTTCTTCTTTTTAATTTGTTCATCAGAATGTCGTCTCTTTGGTCATGTGTCTGATCACTTTTCAAACTTCCCTCTGATGCTTCTCTCTCCTTCACACACACACACACACCCTTCATGTGCACGCGCACTCAACCCCCCAGACCCACCCTCAAATACTTCTTGCCAGTGATTGGCTGGAACACTGTTTGTTAGGTTTCGTGGTCCGGGTGAGACATGATTGTTTTTGTTGCCGTTTGTGGAGCCTGTGGTGTCTACAGAGACCGCGTTTTTACACTGTGTTTAGGGGACAGGCAGCTAGCCGATAGTGAGGAGACGTTTGCTGTATGTGACAAAAAATGTTTTGGCCCCACATCGCTTAGAGAACTTTTAAGTCTATAAAGAGTTTATAACTAGCCTACACGTGTGAGAGAGAAAGAGACTGTGTCTTTTAAAAAACAAAAACAAATCATAGAGAATGTTTAAATACTGTAATATCAGCTTATGAGGGAAACCGACGAGTTTGGGGAAACGGAGAGGTCTGTGCACCTTTACCGATCACCTTTACTCCGCTTTACTGATACTTGACGCGTCCGCACGAGGGCGACAAAAATTACAAGTTGGGTGCGCAAGACAACGTTTTACATTGCTGTGTTAAGCTTTTTTTGTGACAGCCGCATGCCGCGCCGTTTTACTTTCAAATTGGTGATTGCGCGTACTCTGTGTATAGGGAGCAGCGGTGCTGAGCGTGCATTATACAAGATAAGATATTATTTATCAGACGTTTAGTCTATGTTGCTTAACGATCCTCCACCATTCGTCACGCGATCAGTGAACTGTGGTTCGTGCTGCACTGATTGCAACGTGCAACTTATAATGGATGAGCAGGGAGCTTTACATTAATGTTTTACATTAATTTATAATGGTTATTATTTATTATAAAAACAGAAAAATGATAGTTTAGGCTAATGTGGGTGTACAGTAGCAGTGGAATCATATTCTATTGAAATCTCACACTCAGTCATGGCGATATCGCGAGACAGCTTTTCACTCAACGGGAAATCTTGTCATGTTTTAGTCTATCTCGTCACACCGCTACTATTCATTATAAAGGTGAAAACATTTTTTAAACAGTGCTACATTAATAGAAAAGAGCTGTAGAGTGTGTATTATTATTATTATTAATGTAAGGATAGTTACAATACAAGGATGAAACTGCGTTAATTTACGTTAAACTGGACAAACTTAATCGCAATGAATCACAATTGAATGTGTTCAGTTCAGGCATGAATTGCAATTGAATGTGTGAACATAGCCCCTCACTATGAATGAAAACTTTATACCTTATCCGTCTTCTGCGCAGTGCCAAACAAAAAAAACGTACTCTTGATTTTTTCAGTGTTCTTTATTACTCTGAATAAAATAAAAAAATTGGTGGTCCAAAAAAATTTTTTTTGCAGGGTTTTTTTCTGATTGTAGAGCGTTATTTCAAACCTTGGCAGTTTTCAAATGTAGCCGTTTTTCATTGCAGCACATGGGAGCCATCCTTTCAAAGCAGTGAAATCATGTAGTTTAATCTAAAGATGGGGATATGAAATGTTCTAAGTAGGAATTACCACTCTCTGTATTCACTAAATCTTTATCTTTTGATCTTTTTTTTTAGATACCAGTTTTGATGTGACAATGGACACTTCACATCATTTCTTCTTACTCTTAATGTTTTTGCACTGTACAATAGGTAAGCCATGTCACTACTCCCAATTAACAGTTTCTTAAATGTTCTTCAGTGATACTCAATTTAGTGTTTTGTCCACACAGGAACCGATACAACCTGCGTAAAAATTCTTCCAGACTCCAACAGTAGTATTCCTGTCGAGGTGGGGAAAACTTCACAGCGACATGTCACCTGCGGGAGGGATCTGAATACACCTCAAATGACATTGAATGGTTTTTGGATGATAACAGCAGCATTGCAAAGCAGCATTATCATATAATAAATGAAACATCCGTCAGTGTTACTATCAACGCCAGCAGAAAGTTGAAGGGCTGGTTGAAGTGCACAGCCAGCAGGAAGTCCTTGTCGTTCATACGACCGTGTTCCTATGGAGTCTCAGTCCTTGCAGGATGTGAGTGTCTTCTTGCTACAATCACATTGGTGTTTCTCAGGAACGAAAAACATTTGCGAGAGAACCTCAAAACCAATGGCATAATTTTTCCTCATGTCTGTCTTGTTTTTCTTCACTTTGTCCCATTAGGGCCTCCGTAGGATAGTTCCACCAAAAATGAAAATCTAATTTTAGTTTTAATTTTAATTGTATCCAAATGTTATAAATTTTTTCAATGGAACACAGGAAAAAAAGCGAAGTATCTAGTGTATTCCAGTACATTTGTGTCAGGAAAAGACTTTTTAGTCATTATAAGCTTTCCCTGCCATGTATTTGAATTCTCAGTAGTGCTTAAGTTCAATTTTTTTAAATTTAGTATTTTCTTTTTTAAAGACCATAATCGTTGAGGTCACACCTAGTGACAACCTTAAAAAAAACCCCTATTTGAATTAAATGAGATTTCAAGAATGTTTTCAGCAAATAACGGAATCCTTATTTCACACATAAAGCTTGTTTGTGGCTGTAGAACATTTGGTTAATATTGACAATCTTCAGTTTTCAGTGAACTGCCCCTTTAAGAATCCTTTATTAATTTGTTTATAAAAATGTAGGAGAAAAGAAGCCCTTCTGTTGTGGGAAATGGCAGAAATGTTTTTCTCACTATGTAAAAGCTTATGTATTATTTACTTTTACTTCTTAATTATGTATTTTATTCATTTATGTATTCTGTTTACATTGTTTTATACACAATGTTTTTCTGTTTATGACCTCCGAGACCCTCCGCTGAAACTCAGAGAATCTGACGTGCATTGCTCTGCAGGAGGGCAAATATATTTCCCCTCGCTTAACCTGTTCCTGGGATCCAGGATCGCGGGATCCGCTGCTCGACACCACTTACACCCTTCATGTTAAAGTGTAAATTTAACCTAATACACCTAAATTGTACCTAATACACTGCATCAGTTCAATTCAATTCAAAATGAAAGACTAGAGTATCACTTACTTCCTCTTCTTCTTCCTCAACTTTTTCATAACAGTGAGTCAAACTATTCCAACAGCTGTAAACAGCGTCTTGCAAGAAAGTTGCATCGTCGACCTGAGCACTTTTCCGCTTTACGTGGATGCGAGTGTGTGGGTTGAAGTAAAGAGACGGGCTCAGGGTCAGTACGGTCAGATGAACTCCAATGCGAAGCTACAAAGTTTGGTAAGATATGGGCTTTGCATTCAGGAAAGAGTGGATTTTACACTCTATATGGATGCATTACTTCAACTATCTTCTTAACATTTTTTTTTTTTGTGTGGTTTTATTTGTTTTTGCATTTGTTTTATAGCTGAAACCCAATCCACCATTGGTCCAACCTATTGTTGAAGTTATCTTCTCCACATCTTTCATGGTTACTTGGAAAAACCCGGAGATTTGGAAAAACTCTCTTATGTCATCAGATACTGCCAAGTAGACTCCCATAATTGGACCGATGTAAGAGTAAGCCAAAGCAATTCAGATTTTAAAATGGTCAAGACAAATTATGATTTTTTTTTTTTCATGTGAGTAGTAATTATTAGTGAAAAATTGATTAAAGATTTTATTTACCCTCCAAAGCATTTCATTATGATCCAGTGGGGGTTTCTTATTTCAAACAGTACAAGCTTGAATTATGTTAATCTTCCATTCCATGTAGTCCAAGTCCTCGCATCAAAAAACAAAAACAAAAAAATTACTTATTGTTTTATTCATGAATTGAATCCCTCTATCAGGTGCCTGAGGACTTCACCCGAGCGAACACACAGTCATTTAGACTGCAGTCGCTGAAGCCTTACACTCAATACGTGGTACAGATGCGATGCATTGAAGAACATCATGGAAGCTACTGGAGTGACTGGAGCGACAATGCTACAGTTCGCACTGCAGAAGCCGGTATGAGCCTGTATTATTCCCAAAGTTATACAATTTTTCTAAAAGGGTTGTTTTTATTTGGACAGCTAATGGAAGGATCCTAGAATTGCAAAAAAAAATAATAAAAAAATTCCTAAACACTGAGGATGACTTCAGAACAATGTTGCGGGGAAGCTACTTTGAAGCTGTAGCTTTGTAAAATAGTTAAAGTTAAGAATTTTCATGCGATTTTCAAATCTTATTTTATTGCCATTTTATGAACAGCTTGTGAGGAGACCTTCCCCGACTTCCTAGGTTGTCTATGAAAGCCTGTGGGTTGATTTTTATGTGAAGGACTCTGGAAGTTTTTGCCTGGAGAATCCAGAAAATGTGATGTTTTATGATCCCGAGAGCCTATCTTCCGTTCAATGACACATGACAGGAATGCTTATACAATGTTGAGGGTAATGTCGAAAGAGCCATTTTGTATTGTAATGTCAATGTGTCATGCAAAGAAAAGGGATTAATTCAAACTATAGATCAAATTATCTATATCTTAAATATACTTATTACTATCATAACAGTAATGAACTGTAAGGAACATCTGTCGACATGATGCCGGTGAATTGCAGAGGTCATGCATCGCTAAGATCAGATGCTTTCTTAACCCTCATGTGGTGTTCGGGTCAATTTGACCCGGAGAAGATTTTCTTTTTCCTGAAAATACTAAGTAATGTTATCGCTTTGGACTAAAACGTTGTGACTTTGTTCCCAAACAGTATATCTAAATCTTATTTGTTTTTTGAAAATGTTCTTATTTTTTTGTGGGAGTTTTGTTACCTTGTTACACTTGTGGTGTTCCCGGTCAAAAATGACCGGTCTATAAGAAAATAGCTATATAAATCACTCATTATACCATATTTTCACCCAATCTTGGGTTCAATCTTTTTGTCAACTTGTTCTCTTTCAATTAGTACTGGTTTTATATTTCTGTTTGCATCTGATTAATCGTGGGCCTCGTTTGTCTGAGAGTAGGCATCTATTTTTTTTAGTAAAAAATAAATAATTTATGAGTGAATTTGGAAATCTGAAAAACATTTTTTTTTTAAAAAATGGCTACTGTTCATCACACTAGTCTACTCTAATGTTTCACCAGGAATTTTGTTTTGAAACTTTTGTTTTGTAAAAAATATGGCACATAGTCACACTTGTGGTGTTCCGGTCAAAAATGACCGCTCTATAGAAAATAGCTTATAAATCACTCATTATACCATATTTTCACCCAATCTTGGATTCAATCTTTTTGTCAACTTGTTCTCGTTCAATTAGGACTGTTTTTTTATTTATTTATTATTTAATAATAATAATAATAAAAAAATTATATTTCCAAATTTACTTTACTCAAAAAATGAGATGCCTATTCTTGGACAAACGAGGCCCACGATTAATCAGATGCAAACAGAAATATAAAAACTAGTCCTAATTGAAAGAGAACTAGTTGACAAAAAAATGTAATCCAAGATTGGGTGAAAATATGGTATAATGAGAGATTTATAAGCTATTTTTTATAGACCGGTCATTTTTGACCGGGACACCACAAGTGTTATAGGGTTTTGAACACCACATGAGGGTTAACTGCTGTTTTCTCACCTTTGTCATTTTTGTTGTGTTTATTTTGTTTTTGAGAGGAAAGTGTGCAGCACATATTTACGTTCATCTAAACGTCGCTCTCAGCAGCATTGACAGCGTCAGGATGTACTTTTATAGTACAGTATATCTCTGCATAGGTATTACTATAGTCCTTTTACTAAGAAAAGAATGAAAAAGCCTCCGCTGTGAGTATATCAAGGTCTTGAATCACTAATAACGGGTTTCTGAATTCTACATATGACACCCCTTCAAGCTACCTTTTTAAAAAACTAGTTTGCTGCTCTACAAGGTAATAACACAAAATTGTTTATCTTTCCAATGATGTGAACTTGTCACTCCAAAATATGTCATTTACAAGATTTGTGCTGAGCCAAATGAATCGTCAACACAAGAGTTTTAGCATTTAAGTGAACATGCTTTTTTTTTTTTCAAAACGCACACTTTTAAATACAGGAAAAAGCACCCTTTATTTGACTCACTAATAAATTGGAGAAGATCATTTTCAGGTGTAATGCGAGACTAACCACTTCAATAAAACTAATCTAACTTTCCATGCAATAAATAAGAGAGTGAGTTTGACTATTCCCTGGACTAGCTTGAAAGTAAAGTGTGTGCAGACTTTACTGTTTGCACACACTTTACTTTCAAGCTAGTCCAGGGAATAGTCAAACTCACTCTTGCTCTAGTAGAATCACTTCTTACGGTGATTACACTTCTTACACTTGAACCTGCATTTCCTCAGAGCCAGCAAGCGCACCAGATCTGTGGAGAATCATCGAGCCCACTTCTGATAACAGAAATATCATATTACTATGGAAGGTAAATTCCTTTTCTTTTTTTTTTACCTGGCAAACGATTAAATATCTTATAGTGTTTGTACATGGTGGAAATCTCTGTTAGTGTAATATTCAATTTCTGTTGACAAGTTTAATATTAAACATTTTTTATATTGTCTCCTATAACAGCCTCCTGTGAAAGCTAATGGAGTAATACTTAAATATGACCTGTATATCAGGCCAGATAACGGGAAGCTTGAAATAACAGATGAAACACCAGATAATCGGAGGCATCCGATGCAGTTGCCACCAGGAAAAGAGGCAAACATCGAAATAACTGCAGCCAATTCAGCTGGAGTGTCTCCTAAAGCAACTTTATTCATTCCAAGATCAGATCAAGGTATATTGAAGACTTCTGTATTTTTCATTAGTTATATTAAACTTTTTAAATTTTTATGTTCATTATACATGCAACATTTGAACCCTTCCCTTGTCTCCTTCAGAGCGCCTGTAGTACGTCAACAGATAGTCAAGTCACTTTCATTTACACTTTTAACAATATACATTGCTTCAAAGCAGCTTTACAGTGATAAGAATTTCAAAGGGTGATTGATTTATGATTTTAGTTTTCTAATGTATAATATTGCTGTTTGAAGCCCCGCCCCTGGGCCGGGAGCAGCAGCTCATTTGCATTTAAAGGGACACACAAAAAACAACGCATTTTTGCTCACCCTCAAAAAGAGACAATTTAATTTACATGCTGTAAAAAAATGATCAGTGGGTCTTATTTTACATATTTTAAAAAGGAGCATCATACCATCCCTTTAAAGTAACTCTAGAATAAAGTTATTATCCAGCTAAAGTTAGTTTTTGATTGATTCACTTCCATTGCAAAAAACATTAGTCATTAACTAAGGGGCCGCTTACACGACACCGCTTTAAAGGACAACGGAAAACCATTTAATTTGGAAAGATAGTGTGAAATTAATGGTAATAAATGAATTTGTTGTGATGGATGTAAAACGTCAGCCATATTGTTGGCCGTGTTTATGTGATATACATGAATTAAAATTCTAGCTCTTAAATATACAATAAAATATCAAATTCCAAAAGAACTGAAATAATTTGGAAAATGGACACAACATTTTAACTGATTATACGATTAAAGGACAATAGAACGGTTAAATGTTAGAGCATATATATATGATTCGATGTCTATTTGTCTGTCTAATAATACTGTAGTGTAGATGTTTAGATAAGAGAATATTGCGTATTGTATGACAGGTGTAACGTGTGATGTGTTTGTGGTTCATCAGAGCTCCCTGGCGTGGGAAGTGTGAGCTGGTCGGTGCATGACGGAGAGATGCAGGTGGAGTGGACAAGAGTTCCTCCTCACCCTAGCATGGGCCATCTCTTTGAATTCCTGCTGGAGTGGGTGAATGTGCATCAGAGAGAGCTTCAGCCAAACTGGAAGAGAGTTCCTCGCAACACCAACACCGCCACAATAACCGGTACCTGTGCTATATTTTATAAGCAGCTTATAAGCCAGCTTGACTGGCTTATAAGCTGGGCTTCATGGAATCTGTGCATATTTATTTACACCTGAATCCACTGATTGTCAGTGGTACAGCTGCGGGATGAATATAAATGCCAAATATGTTGACTTAAGCTCTGCATATTACATTGTTCAGTTTGTCCCTTTTATTTATACAACATTAATTCAGTCCTTAAAATGCAAATTTTCTGCGCATATGTTGTGAGATATAATATTGTCAGTAAACATTGTAAATTTGCTTTGTGCTTATTAGAGCTGTTCGTGCATCTTGTGTCTGTAGCGTTTGCTTGCAGTTATTGCTGTTACAGCAGTGTTGTGGACGCTCAAGGGGAAGTCACTGTTTCACACTGAATTATGGGTGTTATAAAACCTTGCATTGAGAATCATAATTTTTTGTACTTCAAACAGAGATCATGATTATCCCACGATTCTTAACAGACAACTAAGCAAAATAATGTAAAATTTTTAGAGGTTTTCTCAAGGTTTTCATAAAATGGAGTCCAATTAAAATGTTTAATTAATTGGAATTATTTAAAAAAAAAATTCTCATAAATACTTCACTTGTTTCATTACTGGATAAATCAGCGTTTTTGAATTAATCTCTTGAATGAATGAATGAATGATTCAATGACAAATACATTTTCAACAGTCACTGATGTAATTGATGCAATCATTATTTGAAGCATCAAGTTACTTTCAGAAGGTGATTTACTGTATTTTGATCGCCATTGATCGCCAGAACATCAGTGCTTATGTCCAAACTATAAACTTTTATCCCAGTACTTCTGTGATCATTTGAATATTTGTTTTCAACAAACAGGTTGAGAAGACTGTTTGTGACGCTGTTCCATACCTATTTATGACAACTGCTCTCTCTGGTTTAAAGCGCAGATCTGAATGTTCGCTGTGATTTTGTCAAAGGTCGAATTGACACTGGCGAATCGCTGTTGTTTAGGAATGAGATCTGAATCAAGATCCCAATCTTTTAACAATTAATCGTGTAGCTCTACAAATTTCACAAATACATGAAAGGTGTAGCTTTTTCGTGAAGCTTAACTATTCACTTTTATGCATTCGTAGGTTTGGTTAAATATCTGATGACATTCAGTCAAAAAGATATACAACAATATAGAAAATCAGTCTTGGAAAAGCATTTTTCACAGCACTGTTTAAGCTGAAGTTTCACAGAAGAAACGCTGCAAGTTTTGGTTTTGACTCTGTTCTTGCCACAATGCCGAAAAAATTGCCGAATTATGTTTTTATACATATATTATTGTAGTGGCAACTATATATATATATTAGTGCTGTCAAACGATTAAAATATTTAATCGCTGATTAATCGCATTAATGTCATAGTTAACTCGCGATTAATCGCACATTTTTATCTATTCTTAATGTCTTTTGATTTCTTTTTGTTACATTTTTTTCTCATTTTAATGCTCTTATCAACATGGAAAAGTGGATTGGCTTGTTTAGTGCAAATGTTTTTTTTTATTATTATTATTGAAAATAACATTGGAATAGTGTTCAATTTCACTCTAACATATATAGCCTAAATAATCTCTCACACAATGCAACACTGTCCATCAATAAAAGGGTGAAAGAAATACTGACGAGGTCCTGATATTGACGAGGGGGTGGAGAATTCGCATCATCTGTGTTTGTGTGTGTGTTTGCTTGGCCATCATCAAGTGGTGTTTCAGACTGGACGTGCTGCGATGATGATAGCTCAGTTCATAATGACAAAACATACAGATCGCTTTGGTCTTGTCAATGGGACAATTTGGCAACTTTTTAAAAGTAAACTTTACATTCAGAATCTCATTGGCATCCATTTCGGCGTCTCGCGCTCGTCATCCACTCAAAACATAACGTTACTATTTGGCCGGCTCGCAAGCTGAAACGAGTGTGTGCGGCACAAAACGTCCCTCGCGCTGCGCTCTGAAACCCATTCATTTCAATTGCTTGCGCCGCAGCGAGGACGTTTCGTTGCTTCTTCGACTCAAAGCGCAAGCGGATCTTAGCTAGACCGGAAACAAAACAACAGGCACGCCGCACACACACACTCGTTTTGGCTCTGCGAGCCGGCTTTGAGTGGATGGCGAGCGCGAGACGCTGAAATGGATCAGGACGCATGCCGCGTCCTGTGCAAAAGTATGTGAAAAACTACAAAGTTTGCTAGGACAAAAGACCGTTAATCGCGCGATAAAAAAATTAGATCACGTTAAATGGGTTTGTGTTAACGCCGTTAATAACGCGTTTAACTGACAGCTCATAATATATATATATATATATATATATATATATATATATATATATATATATATATATATATATATATATATATATATATATATATATATATATATATATATATATATATATATATATATATATATACATACATCAGGGCTTGACATTAACTTTTTGAGGCACTAAATTTATGTTTCACTTGTCCATGCACAAAAGTTACTTGTCCAGGTAAAGATTTATAATTTTCCCCAAATCGTGCAGCAGCCCTAGATAAAATGTCATATTGCGATTATTGAGGTCAATATTGCGGTTGTGATATGCGATTGTGAAATAATAAACTAGTGGTTTTATGAGTCAACTTGTTTGGTTCTAAACCAAATGCACACACAGATTAGTGATAATTCTGAAGTTAGCAATAACAACTAAATGATTGATAACACCTATAATGATCAATAAGCCATTGATATCTGGATAAAAATTAACTGTCTAACAGGTAGAACATATACAGAAATTGAATAAAGTTATCAAACAGTCGGCGCTGCATAAATTATAAATTATAAATAGACTACTCCTTATTAAAGCTACACAAGTTCTTTAGTCAAGAGCAGTGAGTAATTTTCTCTGTTCCCTTTGTTCTTTCATTAACTTTACTGACAGAACGCTTTATTGGTAGCTGGCCCTTTAAGAGCCGCTGCTGTGGACAGAGACGCGGATCTCACTCGCGCCTCATTCTCTCACGAGTCACAACTCTTTATGTCTATCATAAGACTGCTCTTATGTTATGAAGATACTCTGACAAATGACATTTTGGCTTAATTGGTTGTGTTGTTGATGTTCGTTCAAGCGTGAAAGAGAACTTCTGGTGCCGCGGTTGTGCATGCGCATTATACTGGCGCGCGTCTTTCTGTGAGTCACATTCAGGACATTCACAGGCAGCGCGAAAAATGTGTTCGTTTCAAATCGGTAAAATTAAATATGTAAAATAGACGTAACAAGTGGCACATAACGTGAAGTAACATGGCATTTTATTTTGTTTGAAATTTAACTTGTCCGGTTCGGACAACTAATTTCTCTTCTACTTGTCCTACAAAACATCCACATCCAAGCGGACAAGCCTTAATGTTGAGCCCTGTCTATAAAAATTATATATATATATATATATATATATATATATATATATATATATATATATATATATATATATATATATATACTGTGTGTGTGATATACAGCTATGGAAAAAATTAA
Organism: Hybognathus amarus; assembly: GCA_030378365.1. NCBI lineage: Eukaryota > Metazoa > Chordata > Actinopteri > Cypriniformes > Leuciscidae > Hybognathus > Hybognathus amarus. Next base: position 25,028 of record JAQIUQ010000452.1, read on the forward strand.
GAGACCACTGCCAAATCAGCAGTTGCTCTGGATTTGTTATTTATATTATAAATAATAAATCCAGAGCAACTGCTGATTTGGCTGTGGTCTCTTAATTTTTTCACTCATAACTGTATATATATATATATATATATATCATATCATATACATATATATATAATTAGGGCTGTCAGTTAAATGCATTATTAAAGGCGTTATCGCAAACCCATTTTAACTGCATACATTTTTTAATGCGCGATTAACGGTCTTTTATGCCCAGCAAACTTTGTTGTTTTTTTACATGCTTTTGCAACAGGACACGGCATGCGCGTGCATGCATACCCATTCATTTCAATGAGGGCATTTTGTTGCTTCGTCAACCAAAACACAAGAGGATCTAGCTAGACCTGAAACAAAACAACAGGCATGCCGCACAAATAGTTGTTTTACGTTACGTTTTGAGTGGATGACGTGAGGGAGACGCCAAAATGGATGCCAATAAGATTCTGAATGGAAAGTTTACTTTTAAAAAGTTGCCAAATGGTCTCATTGACAAGACCAAAGTGATCAGTGTGTTTTGTCGTTGTGAACTGAGCTATCATCACAGCACGTCCAGTCTGAAATACCGCTTGATGATGGCCAAGCACACACGCACACAGACACTGCTGATGCGAATTCTCTGCCCCCTCGTCAATATCATGACCTCGTCAGTATTTTCTTTCACCCTTTTATTGATGGACAGTGTTGCATTGTGTGAGAGATTATTTGCTCCAAGTGAAATTGAACACAGTATATGCCAATGTTGTTCAATAAAAAAAAAATTTGCACAAAGCAAGCCGATCCACTTTTCCATGTTGAAAAGAGCATTAAAATGAGAAAAAATTAATGGGACAAAAAGAAATCAAGAGACATTTTGAATAGTGCGATTAATTGCGATTAAATATTTTAATCGTTTGACAGCACTAATATAGACACCACCACCACCAGCCTGAACCGTTGATACAAGGCAGGATGGATCCATGCTTTCATGTTGTAGACGCCAAATTCGTACCATCCGAATGTCGCAGCAGAAATCGAGACTCATCTAGACCAGGCAACGTTTTTCCAATCTTCTATTGTCCAATTTCAATAGAGCTTGTGCAAATTGTAGCCTCAGTTTCCTGTTCTTAGCTGAAAGGAGTGGCACCCGGTGTGGTCTTCTGCTGCTGTAGCCCATCTGCCTCAAAGTTTGACGTACTGTGCGTTCAGAGACTGCTCTTCTGCCCACCTTGGTTGTGAACGGGTGGTTATTTTGAGTCACTGTTGCCCTTCTATCAGCTCGAACCAGTCTGGCCCATTCTCCTCTGACCTCTGGCATCAACAAGGCATTTCCGCCACAGAACTGTCGCTCACTGGATGTTTTTTCTTTTCGGACCATTCTCCTGTAAACCCTAGAGATGGTTGTGCCGTGAAAATCCCAGTAGATTAGCAGTTTCTGAAATACTCAGACCAGCCCTTCTGGCACCAACAATCATGCCACGTTCAAAGTCACTCAAATCACCTTTCTTCCCCATACTGATGCTCGGTTTGAACTGCAGGAGATTGTCTTGACCATGTCTACATGCCTAAATGCACTGAGTTGCCGCCATGTGATTGGCTGCTTAGAAATTAAGTGTTAACGAGCAGTTGGACAGGTGTACCTACTAAAGTGGCCGGTGAGTGTATATTAGGGATGGGCACTCGACTACTCGTACGTGACAGCGACGATCGGTCATGAAAACGATGATTGCCCCAAAAAATAATAATTCTATCTTTTTCTGATTAGTTAGTGTGGCATTTGGGACGGTTCCTGGGGTCTGATTTGTTAGTGTTAAACAGCACGCCTTCCTAACTGGTGAAATAAAGTGGAGCTGCAGTGAAAATGCACACTGCAGTGACGCCTGGAATCACATAACAATGCACACACACATATAGTTGCAGTGTTTGAGTGCAATGTTGCTGGGATTTAAGGTGACTAAAGTCTTTTCTCCTTTCCGAAGGTCTTGAAAAACTGAAGCAGTACAACATATCAGTGTATCCAATTTACAAGCATCGCTTGCACACCAAAGAAAATAAATCAGTAACGCACATCCAAGCAGGACGACCAGTGACCATAGCAGCCTACATTCAACAAGACTGTATGTATCTCAGATGCATCACACATTTAAATGCAGTTGATGCATTTCTGAAGTATACTCTTATAACACCTTTGTGGTGTGGTGTTTTGTTTTTTTTTTTAGCTCCAGCAAAGGGCCCTATTGTCACAGTTACAAAATCTAAGAAAAATAGTGCTGAGTTGACATGGGAGGAAATACCCCTGGACAGTCGCGTGGATTCATCACCAACTACACCATATTCTATAGGGCCGGCAACACTGAGCACTGGCAATGTATGTTCAACACATGATGGTTTTGTAATGTGTGATGAAATGAGTGTGATGTTTTCACAAGCAGATCTTCATCATATGTTTTTGGCAGCTGTGACGGTGGGTGCTAATGTCCGCTCACATGTACTGACTGATCTGGCCAGTGAAATGGATTATGTGATTCACATCATGGCATCAACAGTCGCAGGCTCCAAAAATGGATCAGACTTTAATTTCAAAACAATGAAGTATGGTATGTACCATCCTTATCCTCGTGTTTTAAATGTCTTATTCAATTCTTAATGATGTCCGATTTTATTGTGATGTTCAACAAACTACACAAGGATGTCACATGCGTTGATGCTTTGATGTGATGTGTTTCTTGTCTGTAGGTGATGGAGAGGTGGAGGTGATTGTAGTCGTGGTTTGCCTCAGCTTCCTGTTCCTGACTGTCTTTTTTATAATGTTCTTTCTCCGGAAAAGAGAAGTGTGAGTCTGTACTTTTCACCACTCAAAATGAAACACAAAGCAAAACTTCAACTCTAACTCATCACTTCAGTTTAGTGCGGAGAACCCCTGCTCTGGAAATGCTAATTTAGGCCGTATTGCCTAAACAGTCTTTGTAAACTTTATGCACACTGTACACAATTCAGAAGTATATTTAATATAATTAATTCAAGAAGTAAATACAGTAAAAAAAAGTAATGTTTTTTGATCATTTTAAATTAAAACAAGACAAAATATTTAGCATTTTTATTTATATTACACAATATAACAATACATGCAGTTTAAATAGAGACAATTTAAATTTTATTTTTAATTAAAGGTAAATGATGTTACTTACTCCCATCATTACTTAAGATGTCATTACTGACTCTTATGTTGTTTTAATGCAGTTGACAAATATCTTTATGCAGATTTTATTCACTACAATGGCAGTTCATAGTGCTGTTCATAGTGTTTCATCTGTTGAGAACAAAAATGTTTAAACAAATCTGTGCTACTTCCTTCTTTCTATATAAGAAAGTAAATTATGACCAAGTGCTGTTAGGCATTCAAAAATGACAAAAGGCACCAAAAAGCACCAGAACTGCTCGTGTACCTTCGAATAATTTGTTTTCTCTTTTTGTCTTCAAAACGGGAAAATTATGAAACATTCATTTTTCACATATTTGACCCTTCTCATGAACGCAAAAAACTGATCTCATTTGTTTTTTGGGGTTTATTTTAGTTAGTGTAGCAAAACTAACCCTGTGGTTACAATGGTTTAACTACTGTATATTAACCATGTTTTTTGTTTTTACTGCCTGATCCACTGCTGTGTTATCTGTGCCTCACAAACACTAACTTTAAAGGTTGGTCAGCTAAATAAAACAGGCAGTGTGCCAAATTTGTAGGCTGGGAATAGTTGTGTGTAGAAGCGAAGTAAATTAATATTTCTGAGATAAGTTAATATTTCACACCGTGTAGGTGAATTTATGTCTAGACAGAAGAAAGCCCTGTCTGGGCTCTGACCCGGTACAGTTTGTGCCAAGCCGTTATTTAGTCTGGCTGTTTAATGAGAAAGAGATGAAATGTAGTTGCAATTAATGCTTTAATAATCCATACAACTTGCAGCGGTACGTTTTATTCATTTGTTATATTCCAAACCTTCTTGAGTCATGTGACTTATGTGGGGAGACAACTGAAATTAAAGTTGTAAATCACTGATAATCGTCTCTGGCACAGCTCATAATTCTCATTCTTGTATATCTTTAAATAAGGCAAGTCGAACCATGTCAGGTTTGCACCAGGTTTGACTTTAATGATCCAAATGATCTGAATGTGTCTTATAACGATCACTATGCACCAATTTTTATATGTGCATATTCAGATAGCTTGAAGGAGACTTGAGTTATCCCATAGAGGTGTATGTAGTGCTAGTGTCCTGCAGACTGTATTAAGTTACTTTTAATGGTGCTTTTTGTCATTATTGGAGCTTGACAGTTAGACAACTAGTCTAATGATATGCTCTTCAGGTAACTTAAAAAGCACCAAATAAAAAGAAATTGCTTATCGTCATAAAACCTTCAATATATTGTGAATTCTGGATTCTACTTATAATAGAAGTACATGCTGCTTGGTGCTGTGTGGTGTTAAAATGTCATTATTTTCTTTCTCTGTTCAGGATTAAGCAGCTGTTGTGGCCACAGGTCCCTGACCCGTCTGACAGCTCTATTGCCCACTGGTCACCTGATTTCCCTGTAAAGGTCAGTGAGTTATAAAGCATCAAAATAACTTATGGGTGAATCTCACACAAACATGTATTATATTTGTCATTGATGCTACGACTCAAAAGACTCCTTACCAAGTTCCCACTCACAAATGTTCATCGTTGGGCTCCAAGTTAAAAATACAGTGTAAATGTAAATAAAAAGGCAGCCGTGTCATTTTTCTTATGACATATGCATATGTGCCCCATTAAATAGTATGTGGAATGTACAGTGATGCCACTATGCCACACTGAAAAATGCCCGTCCTAGAATAAATCATGGACAACAGTAGGACATCAGAGCCCGGTGTGGAGTCCAAGTCCAGGCTATAATTTTATTTTAGATGTGTGCGCAGAGGCCAAGCTCGCTGAATCACATACTTCTTGAAAGAAAACCCCTGATAACAAAGTCTTAGGGCCCTTAACACCTACCTTGTTTGGTCTAGACTTTTCAGTTTGGTCCGAATCAAAATTAGAGGTGTGAAACCTCCACCGGACCAAACAGATGAAATTTGGTCCGACGAAAAGAGGTAGTCTCGGTCTGGATCAAACTGAAAAAAGGTTTGGTTCGTTTATAGCGTGAAAGCATTTATGTATGCTTTCATTCCTTTTACAGGAAGTTCTGGTGGTTCCCAAAAAGCCGACAAAACAGAAGGTAGCAGGAAAAGTGAGGCGTGGTAGCACATGGGGAGAGGAAGAGATGAGGTTTTTAATTGAAGTAGGGTCTGATGACATAATAAGTCAACTTGCAATCTTTTCCTCCTTTCCCGCCGACAACGATAAAATATTCGCACGAACAAGGAAGTTCATTTGGCGAATTTGATCTAGCCTTGTGTATAGTTGGTGCTGCGGGTAATTTTGCCATAAAAATAACAATATAGTTATACGATATGCGTCTGTTCGTTCATGTTGTCAAAGTTACTTGCCGAACACGCTGACGTCAGACTCACGTCCATTTACTAAACCAATCAATGTCAAGATGCAGCCCACATAGATGATGACAACAGGACGTAAGTATGTCTCGTAAAGTTTTATAGTGCAGTGTGAAACCAAACCAAAACTTTCTGAAAGCATAAAATGTATCAAAACGTGAGCTCTGGTTCAGACCTTGGTGCAGAATTTCACATGTGAAAACGCCCTTAGAGGCCGCCAAACTCCTAACTGAGGCGAAGGAATGCCACGTGCCTCATAAGCCACTTACACCTTCAGAGAGGATGGGGAAGATAGCCCAAGAGAAAAACTATCCTGAAGGATCTCCGACACTGAACCACTGGGTTAACTGGGTCCAAACTAGGGCTGTGTATCACCAACAATGTCACGATACGATACGCATCACGATACTAAAGCCACGATATCGTATCACGATACAGATCAATTTGGAATTTATTTTGAGCTGAGTTTAGTAACAGTGCTACAACAGTTGTGATAACTGAAAAACAATTTAATTTTTTGTCATAAAAAAATTAGTTAAATAAAAATGCTGAGAATGGCTCTTCCTTAGAGTCTGCCTCAATATCTGAAATGACAATTATAGTGACACTGAAGCATGTCTACACTGCTCAATGACTAAACAACTTAAATCATTCCATAAAAGCAAAAACGGTAACAATTTAAATTTAACATAGTTTTCTCAACACCTAGTATTCAGCAATTTGGTCTTAAGTGTTCAAATGTGCACCAAACAAAGTCATTTCTTCTATGTTGAAATCATTTTAAATGATTACATTTTCAGATTTTTATGCAGAAACAACAATTGATTGACATGCTCAAGGTAAAGAGAAGACAGTGACAGCAGAATATCTCAAAACGCTAATGCTTATAACCAAAATAACCAACTGTGTTTAAAGGATACTTACCAAGACCGAAATTTAACATAATTTTGCGTGTTTTAGTCCGTTAAAGCGATATAATCACGTGAGCTGTGTGTGAGGCGGCTGACTCTAGTCTAAATGCACACAGCGAAAACCAACTCTCAGAGAGCGCGCAGTTAAACTGAACAGTTTAAAGTCATTTGAATATTTAAACCGGTAAGACTTAAAGACGCACAAATGGTAAACTTTAGTCACGATGCAATGCTGGCCCGATTAAGCAAGTGAATATTCCCTCATGTCCCTCTCCTAAACGCGAGCGTGTAGTTTCACCGGCTGCAGCAGTGCTGGATGCTTGCCTTGAGCAGCTGTTTGAGAGACGAGAGAGCAGACGCAGCACCATTGAACTCGCGCTGTTCCTGAAATTGCGTCTCACGTTTTCAAACTACTGATTTGATTTTATAATACAAAATAAAAGCTTAAGGGGAATCAATGTTTGCAATGTATGTAAATAATAATAATTATGCGCAATACCCGCGACGAAATTCGAGCCCTGCCTGAATTGGCTTCATTCAAAAGCACAACAGTATCGATACGCGATACGGCAGCTGCTGTATCGATACGCGCATCGCCAGGAGTTCATGACGATATATCACTGTATCGAATATTTTGAGCACAGCCCTAGCCCAAACGACATTCTCTGCTCTGATCTGTGAAGAATCTCCACTTTAAGGAGTAAAAGTTCCTCTTAGCGGGTGCTCTAGAGTTTAAGATGGTGTCAACGACCTCAGTCGAGAGTGGTTGTGCACTGCCGTGTAAGTTTTACCCACCAAATCCGAAGTTGTTCTACGCAGCTTAGTGTGTAATGTCAGGGCCTTTCGGGATCGATGCTACATCAGGGGAGAGATAGAGCGCAAGCTTCTTTTCCACCCAAGGCAACACCCCATAAATGTGTTCATTAAGACAAACAAGCAGAAACTGGTTCGCTCCAAGACTTCGACACCTTGGTGGAGCCAAGTGACATTTAATCTGGCAAACGGCAGTCACAAGGTCCTCATAAGCCGGGGAAGGAGGTGGCCAGTCCCTGATCTGCCCTTCCTCGATGGTGAGCACATCCACCTCCCTGGAGCCTTGCCTCAGGGCAAAAAAGACCACGGAGCATGCTTCTGGCTCCCAGATGAGAGCTGAGAAAGTGTAGAGCCCATCTCAAACTAGATTTATTTACAAACCCCATGATCTAAGACACTTCTAAATGACAGCCAAGTGGGAGCAGAGCAGCCAACCGCTTAAGAGCTTCAATTATGAGCGCGCTTGCTGCTCACCTACATTTTAAATAACAAACTTGAGCACGCAAATTATGAGAGCACAATATTTGAACAAGCCCCTTGGCGAGCTACCGCCAATCAGGCCACAAGCTCCTGGTGTTGGAGACTCCTGCTCTAAAACAATGTAAGGATAATCATTTTGAGCTTGTAATATGTGTCCAAAAAGTTGATAAGAAGGTTTGCTTTGAATTGAGCAAAGTCACTAATTTGCCTGAGACACTATACATTGGCAGACATATTTGTATTTCAAGAGCAATAATTGGTTTTCTAAGTATAATAAAAGAAAAATGTGCTTTCCAAAAAACATTCAATATAATATAAATGTGTTGTATAAAGAAAATAAAAAGGACATGAGCAAATATAAGTATCACAAAGATGTGTTCTAAGGAAAAGAAAAATAATGTTTGTAAAATACAATACAATACAATTTTATTTGTATAGCACATTTAAAACAACTGACGTTGACCAAAGTGCTTGACAAGGCAATAAAAAGGTAGACAAAACATGCACAAGACAAACAGGTATACTTTAAAGAGGAAAGACGAACACATCAAGGTACATTAAAAACTAGTGAAAAAAGTTACGTTTTCAGAGAAGTTTTAAAAGATGTTAGAGTTTGGGTTCTAGATATTTGAGAGTAGGCTATTCCATAATTTGGGTCCATAAACTGCGAAAGCACGGTCACCCCTGTTTTTTAGTCTGGTTCTGGGGAGAGAAAGTAAGTTAGATTCCCCCGATCTTAGTGATCTTGACTTCAATTTTGGGTGAAGTAGTTCAGATAAGTACTGGGGAGCTAAATTTTGTAAGGATTTAAAAACAAAAAGCAAAACTTTAAAGTCTATTCGAAATTTAATCGGTAGCCAGTGAAGAGAGATCAGAACCGGAGTAATATGTTCGAATTTACGTTTTCCTTTGAGAAGGCGTGCAGCTGCTTTTTGGACTAATTGAAGACGAGTAATATGTTTCTGAGAAACTCCTATATATAAAGAATTACAATAGTCCAATCTGGATGTAATAAATGCATGCATAGCTATCTCCAAAGTCTTTACAAGACAAAAACGGCTTAACCCTAGCTAAGAGACGGAGATGAAAGAAGCAAGATTTTACCACTGCGCTTATCTGCTTTTCAAGGTTAATGTTGTTATTAATCCAGACCCCCAGATTACGATGTAATGAAGTATCACAAAGATGTTGTGTATAAGGAAAAGACAAAGAAATTTAGTAAAATGAACTGTCAGGACAACCAATCATGTACAGAAAGTAATGTTTAAATTTAGAGGAACGCTTCAGAACAAACATTAATAATAAAGATCGAGCAGATTGAATCAGTTGTGCTGCTTTTTTGGAATACTTGAATATTATTTTTTTGTGGAATAGTTGATGTGGCCCAGCCTGACCCAGACTCTACCTCCAGCGGCCCCCAGTTGAGTTGAGTTTGAGACCCCTGCTTTAAGGCAATAAATCCAATAAGAATTGATTTTCAAACATTTGTCACAGCTGCAAAGCTTAGAAAGGACGTTTTAAATCACTAAATTATAGATAACATAAAAACAAAATCATAGATGTTAACATGTCACCTGTGTCGTAGGAACATATTCGCTCCTTTAAAAACAGGGCCTATATTTACGGTAAAATAAATGGCATGCTACTATTTTAAGATCCCATTACAGTTACTCTTCTTTTTATTGGGTAAATGTTATGATACATGAAAATGCATTCATATTTTAGTGGAAATTGGTGTGCATATTTCTCTCTTTTTCATTTCTTTTCTTAAAAAAAAAAAATAACTTTTGTAAGTGATCTTACTGAGAGGGCTTGAATTCTGAGAATTGAATCTCATTCACAAAGAGTGTATCACCCTCCTTAGTGGTCTTGGAAAAATATACCTGTATTTGGTCTGGTGTGGGTGCACACTCATCCATCTCACAGCAGTTTCTTCATTTTCTCTGACTGCCTGGGGCTTGTGGGAAAGTCCTGTGAGCAGATTTATTTTGCTTTGTCTTGTTATTTGGCATGAGGTTTAGTTGGGTGGCGTGTGAGAAAGCCTGCAAACCTGTTTCTCTCTGCCAAATGCGTCAGAGTTGGCAACCCTGCTATTACAATTATTTTCTAAAGACAGTTAAAGGGACACTGTGTAGTCCTGTAGGTATTTTATTATCTGAAATCAATATTTTTATTCATAAATATGTCCTTAATGGTGTACAAATACCTCTGCAAATTATCTGACTTATCCCCGTAAATGAAGAATTTATTATCTTAATTATCATGGGACGGGTAGGTTCACGGAGGCTTCCATGTCGTTCCGCCATCTTGAAAAACTATAATAGCAGAGAGTGTCAAAAAGTACCACCAGCCAAACGCGTTTCCACAACGCGTTTTCGTTCAGACTCAGAGCTAGCGTCACGTGACTGAAAGCATCAGAAACGGAGGAGGAGAGCATAGAGGCGCATTCGCGGCAAGTTTAGTTTAGTGCATTGCACTCCTATGTTTTTTTATTTCTCTATTATTTGTAACGTTAATGGCGGACCATACATACGCGCTGAGCCACAGGAGAAGACCTCGTCGCAAAAAAAGGCCAGACTTGAAAGAAAAAGGAAACGCTGACCGGAGATTGCAAAAAACCAGAGTAAATGTCGGGATAAGTTAGTGTTTTCAAGGTGGAAAGAGCTAATGCAGCAGAAAGATTTCAAAAGAGACGCTGAAGTTGCCTGCTTTCTCCTCGACATGTAAGTTAATGTTACAGTCTTACTTAATTTTTTGTCATTGCTTGGTGTGTGTATTTTATTATATAGACAGTATAACATTTATAGTTAAAGTTAAACAAACTCTTTGATTAATAGCAGCTGAGTAACGTTACTTTATCTCAATAGCTGCCATTGTGAAGGTGCTAAAATCAAGGTTTGTAAGTTTACACTTTATAACCTATAAATTCATTAAGAATATAGAGATAATGATTGTTTTTGCATTGTTTGCACACCTAAGGCTATTTCAAGATTTTAGTTTTCTGACATTTTATGTTATTTATCATTTATACTGTGACTCGCATTCGAATAATGCGTAATTTTGTATGTAGCCTATGGCTATAGTTTCATTTGTGAACATTGGAGAGGGTCAATCCTACTTTGATCGTCTCTTGTAGCTGCCGGGTATCTTTGTCGCCGTCTGTGTCGACACTCGCGCTCCTCGTCGTCCATCTCCTCGCCTAGATCCCACTGATCCACTGCCTCTCTGTCCTCTACCTCTTCCTCTCCCTACTTTTGAATCATCCAGATAATGATATCTAACAATCACGTAAGTCAGAAAATATAACGAATAAAGTCGGCATTACTACTAATTACAACAGTTCATGTTTTTCAGTGTCAGCAACTAATACTGTAACATTCATTTGTTTGTTGTGTCACGTTGCTGTTTTTTTATTTTTTAATTACAAACCTGTTCATCCGTAGAGAAACTCGATGAAGTGTTACTACAAGACATCCTGTCATAGCATTTTTGGTACATAACGGCAACCGTAGATGCAGTACGCACTTGAAAAAGCGAGGCGCTGGAGAGCAAAATTCGTTTGAATGCAAAACACTTTTTAACCACTAGATGGGGTAGATCCCACACAGTGTCCCTTTAAATGTTTTTTTTTTTTTTTTTGGAAATTAATAACATAAAAGAACATTTTGTTCTTCTTTTTACTTTGTGGTCAATTATGACCTGGGCATGTACAAGTTCAGTTTTGTGAGTTCATCCTTATATGAAGGTTGTCTGTAAACTATGGAAATTGTAACACAAATAGTGGCATATTGCCCAATTGCATTTACAGTGTGTTGGGACATGCTCTACTTAAGTAGTCTGGTACTAGGGCTGGGTATCATTTGAATTTCAACAAGTACCATTTCAATTTTGATTCTACTCATTGATTCCAATTCTTGTTGATTCCTAATTTCAATTACAATTAGGTAAAAAACAAAACAAAAACTTAGATATCGTTAAGTCTTTTTGCAAAACATTTAATTGTAGCAGAATATCATGAACTAAAATCAACAGGCTAAAGAACACTTACACAAGGAACATTTGCCTGTGGTTTAAAAATACTTTAGAAAAAAACTAGCCTAACTAATCAAAACATTTCAAGCATTATTAAAGACAAGTGTACACTCAGTAATAAAAAACAAAAAACAAATAAAAAATATAAAACTGAACAAATGATCGATCTAAATAAACAGTGTTTCAAGATTTCAGGTACAGAAACTGTAATCAAATGTAAAATAACACTGCACTTTATAAATAAAATATACATTACAAATATAGTTACAAAAGTTATTGTCAATAACAAGTGAATTTTCTGTTTGTCTTTTGAGACATATGCCTACAGCACTGAAAACAGCGCGCACGTCGTCTCGCGGTAATGGTTTAAAGGGATAGTTCACTTTGAAATTAATTTTTGATATGTTTTAGCTTACCTCAAGGGCATCCAAGATGTAGGTGTCTTTGTTTCACAGTATTTTCAATTTTGATATTTTTCGGTCAAATCGTTGTTGTCTATCAGTCATACACTGGAGGTTAAGGGGGTCCTCCCTGGGTTCACCTCAAAGAGCATGCACAGAGAAGTCAAAATTAAACATGACTGAATGACGCGTAAATGTAAGTACACATTATTGGCCTAAGACACGAAACGAGCGGTTTGTGTGAGAAAACCAACAGTATTTATATCGTTTTTACCTTGTGGAACACAGCCTCGTCCAACTGATCTGACAGCACGGGCGCTTCGGTCTGCGCATGTGCCGGAAGTGATCGCTTGTTTACAACGCCACTCATTGTCTACACAGAGATTTCAAAAGTTTTATCTTTCACTAAACATATTTAGATATATCGAATTCATCTTCCATTGCGATTTCCTGTATATCTAAATATGTTCAATTTCAAAGTGAACTATCCCTTTAAAATCACTCTTCTATGTGCACGTTTTGGATGTGTGTGCGTTTGAATCGTTTACAGTCATATTGAAATGCTCAAAAAGGAATCGATAAGAGGAATCGAAATTGAAATTTTATAACAAGTATCCAATTTTACTGACCTCAAAGTATTCTGGAATCTGATTTTCTATTCCCAACCCTACCTGGTACACAAACTAATGCCTCGTAAACCTCTCAACAGGCCGCAATGCCCAAAGAAGACGTCAGCGTGGTGGAGGTGGATGTGTTCTGATGGAAAGTCGTTTGTGTGAGGAAGACAAAAGCGTGCTGCCTCTGAAGAAGGACAAGTATCTGTCTGAGGAGCACAGCAGTGGCATCGGAGGCTCGTCCTGCATGTCGTCGCCCCGTCACAGCGTGTCGGACAGCGACGAGAGCGACTCGGGCCAGACCACGGCCAGCACCGTGCAGTACTCCTCAGTGGTGGCCAGCGGGTACAAGGGCCAGACGCCCAACCACCCGCCGCCGGTGTCGCGCGCTCCGAGTCCACACAGCCGCTTCTGGACTGCGAGGAACATCCGACCTCCTCAACGAGAGCGGCGGCCACTCGAGGAACTCTTACTTCAGACGAGGCAGAGAGCTTGAGCCGGGCATCCTCACTCAGGGCAGCGATGAGCTCAACACAGGCTCTCTTACATTCTGTCCAGTGCAGGAGGAAGAGGCGTCTCCCATCGTGGAGGATCCGCCCACCTCTGGTGTAAGTTACATGCCGCAGCAGAGCGGCTATCGACCTCAGTAAAGCTAAACTCATTTGTTGATGAACTTTCACATTTTAATGGGATTGCAAGCTTTCGCCAGACATGTATGGTAACACTAGACCGCTCCCCAATGAAGCTGCCTGCACTTCAAGACGTCACACTGCCATGTGCCTTCTGTGGACTAACGCTTGTTACTATTTGTTGCTTTCTTGTATAAGTGAAATGTTGCTGTTGATTTTGAACCACATGCATACTGTTGTAGCATTGCCTTAAAGGGATACTCCACCGTTTTTTCATATTAAACTGTGTTATTCCCTTAACTAAGACAAGTTCATACACACCTCTCTCGTCAATCGCTCTGGCGCACGAGACACTTTGATCCCACTTAACTAGCCCAGTTCATTCAATATGGGGCAAGCAGAGAGGTGACCAAACACATCCACGTTTTCCCCATTTAAATACAGTTTCACGAGTAGAGTAACTCGACCAAGAATGGTGACACAAAATAAAACGTTGCCGTTTTCTAAGCGTGTAAAGTGGATAAATATAATGTATGACGGAATATCACAGCAAGTGCTTGGGAGCACTTCGACTCGGCCGTCAGTAATATCATCACTCGTGAAAAGTTCTCTCTCCGGAGTGATGATATTAACGCGCCGAGTCCATAGAGATATATGCGCCGAGTCGAAGTGCTCCCTCCACCATACAATAAAGTTATACATGTAGCTGTATTTAAATTGGGAAAACGTGGAGGTGTTTGGTTGCTTCTCTGCTTGGCCCATATTGAATAAACTGGGCTAGTTAAGTGCGATCAAACTGTCTCGCGATTAAGTCCACGCACTGAGACGAGATAGGCAGTGGTGGAGGAAGTACTGAATCTACAGTACTTAAGTAAAAGTACAAATAACCAGATAAATAAAAAAAGTAACACAATGACAACCGTACTTAAGTAAAAAGTACCTGATTTACTAAAGTAGTAAAGTAACTTTTAGTAAAGTACTAAAAGTACTTTAAATTTATTAAATATGGAAGCTTGTTTCTGCCACTGATAAAAAAATAATATAAATAATTGTGACTTTTTATCTCACAATTCTGACTTTTTTTCTCACAATTGCGAGTTTATATCTCGCAATTTCTGACTTTATTTCTCTGAATTGCGTGATAAAAGTCGCAATTGCGAGTTATAAAGTCAGAATTGCGAGATATAAAGTTAGAATTGTGTGATATAAAGTCGCATTCTGAGAAAAAAAGACAGAAGTGCGACTTTTTATCTCACAATTCTGACTTTTTTCTCACAATTGCTAGTTTACATCTCACAATTCTGACTTTATAACACATAATTGCGAGTTTATATGTCGAAATTCTAACATCTTTTCTCAGAATTGTGAGATATAAACTCGCAATTGCGACTTATCAGGCCAATTCCAAGGGAAAAAAAGACTAACTTTTTCCCGCAGAATAGTTTAAATCTCACAATTCTGACTTTATAACTTGCATTTCTGACTTTATAACACGCAATTCTGACTTTATATCTCGCAATTCTGACTTTATATTCGATTCTGCTTAATTCTGACTTTATATTTCGCAATTGCGACTTTATATCACACAACTCTGACTTTATATCTCGAAATTCTGACTTTATAACTCGCAATTCTGACTTTATATCACGCAATTCTGAGAAATAATGTCAGAATTGCGAGAAGTAAACTCGCTATTGTGAGAAAAAAAGTCAGAATTGCTGAGATAAAAAGTTGCAATTACCTTTTATATTTTTCATTCTATGGCGGAAACAAGCTTCCATAATTAAAAAGTAAAAGTACTTGCATAATTTATTTTCTTAATGTTTGTTTTCTAATGATTAATAAAACACTTAATTCTAACTCATTCAACCTAATACTCCTATAATGATGTTCAATAATGATGGGAAAAAAATTGTCACCATTTCTGAAACAAGCTTGCAATTAGGCAATATACACTTCATGCTTATCCTTACTATATGTTAATAACTACGGCAGTAAACGCGATTAATTTATGATGTAATTCTGAACCTCTTGGCTTGCCATAATCCTAACCAAACGTCTATTACATACGGTGCATTTCCTATGCACGTAAAAACAAATTTTCTATGCACGTAAAAACAAAAAATTAATTGCACGATAAACGCACTGAGACGTATTTAGTGTGATCGGGTTGAGATATCTATGGCAACCAAACATCACTGTTGAGACAAACGTGCAACGGACGGACGGTCAGATTACGTTTTGGCAGGGGAAAAACTGATCAGAAAAATGTAATGAAAATGTAACAGAAGTTGTAGAAATGTAGTGGAGTAGAAAGTATAATAATTGCTGCAAAATGTAACGAAGTAAAAGTAAAAAGTATGCACTATTTATTCTACGTAAGTAAAGTAAAGATACGTGAAAAATGTACTTAAGTAAAGTAACAAAGTATTTGTTCTTCGTCACATTCCACCACTGGGGATAGGTATGTATCAACTCGTCTTAATTAAGGGAATAACATAGTTTAATATGAAAAAACAGTGGATTATCCCTTTAAATTGATCAAAGTCTGTTTTTATACCAATGTTTTTCCTTTTTGTTTTATTTTTGCTGTGCAAGGTGCTGGCAACAAAGCCTCAAGTTGCGATCTGTAATCTCCGCAATATAGACTACAGTGTTGTTCAAAAAAAAGAAAAGAAAAAAAAAGAACACTTTGTGCCATTGTGGTATTGCAAATATTCATATTTTCAACAACATACTACAGAATGTCAACCCTAGCTTGAGTTAACCTTGCTTCCAAGTTCCTCATGCTCATTTTCTCCAGGGTAAAACTAACACTACATGAAATGTCAGTTATGAAATGCAAATATTTCATTGTATGCCTTATGAAATGTATCCATGTATCTCTGTGATTGATGTGTTTATATCATTGCATCACTTGTATCTCTGATAATAGGTTAAATAATTACTTTATTCAAATATTTTGTAGTCTTATGGTTCACTGGTGGCACCAAACAAACACTTCTATCTACCATCTTTAGACAGCTTTACTTCTATCTCCGACACCTTCAGCCTGTGGATATTGCTTGGATGCATTTCCATTGTAACAGCGGCTTCTCTTGATTGGTGAGTCCCACTTCAGGATTGTGGGTAATGTAGTTCTTTGCCTGTAATTTGGCATGGTTAAGTTTGTAACTTGGAACAACCAAATTTTGAGAAACTGTTGTATTATAAGCAATGAGAAATTGAACCATTGTAAAACGAATATGCATGATGTGAATATTCACCAATTCTTATTAAAGCTACAAAAGTTCAGGCAAGAGTAGTATGTGATTTTCTATATTATACTGCATGTCACTGGTGGATCTGAAACCTGATTGGCCCCTGAAGGTCGAGACACATTTATTTATTTAGCGCTTTAGGACTTGCATTTATGTATTGCACGGACGTTTTTATAAAAAATACATTTATTCAAGTATGCTATTAATATACTTCTTTTAAAGTCCCTGTGAACCGGAAGTTGCAAACAGCTTTTCTCCAGTGCTGTGACGTATTTCCAAGTGAAACTGAATATTGAAACTCATTTTTGTATACATTTACTTGCATGGATTCATTGTTCACCACAAGACTAGTAATATGCTCTAACAAAGTAAATAGGTTCAATTTTGATTTCACAGGGACTTTTAACTAAAAATAAGAACGTAAACTTTCAGTATGTACTCCATGTACTATTCAGAAATATATTCAAATTGCGCTTAAGTTATACTTGACTTGTACAGACAAAAAAGTGTAAGTATATTTGGCCTTAACTTGTACTCAATCTTTTAATCGAGATAAACTTGTAGTATATATACTTGAAGTATACTTGGCTTGTAGTTGTATACTCTTCTGATTGAGTAGCCTATTCAGTATTTCACAGTTTTACATACTGTCTTATAAACGTACATTGTTTCCAAATATTGATTTATAAAGAAAACATATGTTTCTAATCTGCAATTTGTGTTTAGGTTAGTTCACTGGTAGTGTGCATAGCAATTTACTTCAAATCCACCGCCAATACTCCGGCTATCTGTGTTTTCACTGTTCTCAGCGTCTTCTTTAAAACGTCGCTTTTACATGAAACTTTCCGACATTCAAGTGTTCAAAAAGAACTCCAGCGCAAAATGAACCTTTGGTCTAATAACACATTGGTACCTAGTCGATCATTCTCTGAGATTTGTTTTCATGATAATCGAATGTAAAGAGTTTTGTCTCTAAAAACTGTTTTAGCGCATAATGCTAGTAATGGGGGCATATAATAAGTAAAGAGAAATCGCTAGTTAATACCACTAACAAGGCTCAAAATAGCCCCACACAGTCCCTACATGCAAAACGAAGCATTGAGAACTTTGTAAGAGTATGAACGGCGTTCGTGGTTTGACTTGTCGAGACTGTTTTCCAAAGATGGCTGCTGCCTGTATACACCTGTCTATGGTATACATACACCATAGATGGTATACACAAAGTGGACTGTCTTTATAAAATATCTTCTTATTAAACGGCTCTGTACACTTACAAAGTTCTCAATGCTTCGTTTTGCATGTATGGACCCTCATTATGTCACTGTGTTAGTGTGGGGCTGTTTTGAGCGTTGTTAGTGGTATAAACTAGTGATTTCTTTTTACTTATTATATGCCCCCATTACTAGCATATATGCTAAACAGTTTTTAGAGATAAAACTCTACATTCGATTATCATGAAAACAAATCTCAGAGAACGGTCGACTAGGTGCCAATTAGACCAAAGGTTCATTTTGTGCCGGAGTTCTCCTTTAAAGTATAAAAAATAAACACCTAAATAGGAATATAGTAATATAGTTAGTGCAAAAATAATATATAAATAGTAAACCATAAGTATCACTATCATGATAAACAATAATGTTCACTTAAAGAAAACTTGCAAGAATATTTGCAGCATAAAACTTCTAAACTAGTAGTTTACTGAGAGTATACTTTAAAGTGTACTTCATAAACTAAACAAATGTGCTGCAAGTGTTAAAATAATATGTATTTATATAAAATATATACTTAATATAATATACTTATAAGTTCACTTGTATTATAGATGCAGTACAAATGAAAAACATGAACAAGTGGGACTTCTGGTTGGGCAGTGAAGCACGATGGCAGGTTAAGCTGTGAGTTTTGCAATACTTGGGTGAATTACTCATGATGATCAGGAATTTAAGTCAGGAAGGGAAGACCCGATATTTCAACAGTGGAGGGATAGGGGAATTTCAGAGGGTGAAACTAGAAGTTTCCAGGATTTAAAGGAGAACTTTGGAATGAGAAATCAGGATTTATTTACATACTTCCAGTTAAGGGATTACTAGTTAAAGTAAATGATATCCATCCCCTTACTAAGATGATGATGGATGCCTATGAGCATACACTACCCAGAATAAGTGTAGCGGCCCCTCCTCTACATTATATATAAAATTGAAATGGGATAAAGAACTAAAGATTGAAATAACAGAAACGGATATCTAAGGCTGCATCAAAAGGTAGCTTGGCATCTGCTGCCATGTTGAATCCATAGATATAAACAAACTGCTGTGTGTGGCATAGATGTCATCATCGTCTTGCTGCTCCCTCCTCGTTCTGTGATTGGTTCCCTAAATGAGGCGAAAATCTGGGCCATGGTATCCAGACTGCCTTTCAGCGTGAATAAAATCGTGCTGCGGTAAGGCAGTATGGGGAAACCCAAACTACAGAAACTATGCAGGGCTAAACGTTTGAAAATTATCTTACTTTCTCAGTTTATTTCGTTTTTTTTAATCATTTCTATTGGTCATATTCGCTGCCGATTTGTTCGTTCTGAATCAGAAAAAAACAAAAGTGAAGCTGTGGGTTTAAATGACCTACTTCAAAAATAAAAATACATTTATGCCATAACTTTAAGTTTCTAAGCGATTTTTGTAAATTAATTACAGGACAGTGTTAACCGAAAGGTTCTTAATGATTCTGTGTGCAATCTGCACATAATGTGCAACCTGACGCTACTGTTTACGTGTGAGTTTATGCCACAAGGAAGCATTGCGTTAGTGAACGGCAAATCATTTGTACATGTTTAAAAATATTTAAAATGCGTGTTCCCCGATCAAAAATTAGTATCCAGATAGCATAACTTGGTCGTGATTCAACAACTGAAGCGGTGCAACTTTTAATCAGGGACAGAAAACAAAAAGGTTTTGAGCTGAGCTCTCACGGAGTTGACCCGGCAGACGTTGAGTGTGTGGACTTACCAGAACTGAATCTGCAGCGTGGATTACTTAGAGGAAGGCCTGTTCCTGGAGGAGGCTGTTCCTGGAGGAAGGCCTGTTCCTTCGCTTGGAGGCCGGCATTGCCTTATTGTCAATTTCTCTATGGCAGGATTTATTGAATGGTCTGGTTTAAAGAAATACGCGGAGGCAGATTGCGGATGTTTCGCCTGCAGTGGCGAGGACCCGTTTGATTGGCCTGACACCGAGGAGATAATACCAGAGGAATGCGGTAGGGATGGCTGTAGCGAAACTGTCGTTCCGAAGCTTTGCGAGATCCCAAAGTGCAGATGTTTCAAACACTGATCCCAAGCGTGATTCAAAACACCCATGTCACGTGACCACAGCCAAATTAAGCTTCTGAGTGTTTTATTCACAGGGTCGGGAACAGAACACACAATCACAATGTGTATAAGTGAAGTCGGTACTTTCCTGTTATCCGGACCCCACCTCAAAAAACAGTAAAATTGAAATTTTTTTTGAAATAGTTTATTCCCCATTCATCAAATAAGCAGTCAACAAAGCAACATAAGATCATGACAATACTTGTGGTGGCCAATGGATCTTTACTTCTTCCAGGATAGCATCAAAGGGTTCCTCTTCTCCAATTGAGCTCCTCCACATGAATTCTGCCAGGTATGACTTGAGGAAGTGCCTATCAGTGCCCCGGTGTTTCTCTGTTCCTCCATTTGGCCGATCCCCACATTCTCTCCACGGTTTGGGTGTGCGCGAAAGTATCCGGATCCACGAAGTTTTAGCGAAGGTTCACCTTGAAATGCTCGAACCCAGTCGCCTCCAGCTCCTGCGTCTTGTACCCCTAACCCAGATAACAGGAAAAATACTGGCGGGTCTTGTAGCCTAACCCACCCTAACCCTAAACCTAAACCGGATAACAGGAAAAAATACTGGCGGGAGTTGGAAATTTTATATGGTGGGGTCCGGATAACAGGAAAGTACCGTGAAGTCAACTCATCTTGGCCTCGTGGGTTTTTGTGAGAGGATATTTTAAATGCAATAAACCACACTAAATGGTAATTTTCTAGAGAGAGTATATTTTATGTACACAGTGTGTATGGAGTAGGCTAAACTGCAGTGATCCAAGCTAACAATGACCTGGCGCTGGTGGACCACCAGTGTTTTTTTGGGTGGCTCAAAGTCAGCGGCTTGACACGGTCGGACCTCCGGCGGGACACCTTCGGCAAGCCGACCAATCTGAAAATACGGACGGTCTGCCAGCTTTTTCAGGTGGCATGCCACCAGCGGTTTGGCGTGGTTGGTCCTCCGTTGTCACATCGCCGTTATGCCGATTGTTGAGCAGCTAGCATAGACAGTATAAGAAGTGGACAGAGCGATCTAATTGGAAATCCATTGAAACGATTGAAGCCCGTTTTTGGCGATTTTTTTAGCACTTCCATCCCTGACGCGCAGACTCAAACAGAGCCTGACGACGTAGATGTGATGAGAGCAACCCGTCTGTCTTCTAGTGGCTGTGGCATGAGAAATCTGAATCATTCGCTTCCGAAACTTGCAGAGGCGGAGAGTGTGAGTAGGAGCTGTCCATGAGCGAGGAGCAGGAGAAACTTTTGCTAGGTATTCTGATTAATTATTTTGTCATTTTGCCTCCACGTTTTCCTGATTGCGCGAAGCTTCTTCTCCTGTCTATACGGTAATCTCTTTACTGTGTGACAGAGAGTCGCGTGGGTATGACGCAATCGTTAGCCTACTTTCACTAAAACTGCTTCTACGGGGCCTTAACGTAAGCTACAACGTAATGGAGCATTTTATACACTGTCGTGTTTCTTTAGAAATAAATAAAGGACAAATGGAGTTTTCAAGCGCCTCAGATGTAAAGTTATTCACTGTCAAAGTGACGCCAAAATGAATGGGAGTCAATGGGAATGCTAACGCAAATGAAGTTCTGCTACAAGATGGCAACTCCCGCGAGGCTTCAACTTCTGCTCGATGGATTACCCCCTTGGCAGCTATTGAGAATGAGGAGTCATATCAGAGCCTGTCTAACACATCCTATTAGCCCCATTGTGTATCATCTTGGTTGCAGTTCCATTAGAATTCCACTGGAGGTGATCGCGGGCGAGAGCAGAATGAATGGGAGTCTATGGGGCTAAGCGGCTAAATGTGTCTCTTTCACCTGTTTGTCGTTAAATTAACATAGATTTTATTGTTGATTCCACAAGTTCAATATAGATTATAGGCCAAAAGTCGAATGAACGAGTACTTATGTCCTTTCGATTTCTTACAGGTTAGGCCGTTGTTGGCCAGAACACACTAGCATTCTGCTATTGTGTGTGACGTCATCCCATTTTTGAACGGATTTTTAGAACAGATAAGTGAACTTAAAATGCAATTTTCAGCTTAGTGTATTATCTTAGCCCTCCCTTTTGAATGCAACTTTCAAATTACTTGACAAAAAATTACATCCTGAGAAAAGTGGATTTCTGGGGGTGAAACCCCATTGACTCCCATTCATTCTGGACTCTAACCGCGAGCGCCCCCGCATGGACAGAGACGTGTTACTGCAGCCAGTCCAGAACCCGGAAGTAACCAGCCAGTGCCAATTCTCTGGTCATATGCCGATTTGGGCGGGGTCTGAGCCGGTCGGCCAGATCTTCAAACTTCTAACTTCAAACTTCAAACTTCTTGTTATAATCAGATTCAGCGCGTTCTTCATCTTCAATCCGCAGCGACACCGAGCAGAGAGCACGTCAGAAACAGCTGACAGGGTGTGTGTGTGTGTGTGTTCAGAGACTCATTGGTCTGTCACCGCTCGTCAATGTCAGAATATTTGAGATGACCAATCAAATCGAAGGCGGGCTTTATGTTCACAGACGCTGAGCGCGAATTTTAACAGTGCAACTCGACGCTTCAGTGTACGGTCAAGTGCGAGATAAGATGTAAGTATATATTTGACAGGTTTTTTTTGGTCATAAATGTTAAACGAATGACAAAAAATAATTAGGCAAACTAATATAGATTTGTCTAATTTCGTCATTTTTAACTGAAAATAGGCCTATGTAACATAACGTTACTGTCATTGTGAGGGGACAAGAAACATGAACAAAGCCTTTTTTTTATCATGTTAGGCACAGTGTGTGTACATATTGAGAATAAAATACAAATTGTAGCCTTTAGTAAATTAAAAAAATCCAACTTTAGGAGGGAAAGAGACAGGGCAAGATACAAACAAAGAGAAAAAGAGTGTGATGCTGACGAGGAGAGAAAAATAATCAGCTGCCCACTGACATGGTTTTAAAGCTGTTATTATCGATTTTTTTAAAATTTTATTTATTTATTTATTTATTTATTTATTTTCCTAATAAATAAATAATATATTTAATAATATATTATGTATTGGGTACTTGCAACTGTCTGGGGTTCTGTTGGGACAGTAGGATTTAACATTTTAAATGTTTCATACTTTAAAGCATCAATCTGATGCATTTTGACATGCATTTTTTTTGCCATCTATCTATATAATAGTTTATTGAACCTTTTCTTTTAACAGTTTTAAATTTCAGTTACTGTGCGCGTAAATAATGATAGTGCTCTCCTGTGTTGTGATCTAACAGACAGGAAGATGCTTAAGATACAGCAATACAGTCCAGCAATATAGTCATTTTATGCGAAACCATAGAGCTTTATCTACAGGTCAAGTATAATAATAGTAACAGAGAGTTTCATCAAGCGCTACACGTTTGATGCTGAATGGAAAATGAATGACAGACAGCCGCAGGGGAGGGAAAAGTTTACGTGAACTTGAATTTAATGACTTAAAAATTAATTTGATTGTTTTTGTCGATTGATTTCATAAAATCAGATATATTGCTTGTACTAAACTACAATCAGTCGAGTAAGATCTTTCCCCTTAATGGAATCGACCAACCTTTGCATTTTGAACATTTCCTCTGTAGGCCTCTCCGGAACTGTTTCTTCATCCCCATCATCATGTGAAGATGAGTATTTGATTGAGTAAACTTTATAATACTATTTAATAGTACCACTTGTACATATTTTTTGGTGTATTAGGTACTTGCAACTGCCTGGGGTTCTGTTGGGACAGGAGGCTCCAAAAGACAAATATTAGCATCAGAACCTGTTGAGACCAACAAAAACCCAAAGTAAAACAAATGGAAATATCAAATAGCCAATATAAAAAAAATAACATATAGACCTCTTAATTTTATGTAGGCCCTTGAATCTTGGGAAGTGTCTGGCTCTGATAAAGTCCCTCCAGGAATTCCCTCAGCCCTTCCAGCATTCAGACTCATGGCCATCTCCATCTCCTCTGCATTTGTGGTTAAATTGCTGAAATTGCTGCCAAGCCACAGCAGAAAGCCTCATACATTTCCAAACACTTGTGGCTTTTAAGATCCTGCATTGAGTATTGCCAAAGCATTGGCCATTACATAGGCAATGAACAAATAATCAGTAAATGAATCAGTAAACAAATGTATGAAATACATGTATATATCAAAATGAAAATAAACACACAAATATAAAATAAAAACAGTTTTGAACCAACATTCTGACTTTAGTTTTGTCCACTGGCTGACTCTCGTAGTTGTGGCAGGCTGTTACATAGTTTTCTGCTGTTGTGATTGAGCTGGAGTTTTCTCCCAAAAGATGAATAAATTTTTCTGAATTTGGCAATGTCATAAAATTTGAATCTAGTTTTTGGAATCTAGAGAAATAGTCTGATCGAATGCTGTGATAATGATCACAGTAAGTGTATGAGGAAGTGTTCTTCTGTCTCCACTTCTCTCTGAGTGCACAGTGAACACAGTCTCTGCTCTCGCGGCTGCCATCTCTGCCGGTGCCGTCCTCTCTCTACAGCCAGACTGTGGTCACTCAGCCTGTATCTGGTTAGGGTCTTTCTCACTTTATGCTCTTTCACACAGCTCAGGTATACTGCTGGTTTATAATCTCTTTTCAGGTTTAAATTAGATATCTGACGCAATCTGCTTTATTAGGGGTTTTTTTCGCTCGCGCTGCTTGAGCATGCTTTTAATAATGCTTTTTTATATATATATTGTGTTTACTCATAGGCCTACTGTTTAATGTTTTCAACTAAAAGAAAACTTTAATTACTATTGTTAGCTTGTTGTGTATTGCCTAATTGTAAGCTTGTCCAGAAATGGTGACAAAAACGTTTAAAAAAAAAAAGCTTAAAAATAACGTCTTTTCGGTAAACATAATTTAAATAAACGAATATTCGAATATTCGATTTTTATGAGCCCGAATATTCGAATGCAATATTTTAGAAAAATGCCCATCCCTAGTTTAAATAGAGTCCCATCTTCTTTTGTGATTTAGTAGCATCTTTCCAATAGTTAATGTAATTTTGTTTTTGTAATTGTATAATTTTGTTGGGCCAGCAGACAGTCCTGTGCGGGTCGGGCTGTAGTTTGAGCATCAGCTGTGAGAGTGCGCTCCAGGGCCGGTTCTGCTCCTGACACCGCAGGGCTTCGGCCTGGTATGAGCTCGGGTCACTGCGCTTCAGGTGCTGGTAGAACTTTTTTGCTCTTTTCTCTCTCTGTCTATCTCTCTCTCTCTCTCACACACACACACACACACACACACTCTCTCTCACTCTCTCTCACTCTCTCTCTCTCTCTCTCTCTCTCTCTCTCTCTCTCTCTCTCTCTCTCTCTCTCTCTCTCTCTCTCTCTCTCTCTCTCTCTCTTTTTATCAATTTTTATCAAGCTTGTATATTTAAGTTCAGTAATTTCACTTAAATGACAATTAATAGGTAATCTTCATTGCCATTTAAGTGAAATTACTGAACTTAAATATACAAGCTTGATAAAAATGGTCATTTTAGAAGAAAATTTCAAATGGCACTTAGAGGCTTTTGCATCTGAACTCTTCAAGTATAAATCATGTCATATAGGCTATTTAAATCGTAATAAATAAATACACTTGGTCACTCTAGAGAATTAGCTGTCTCTGGCGTTGTGAATAGCAAGCACATATTTATCCACTAGTGCAGCTGTACTGTCATTTTCTCAGAGTAAGGGTTTTAGTGATTGATCATGAGTGTCTTTTAGATGTGTGTGGATTTCTTTAACCCTCTACTGCACGCATCATTATGCAATCATGGGAAAAAAAATGTTACAGTGTTTATTATTTATAACATCGACTCAAATTAACATATTATTATCTTTTTTTTTTTTTGGGGGGGTACTTTTGGGTGCGTTGCCATATGCAACATTGTGCGACAATGGAACAGCCTGATGTGTTTTCTCCCAAAATGACATGAAGTTCATAGATGATTACAGATGTTTTTTAGAAATTAAATTGTTTTTACTATTTAAAATGTTTTCAAGAGCTTTGTGTAGAAAAACATGGTGCAAACTCATAAGAACTGTTCAAGTGAAACTACTCAATGTG
Organism: Hybognathus amarus; assembly: GCA_030378365.1. Taxonomy (NCBI): domain Eukaryota; kingdom Metazoa; phylum Chordata; class Actinopteri; order Cypriniformes; family Leuciscidae; genus Hybognathus; species Hybognathus amarus. The sequence goes on from JAQIUQ010000452.1 coordinate 51,138, forward strand.
GAATGATTATTTCTATTGGGTTGAGATCTGGTGACTGTGGAGGCCATTTTAGTCCAGTGAACTCATTGTCATGTTCAAGAAACCAATTTGAAATGACTCGAGCTTTGTGACATGGTGCATTATCCTGCTGGAAGTAGCCATCAGAGGATGGGTACATGGTGGCCATAAAGGTATAGACATGGTCAGAAACAATCCTCAGGTAGGCCATGGCATTTAAACGATGCCCATTTGGGACTAAGGGGCCAAAAGTGTGCCAAGAAAACATCCCCCACACCATTACACCACCACCACCAGCCTGCACAGTGGTAACAAGGCATGATGGATCCATGTTCTCATTCTGTTTATGCCAAATTCTGAAACATCTGACGCAAACCAGTGCTCGAAGTGGGGCAACTTAGCGGTACGCAGTACCGGCACTTCTACATTTTACTCTTAAGCGTACCTGCACTTTTTGTTGCGTACCCGCTACTTCTCGCATGTAGCCGGTATTCTAGTTGAACCCCTTATTTACTACACACATCTGCGGCGCGTTACGGCTGCGAAACGGCAACCGGAGCTAATCGTGGGATTCGCGGCCACCGCAAGTATGAGTAGCGTGTATTTTTTCGGCTTGAATGTTATTCAATGAGTGCATTCACACCGCGAGAAGGATCGTCACGTATCAGCAGTGAGAGTCTATTTTTGTTGTGCTTACGCTCATTTAAGGTGAAAGCACACTTTTGATGGAGAAAATAAATATGATTTCACACAAAAAGTGACCAAAATGCACAGAATTTGCATGTCTAGTGTGTTTTAACAAGAACTGGAGTAGGCTACGTACAGAAGACTCAAACATATGTATACAAGATTTAGCCATTTAAACTTTTCTTAATTATTCAGTTTGGGTAAAAATATGTTTTATAAATAAATAAAACGAGCAAGCAAGTCAGAATATAAGCTTTTCTTTTAGTTTATGTAATAGCCCACAGACAGGTAGCCTACATGCCCAAATCAAACCTAGTGTAAGCCTACTTATTTTATGTTTGCTGTCTTGTAAACATATCAAAGTATGACTGAAAAGACAATATCGGGAGCTGTTTGTTTCTGTTGTTTACCATTTACATGCAATTGTCGTATACTTCCCATCCTAACATCCTAACAACTTCAAGAATCAAGTGTATTAATGACCAACTTCTAAAAAGAGAATGTTTCTTCTAAAGAAATGCGCGTGCACACACAACTTGTTTAAATACATTTATGCACCTTTTTCCCCACTTCAAGCACTGACGCAAACTGATAAGAACTGTTCAAGTGAAACTACTCAATGTGAAATGATTATTTCAAGAACATTGATCAAAGCGGTCAAGACGGATGCTGCTTGGAAGGGGTATAAAATATATACAAATATAAATATATCAATGTAGAATACAAGAATCCAACTATATCAGTGCATCCATACTCCATTAGCATGGGCACAATATTGTTCCATTACTGCACAATGTTGCCATATGGCAACATACCTATTTTATTGAACAAAAAAGGTAATAATAGTATCAAAACAACGTGACAATGGTTGAAAAAAAGATTAGAACTTAGCCCAGATGCTTGATGTAATTTTTAAATTCTGAAGAAATATGAAAAATTGAGGAAAATCCTCACATATTCACAAGCACTTCTTCAGCAACTGGAGTCATCAAAAGTGTGTGAAAAGAATAACAGTGCAAGGGTGTGCATTGTCATGTGATGTCATCAAAGCATATTATTGGTTAACACCAGGTTCTACCATGAATTTAAGATTAATCAGAGCTCATATTTCTTTTCAAATTTCAAGAAATGTCCAAAGAAAGGGTATGTTGCCATATGGCAACACCCTGCAGTAGAGGGTTAACAATAGTTTTGGGGCTGTAGCTGTGGTCAGTAGAGAGTATAGTCTGATGGGCGAGTTGAAGAGCAAGTGTATGTAGAGGATGAGGTTCTGCTGAGCTAGAGTTGAGCCGGATACTCGGCTAAAACGAGTATCCGGTACAGATAAAGCACTTTTGACGAGTACGAATATTATACGAGTAATACAAGTCAATATCTGTGCTCGGATAAAAAAAAAAAAAGAAAGTTATGTTGAGATTAGGGCTGAGCGATATATCAATATAAATAATATATATATTTTAAATGTGATCTGAAATTAGACCATATCGCATATCGATAGTTCAGGTTTGCGCTGTGATCCTTGCTCCAAGCAAGCTGCTGACCCAGAGCTCTCGCACTGCTCCCCGCGCCCCCGTCACTCCTTTTCCACTTTGCATGCCTGATTAAAGCATGTTATGTTATAACATGAAATAAAGTCTTTCACCTCAGCAAAACGGACTCCCTGTCCTGTCAGCCGTTATACTGTAACGTTAGTCGTAGCGCACACTCAATTGCACGTGCATATGCGGCGGCGCGCGCTGTATGTCTCACTGTATAAGTGCAAAAGAAACTACCGGTATACGAGCATGCAACACCGTTACATTGTAAATTACACGAAATAAAAGCAATGCAGGTATGATTTTCATTTTATTCACCAGAAGCAGTTTCCATGTTTCATTAACAGTTCTTGTTAGTATTGTGTATTCACCATGGTAACTGTCGTGTCTATATTAACCCCTTAATGCCCATATTTTTCTTTGTGTTATTTTTTAATATTTTTTAAATGACTGTAATGGCTCATACCAACGTTGTATTAACAAAATAAATAAATAAATAAATAAATAAATAAATAAATAAAAATAAATCACAATTACAATCCAAGGGAATAATCTGCAATTAATATTTTTGTCATAATCATGCAGCCCTAAGGTGAAGAAACCTGTTTATTATTTATTCATCTGATTTTGCAAATGTTCATGTTTCAATAAAACTACTTGTGACATGTCATATTTGGCTTTGACTGAACATTTGCTCTCACTTTGCAGAAAAAATATCAGGATATTTTTTGTATATCGAAATTCAAAATTCACCTAAATATGGATATGACTTTTGGTCCATATCACCCAGCCCTAGTTGAGATGAAAACTCTTGTTGTTCATTACATTTGTTATCATGATCAAAACCATTGATCTGAAGCTCAATGCTGATGCTGTCATGTAAATAGTTATCTTATCAGCAATAAATATAACAATTTCTGATCAACCCATATCAATTGCATGCTTAAAATAACATACCGGTTAAAGCCCCGCCCATTTCAAGACTACCCGACCCACTTCCGAGTTTAGGCCCCGCCCAGTCCGAGTACAGATACAGATACAGATACTTCATATGGTTAACAGATACAGATACAGATAATGCTGTACTCGCTCATCCCTATGCTGAGCTTTCATTGGAGAGGAGGGCTTTATATTGGACTGACTCTGGAACAGACTGCACCACTCTTGCTTTCATCTGATGGAGCAATGGACTCTAACGTGTGATATTAGACTTACAGTAATACCCAGAGGCTCCTTTTAGATGAGAAAAAACTCAGGAATCACATTCATAGTATATTATTCATAGTCTAAATGGGTAACACTTTACAATACGTGTGCACTAATAAGCATTAATTCATGCTTAACTAATGCACAGATAATACTGAATTAATGTGTAACTAATGATTATTTAAAATTAATTAATGATTACCACATTAGGAACTAATTAATATGCTGTAGGGTTAATGTATCAGTTCATACATTAATTGTTATTAATTAAATATGTAATTGTGGATTAATTCCATAATAACTCATTTTTGAACTAATAGTGTTAATTAATATGTTAATAACCAGAATGAGCCAAAGCCTTGTATTTTAACTTTGAGATAATATGACAGGTACACCAGTATGCATTAATACATCATTAATTACTTAATTGTTAGTGCAAATTCATGTGCAAATTACTACAATTACTAAATGACTAGTTAATAATGATGTGCCTCAACAAGTAAAGTCATAACATAATGATACATTTGCAAATCATTAGCTAATGATATAATTAAAGCAGGCAACTGGAAGTTGAAGTGCATAGCTTTGACTAATTGTGGTAATTAACACATTAATTAACGCTATTAGTTAATAAAATATGTTATTATGGAATTAATACACAATGACACAGTGAATTAATAGCAATTCATGTATTACTTAATCTATTAATCATATTGACTCTTTATTAGTTGCTGATGCAGTCATTAATTCATGGTTTAGTTCTTCATGAGTTATACATTAACTCATGATCATCTGTGCATTAGTTAAGGATTAATTAATGCATATTTGTGCACACGTATTGTAAAGTGTTACCTATAAATGTGTGTGATATGAAAGTAATCTAGTAATCTAAGTAATCCACCTTGCTGTTGTTGTCTTGTGAATGACATTGTAAGTAATGTTGCTTCACAGACATTCACAAACTTCTGTCCCGGGGCCTCATGTGATGGGTAGCTTTTGTCTTACAAAAAAAAAAAAAAAAAACTACAAATCTAAAATATATTTCTTTAATACAGTTGGCATAAAATGGAAGTTGCAATAGTATTTCCTTCCCAATTGGGACGTGCATACTTGAGTGAAAAGGCTTCTTGAGCATGAACATTTTTTTGATTTTGCATATGAGGAAAGAGTGCAACAGCTGGGATCTGGAAGTAAAAACTCCATTTATTTTCTCCAAAGGGAACTTGATTTTTAAAGATAACTTAAAAACCTTTAACCTTACTGTGAGCTAAGGTTTTTTAATCAATGGTATTTGCTTCTGTTGAGGCCGTCACCACATATTTCAAATGATTTTTTTAAATAATCATGTTTAACAGTAGAATTGCCTAAAATTTAAATTTTTACATTTACATTTAGTCATTTAGCAGATGCTTTTATCCAAAGCGACTTACAACTGAGGACTAAACCAAGCGAGTCCTCGTGAAGAGGCAAAACAATGCAAAAAGTGCTCAAAATACAAAGTTCAGACATTGCTTGGAGTAGCATAAGCCAGATAAGCGAGGATTTAAAGGAAAAGGAACAAATTTTTATTTATTTATTTTTTATGTTAAGTGTTGACAGAAGAGTTGAGTTTTCAGTTGTCTTTTGAATGCTGACAGGGATTCTGCATTCTGGATGAGGGTGGGGAGATCATTCCACCAGCATGGTACCGTGAATGAGAATGTTCTGGAGAGTGATTTTGAGGCTCTCTGTGATGGTACCACGAGCCATCACTCATTGATTGATCGTAGGCTTCTGGTAGGGATGTAGACTTTTGAGTGGAAGTAGGAGGGAGCTGATCCTGTGGTCAATCTGTAAGCAAGTGTCAACCCCTTAAAGTTGATGCGAGCAGCGAGTGCTGAGAGCCAGTGCAGAGAGATGAACAGGGAGTGACGTGGGCCCTTTTGGGCTCATTGAAGACCAGATGAGCTGCAGCATTCTGGATCATTTGTAGAGGTTTAGTTGCACATGATGGAAGTCCAGCCAGAAGAGCATTGCAGTAATCAAGCCTAGAAATGACCAGGGCCTGGACGAGAAGTTGTGTTGCATGCTCAGTTAGGAAAGGCCTGATCTTTCTAATGTTCTGCATAGCAAACCTGCATGATCGAGCTGTCTTTATAATGTGGTCTGTGAAGGTCAGCTGATCATCAAAGATTACTCCAAGATTTCTGACTGAACGTGATAGGGTGATTTAGGAAGAATCTAGCTGGAAGAGAAATCTAACTGTTAAAGAAGTCGTGCTGTAGAGACGGATTGGCAGGGAGGATGAGAAGCTCAGTCTTAGCCAGGTTGAGCTGCAGATGATGTTCCTTCATCCATGTCCGAGATGTCCGCCAGACAGCTTGAGATTCATCTGGTTGAAATGAGAGGTAGAGCTGGGCATCAGCATAGCAATGGTAAGAGAAACCATGTGCCTGTATGATGGGTCCCAGTGATGTGGTGTAAATGGACAAGAGGAGCGGTCCGAGAACTGAACCCTGGGGAACCCCTGTGGTCAGTTGATGTGCTTTGGATATTTCACCTCTCCATGTGACCCTGAAGGACCTACCTGTGAGATAAGACTCAAACCAGTGGAGAGGAGTACCTGTGATGCCAAGTGATGAGAGGGTGGACAGAAAGATCGGATGATTCACAGTGTCGAATGCAGCAGACAGATCCAAGAGGATGAGAACTGATGATTTGGAAGCAGCTTTTTATTTATTTATTTAATAATAATAATAATAATAATAATGTGAACTGATAAATCATGATAAATAAATACTGTGCATTCCTTAAAACAACAAGAATTCTGCATTTTGAATTGGGACCTTAAACTGAAATGAAATAATAGGTAGACTTTGACTTGTTCGTCGTATTTATTTTACTATAAAAGCAACAGAATTTAAATGGCATTCAATTCATTTGCAATGAAGCACTTGAGAGTGAATCACGTGATATCTTGACATCACATTATTCCACTTTTCTCTTCCTACTCTAGTCTTTTTTGAGGCGAGCAGTTTGGAGTTTAGTCAAGTTATTTCGTTCAGTGATCTGAAGCTTACACATTCACGCTAGTAGGGGGCGACAAAAGAGCATGTTATGAGACTTTTATTTAAGTATGCATCTACAAATTCAATTTAAAACTAATTTATTTTGTATAAATTTATTTACATTTAAACGTGTCTATTTGTCAATTTAAAAGTTTTTTGTTTATTTTTTACAGTTTAATTATTAAATGTATAGCTTAGTCTACTAGACTCTATTTTAATTTTAATGTCACTCTCCAAACACTATCACGTGGTTTTCTCACTCATGGACTCATGTATCGATTACACTGGTCTGACTGAACACTGAACATGACAAAACCATGATCAAAACAAGAACAGAAAATTAAGGTAAATAACTGCCATGTTATTTCTGAACAAAGTATAAACATCATATGTAACTTTTAAGTCTTTCAGATGCCTGTCGTTGCATCATATGAGTGTTTTCTTGGCTTTTGAAGCGTTTCAGTGAAGTTCACTGAACTTCACACGACGTCATCGGTTAGCAAAGCAAATTAGCTATTTACAACATACTTTCGGATTTCATACTGAAAACTGAATATATGTCAGATTTAACAACTTGCTTATTACAACTGTTACGAAATTGTACTTTATTGTGCAGCCTTTACTTTTTAAAAACGAACTTTTATCAAACGAGAGCACACGTTAGATAAGATAACTGTTGCTATAAATGTTTATTAAGGTTAATTCATTTTAAAAAATCGTCATTAAAGAAAAAACATTGTTGTACATCGTCCACGCTGACGTTAAAAGTGGCGTGAAACAATTATTATTATTTTATTTTTTTTGCCTTTTTTTCTTTTGCCTTCTCATCCTTCTGCCTTTTGTCAATGACAAACAGTAACGTTATTCCAAAAATAATAAATGACACAATTCAATATCGATGACAAATTGTCATCGATATTGGATTGTGTCATTTATTATTTTTGGAATAACGTTACTGTTTGTTAGATTTAAGAGGTCAGAAGTATTATATAGCAGTATATTTTAACTATGGGCATGGATCGAGTACTACTTTATCCCTGTGTGACCCGAACCCATCTGGTGGGTTTGCTGCCATAAGGCTCTTTCCTGACCATAGAATGCAGTCCCGTTAGTAGTTGCAGTGTCTGACAGCTGAATATGCTGGAATATGGATGAGTGCAGAGGATTTTTCTAAAAATATGTGGAGATGGTGGTGACATTCATGGTGTTTTTTAAGCTTTCTGACGCCACAATTTTAAGAAAATATAGACACATATGTGTCTATATTTTCTTAAAATCGTGGCATCAGAAAACTTAAAAAACACCATGAATAGGATATCCTCTTCCAGGCAGATTCATAACATCTTTAGTTGGAACCTTTTAGTTACTGCCCTGATGATGGAAATGGGGATTTGTATGGGGATGCTTTAGCTATTTTCTTAGTCACTTTCTATTTTGTGAAGCTCAACAATATTTTGCTGTGCATCAGAAATATATTCTTTGGTTTTATTCATTGTGATGGATGATTCTGGGAATTTGGCCTTTGTGTTTGCTCATATTTATACTTTTGTGAAACAAGAAGTCATAGCTGGAAAATTTCATGTTCAAAGTCCCCCATAATATTTTAAAAATATGAATCCATTTTTAATATGTTGTTAGGTAAACATACCTTGATGATACCAACATTGAGTTGATGGAGCTCTCACCTAATGAACTGATGATCTGAGTCAGGTGTGTTAAATAAGAGAGAGGGAGACAGACAGTGGATCCCAGGACCAGGATTAAAAAACATTGCTATTGGGTGTTTCTCTTCCATTTAAGGTCTTGTGGTCTCTACTAATGAGCTGATAGTGCTGTTGTCCTGGACTAAAGATGACCAATCGTGTTGATTCCTGTGATCATGGCTCCTAGACAGCAGTCCTGCATGCCCTGTACACTGAGAGAGGTTCGGAGACTGCTGTTGTCATGGTCTTGCGAGTTGCGGCCATAGATAGCCTGTGATAATCGCATTCTCCTCTTTCGCTTCTTCCTTTTTCAGTGTCATCATCATACAGTCTACAAGCGATTCTGTAGTTTATTAGATCCATGTCGTACAGTGTGATTTGTAATGAGCTTATAGGATTGCCGAAATCGTGCAGGTTGTTGCTGGTGTTACACAAAAACGTACATGTTACTCTGTCTGACGCACCCACCTCTAGCAATGATCAGAGTTCGCTCAGAGTGAGATTGGTAATCTAGAAAGGGAGGTTAATTTACCGTCACGAATACCCTAAACTCTCGGTTGATTACCCCAAAGCTTGCTCACTCGAGAATGGTCTCAAAACCTGCTGTAAGCTCAGTCAACTTGGGGTATGAAACTCAGAGTTTCTGTGTACACACAAAAGGGCTTTTCACAGATGAACTAGTTAACCCTGGGTCATTTTAAATCCCGGGTTAAAGGGAATTGTTTTGTTCTCTTTATTAACAAGGCACACGATTGGTTATTGGTTGCTAAGCATCTAGTTGTAACACTGTGTCGTTTCACACTACAAGTTTGGCAATGCAATGCGACGTTGATTGCAAAATCGATGCTAACCCAAGAGCAGGGTTTCATAACCCCGGGTAAAAAGCTGTGCTAAGTCTAACCCTGGAGCAGGGTTTCATAACCCCAGGGAAAAACCTGTGCTAAACCTAGAGCAGGGTTTCATAACCCCGGGTGAAAGCTGTGCTAAGTCTAACCCTGGAACAGGGTTTCATAATCTTGGGTAAAAAGCTGTGCTAAGCCTGGAGCAGCGCTTCATAACCCCAGGCAAAAACCTGTGCTAATCCTGGAGCAGGGTTTTATAACCCCGGGTAAAAAGCTGTGCTAACCCTGGAGGAGGGTTTCATAACCCTGGGGAAAAAGCTGTGCTAAGCCTGGAGCAGGGTTTCAGTAACACCTGGTAAAAACATGTGCTAAGCCTGGGGCAGGGTTTCATAACCCCGGGAAAAAAGCTGTGCTAACCCTGGAGGAGGGTTTCATAACCCTGGGGAAAAAGCTGTGCTAAGCCTGGAGGAGGGTTTCATAACCCTAGGGAAAAAGCTGTGCTAAGCCTGGAGGAGGGTTTCATAACCCCAGGAAAAAAGCTGTGCTTACCCTGGAGGAGGGTTTCATAACCCTAGGGAAAAAGCTGTGCTAAGCCTGGAGCAGGGTTTCATAACTCCAGGCAAAAACCTGTGCTAACCCTGGAGCAGGGTTTCATAACCCCAGGTAAAAAGCTGTTCTAAGCCTGGAGCAGGGTTTCATAACTCCAGGCAAAAACCTGTGCTAACCCTGGAGCAGGGTTTCATAACCCCAGGTAAAAAGCTGTTCTAAGCCTGGAGCAGGGTTTTATAACCCCAGGTAAAAAGCTGTTCTAAGCCTGGAGCAGGGTTTCATAACTCCAGGCAAAAACCTGTGCTAACCCTGGAGCAGGGTTTTATAACCCCAGGTAAAAACCTGTGCTAACCCTGGAGCAGGGTTTTATAACCCCGGGTAAAAAGCTGTGCTAAGCCTGGAGCAGAGTTTCATAACCCCAGGCCTATTCTAAAAGGCCTATTCTAAAAATAAAAATTAAACTACAGAATAAATGTGATGTGATCTGGGAAAACCTGTCGGATGTTGTGCTGGGCCTTTTTCAGGAAGATAAAATGAATTGTTTGAATGTCAGTTTTTAGTCTCAATTTATTTTTCATTCAATTATTATTCTTTAACATCTTGTCTGTCATCTCTAAATATATCTTGACACCAGCACTCATTTGGTATCAAAACCTGTAATAGGTAAATTGTCACCATGTGATGGGTTTTCCTAGAACACATCACAAATGGATCATGGGGCACTAACACAATTACTGCATTAACAGTGGCATCTGTAACTGGAAATCTCTATCTTTGCATGGTGCTTTATGCACGCCGCGGTAGCTATCATCAGTGTGAGTTAGACCAGCGCAAGATGAACAAAATTAAGACCGCTAAGAGGGTAGCATGTGTATTTGGTTATTTTTTAGTTGGTCTACTCTGCTCTGATTGGTCAGATGACCCAGTCTGTTGTGATTGGTCTACTCTGCTCTGATTGGTCAGATGACCCAGTCTGTTGTGATTGGTCTTAGGGCTGCACGATGTTAATATGCGCATCTAATCATTAAAGCCAGTTCCATGATTAGTAGTAAATCACCTTCACCTGCTTTCAGATGGAGCGGCATTTACTACAAAGAGCCATAACTTACTGACAAGCTGAGCCATATCGCGTTAATATTGAGGACGTAATCGCAAGCGATATTTAACGCGATATGGCTCAGCTTGTCAGTAAGTTATGGCTCTTTGGCCCTGTCCCAATATCCGCACTTCTGCCCTTGCTGCCCCTCAAATGCGCGTTCTCGCTAAGGGGTGCAAGACCGTAAGGTGTCCCGATCCTCTAATGTGTTCTCCAGGGGTGATCGTAAGGGCACTTAATGCACCCTTTTCGCAAGTGTGCATCAGACCTCACTTTGCTGTGGGATATTACCCAGAATCCTTGTAGTGTTGTGACGTTTCGAACAGCTAACCAATGGGGGAGAACGGTTGCTATGGTACTGTTCGGGAGCGCAAACTCCGACGAGAAAGGTGGTGAAGTGTTCTTCCAAGGCGCGCGAAATGTAAAAATATTAGTATTATTAAGTTACGAAATGTAGTTTTAAGAGTTTTTCATCTCGAGAATATAGTTGTTTAAACCTCAAATCTGTGGTTTATTTATAAAGATAGCGCCTGTTTAAAAAAATTGATCAGACATTTTCGGAGTTCCAGGTGATCACCGGGCGGCGGGCCGGTGCTCAGCGCTCTGTACCCCACCCTGCAACAGCCTTGCCCCGGCTAGTCATTCTGACGTTTCCCGCGGGCTCTCTTGTCTAGTGTTTAAACATGAGCTATAAACCGGCTGACATCTAACGGGCGATCTTTGGTCTCAATAATCTATTAACTTATTTGTTCCCTGGCAAATCGTGGGGAAAGTGAAGTTTTATAACTATATTTAGACTATGTTAAATGTAACGTTGTAACGTTAGCCTGTTATATTTGCCTTATTTCTTGACTTTTACATCTTCTTAAACTTTTTAGGCTACTTATACTTTAATAATGGCTATTGTTGATCAATAAAACTGAAATTTAACAAAAGACAGGGTTGTCATTTGATTTCATATAAGAATATTTTAATATATAGTCTATATATATATATAAACAACATGTATTTTTTCATGAATGGGGTGGGAAGAATTTCATTATCAATTTCCATAATAACAATTAAAATTGCATTTCGAAATCGCTGTGAATACGGTAAGGCAGTATAAGCTCAGGTAAACCTCAATCACAATTTATCTTTGCCAAAACTGTTTTAATATTAAGTAACATTAAAAGAAAGGTTGGTAGCTAAGAGTAAAAAAAAAGATATTGATTTTTTCATTCAAAGGATTGTGTCATATTACAGCTATTATAAGCAGCACACACATTAGCCAAATTAACCAACCCTTGCTGATCACAACAGAACTGACGTATATTTTTGAGCGTGTGCAAAACTGTCCCAATTCTGCTCTTCACAGCCTCGGGCCCTTGCGCACTTTCTCGCTAAGTGCACTTTCAACAAGTGTCCACTTCCAGGAAGGCCTTAGGGCTCAAGTGAGAATTGGGACTGGACCTTTGTAGTAAATGCCGCTCCATCTGAAAGCAGGTGAAGGTGATTTACTGCTAATCAAGGAACCGGCTTTAATGATTAGATGCGCATAACAACATCGTGCGCTTAATCGTGCAGCCTGAATTGGTCTACTCTGCTCTGATTGGTCAGATGACCCATTCTGCTGTGATTGGTCTACTCTGCTCTGATTGGTCAGATAACCCAGACTGTTGTGATTGGTCTAATTTGCTCTAATTGGTCAGATGGTCCAGTCTGTTGTGATTGGTTGACCACTTACAGTTTGTGTTGGACACAAATGACCATTATCATATCTGAATTTCAGTTCCTCAGCACTTGATACACAGTATGATATGAAAAGGGCTGCCCCCGACTAAAGACTTTTCTAGTCGAATAGTTGTCATTTATTTAAGCCGTTAGATGACTAAACGCACATTTATACATTCATTAAATTGTTTATATATTTACTGGGGTGGAATATTTGGCCTATTATAACCTAAATTCACACATAAAGCTTGCCGTAAAGCATCGGCAAAATTAATGATTCTAATCGTGTAAGAATAGCAAGAAGACATTGTATCTATTTATTAATAAACTAGTGTTTTCTGAGCCAGTGTCGCTGCAAAGATGAAGTTGATGCTGACTCTCATGTCTGCCAAAGTGGACACACCTTTAGAGAGAAATGCACCTTCCATTTGGATTACATAAGCAAAGAGTATTTGTAGACATTTCAAGCTTTATATATCTCATGTCTGTGAGGAAGTGGACACTGAGTTTTGGTTAATTTTTGTGCCATGCTCGAAGTTCACAGAGACTTTATTTTACAAAGCACTACATTTTTTTGTTGTTATTGTGAGTTACACAAATAAAAGTAGACACTTTATGTTCTGAATGATGTATTATATTACTCTGTATTGTGTATTATGTAATATATGATACATTACATGACCGGAATGAGTATTTTAAGTTGTTTCCGCTGTTATCAGGAAAGAATGCAAGTGATTGCAGTGGCGCCTCCATGTTGTGGATCAAAGCACACTATACTTCAGCTCGGACACTTGGATGTGCACCTAATAATAGCACACATTTATCTAGGATAATGATAATGAGTTACAGTATGTAAAGATGCTACTACTTTCATGTTTAAAGCTACAGTAGGGATTTTGAGAAAACGTCTTAGCATGCACATCTTTGTTTTATGAGCTGGTTCCACTCGAGAAATTGGCAGTTTAGGTTGTTTCTCCGCCATTAGCACAGCTAATATTACTATGATATTTTCTGCTTAATACTTCTCAGGGCTCGACATTAAGGCTTGTCCGCTTGTCCGGGACAAGTGGAATTTTTGTAGGACAAGTAGAAGAGAAAATTAGTTGTCCGACTGGACAAGTTAAATTTCAAACAAAATAAAAAGCCATGTTACTTCACATTATGTGCCACTTCGTTACGTCTATTTTACAGATTTAATTTTACCGATTTGAAACGAACACATTTTTCGCGCTGCCTGTGAATGTCCTGAATGTGACTCACAGAAAGATGCCGCCAATATAATGCGCATGCACAGACCGCGCGCCCGAAGTTCTCTTTCGCGCTTGAATGAACATCAACAACACACACAAATAAGCCAAAATGTAATTTATTTTCGAGTATTTTCATAACATAAGAGCAGTCTTATGATGGACATAAAGAGTTAGGGTTAGGAGAGAATGAGGCGCGTGTGAGATCCGCGTCTCTGTCCACAGCGTCTACTCTTAAAGGGCCAGCTACCAATAAAGCGTTCTGTCATACTAAACCGTTCTCTTGACTAAAGAACTTGTGTAGCTTTAATAAGGAGTAGTCTATATATAATTTATAATTTATGCAGTGCAGACTGTTTGATAACTTTATTCAATTTCTGTATATGTCCTACCTGTTAGACAGTTAATTTTTATCCAGACATCAATGGTTTATTGATCATTATAGGTGTTATCAATCATTTAGTTGTTATTGCTAATTTCAGAATTATCACTAATCTGTGTGTGCATTTGGTTTAGAACCAAACAAGTTGACTCATGAAACCATTTGTTTATTATATCACAATCGCATATCACAACCGCAATATTGACCTCAATAATCACAATATGACATTTTCCCCAAATCGTGCAGCCCTAGATACAATTATAAATCTTTATCCCGGACAAGTGACTTTTGTTCCTTGGACAAGTGAAACATAAATTTACTTGTCCAAGGGCCAGTGCCTGAAAAAGTTAATGTCAAGCCCTGCTTCTAAAGCACATATTATTGCCCCCAAAAGTCCCCAAATTAAGTGTTTCATGCTCTTTAAGCCATGCCATTTAACATTTAATTAGTTACATGTTTCTATTTATTGGATGTTTTACAGTAAAGAAATGATAGCATATATCTGGGATTTTAGGAGAAAATGATATCAGACATAACACACAACATTGCTCTTGAATTTGAAAGGGCACCTATTATGGAAAATTCACTTTTACATGGTGTTTGAACATAAATGTGTGTTGGCAGTGTGTGAGCAAAACCACCCTAGAATGATAAAAATCCACCCAGTGTTTTTTTTACAATCTCAATAAATCATATCCACTGTCTCAGAACGAGCTGTTCTAAGATTCAGCTCTTTGTGACGTAGAACATGGGAAAGGGCTTTGATTGACAGTGTAGTTGTGGCCTAGACCCGCCCTCCGTGATCTGTACACACCATCCTCCATTGTTTCAACGACGACCTGTTATGTCTAAGTGTTCTGTCATGGACTCGTGGGTTAATCCTGTTGTTGTGGCTTAAAAGTTAATCATCAAGTGTGGATCGTTGTCTAACTTACTGATTGCGATCCACCGTCACCTCCAGTAACAGTAAGTGTATTTTATGATTTTTGAGCAAATAATCTTTTCTGTCAATGTCAGACAATTCAACAACAAATGCGTCTAATAGGGATGCACGATATAGGATTTTGGCCGATATTCGATATGCCGATATTTTCAAACTAATTTTGCCCGATGCCGATACCGATATATTTGTATTTTTTTAAGTGCAAAAAAGCTTTTTAAAGCTTCTATTAAAGTTCTCAGTCAAGACCAGTGAGTGATTTCCTCTGTGTTTTGTTGTTTTATTAATATTAACGGGATCGTTCTCCCAAAAAATTAAATTGTCATAATTTACTACTCTCTCAAGTTTCTTTCTTCTGTTGAAATTATAAAAGTTATTTGGAAGAATGTGGCTAACCAAACAGTTGCTGTACTCCAGTGACTTCCATAGTATATTTAAGCACAAGAAATAAATGAATACAGGTTTGGAACAACATTAGAGTGAGTAAATAATGACAGACTTTTTATTTCTGGGTGCAGTATGTCTTTAAGGACAAGCGGCAGCATATTATTACTGTCTCTTTAAGAACTGCACGTGATGCGTCTAATATACACGCATTTGACAAGCAGATTTTCTCTGTTTGCTTTCACTTTAGACATAACCAACTTTGTTTATGTAAACCTTGTGTGTATTTGACCGTATCACCGCAATAAGACTCGGAAGATTAGTCCCGTATGCAGACGCTGTGACAGGCTTTTAGTTCCTGTGAGCGTCGGGGTGAACGCGCTCAGAAAAGAGGATATTAGAACAGCGCATCAGCTCAGCACGTGAATGATATGTTTACCTAGCAAGACTTTGACGCACATGCAAATAAAGAACTTTTGTGAATTGCGGTGTCCCGTGAGTGTAAAGGGTGTCGCACACCGGACGAGAAGCGCCGCGTTGCGTCCAGGACAACTCCAGGTAACTTATCGTACACCGGACGCGCACTTTCTCATCAGTGTATGGCCAGCAATATTGTTATGTTTAATGACATGAAATGATGAAGATAATGTATGTTATGTTATGATTGTACTGTACAATTAAATACAATTGTTGCCGAGTCTGCCGTCTGAAAACTTTACCTCAGAGCATCCGTTAACTGAGTGAAGGTGTCAAGAATTGAACTGATAGAATGCACGATGGCCTACTATAATTTTTCTTCAAAAGCAGATCGTGGAGAGATTTTAATCGTCCACGATCAGAAACCGTGAGACGCACGCACACCCCTAGTTGGAAGTTTAATTTGCTGGCGCTCATGCTTCGTTCGTGGTCGTCACGTGCGCATAGGAAACACACCACCCAATCGGCAAGGCTCATCGGCAGAAATATTCATATCGGCCGATGCCGATGATGGTCATTTTAAGCTTTTATCTGCCGATACCGATGTTGTCCCGATATCATCGTGCATCCCTAAGCGTCTAAAGTTGTTGTCGTCGTCGTCGTAGGATGACTGTGTATATAATTTAAACTTTGTTTGTATAGTGTGTAACCACACGTTTATAAATAAATATATATATTTAAAGATATTGTATTAAAAACTGCATATATGTTCTTGTTCTGTAAGTTAGCCATCTTCTCACATTTGCCACTGAAGCACCTGTATGACAAGTAAACATGACGCCACAGGTCCCTCGCATAAATGTAATTTCGCTTGTACGTAGCAAACTTTATCACAGAATGTGTATGTAGTTTCAAAATATTGCGCCAGCGTTCGTGTTTGTGTGTGTGTGTGTTGCACATCCATCAATTCAAATGGGACGCGATTACAACCCTATAAGTACATAAATGTATCAAATAACCATACCGAGACGTACTGGTCCATTCTTCATTTGTGTTTATTCTCCCGGAGTCTGTTCGTACTATTTGTATATTCCGATTCAAACGTACACTGAATGACATTCAAAACAGCGTGTCTCTCACGGATCTCTGACTCTCTCAGCCCGACTGCATACAGTGACTGCACTAGGTATCAAGTTACGCCCTCGTCCAATGGCAGGGCGGGGATATGCAGCTCATTTGCATTTAAGGTGGCATACCTCCAGAAACAGCACATTTTTAATGAGGCCCCAAAGTGACATTTTCAAATGGTTATAATAAATTAACTGTGGGGTATTTTGAGCTGAAACTTCACAAATACATTCTGGGGACACCCGAGACCAATATTACATCTTGTAAAAAGGGGCATAATAGGTGCCCTTTAAATACATGGTTGAATGCATCTTTAAAATAAAGCTCTTGCCAATTGAATTGTATCAACACAGGCCTACCTTGAGTTCTGAAAGTAAGTGATGATTAATGCTTGAATGCCGTAAGTCAGAGTGATTTTAACTTTATTTAAAAAGGCAGTATCCAAACTCCCACTGAAGAACTACATAACCCATGAGTTCAGAGAAGAGTTCCTTTTACCATGGCAACGGATTCTGCGTCACAACAGTCGACAACCGCCCACTCCTGCTGAAACATCGTCAATGATGCAATCCGAGTCACTCTCGCAGCATTATGCAATTTCATATATATATTTCGATTTTAGCAATAGACCTAAATAATATTGTTTTTGATCATATAATCATGCATCATAGTTTTGTTTCTCACAGTTGTCTCCGACACTGCACTGCATGGGCGTAGCCACTGTTTTCACGGTGTGTTTCTGCGCATGAGAACGGAGCGGCTTAAACACTGATGGATCAATGTGGAGAGAGAGACTCATGGGGATGGTAACTATGGTAACTGATGGTGAAATGGTGGGCGTGCAGCAGTTACCATAGTTACCTGCCTCAGGTCTTGGGTGTGATGATGATGATGATGTCAGCCAGCATGCTAGACTGTCTCTCTCTCTCTGTCTCTCTCTCTCTCTCTCTTCTTCTCTCTCTCTCTCTCTCTCTCTCTCTCTCTCTCTCTCTATGAATGAGTCAGGCTTCACTGAAGCAGATATCCATATCCCTATCTTTTCTCCAGTTCCTTCTCATTTTCTGTCATGCTTCAGACCTTAATGTGACGAGCGAGTGAGGTAGGCAGTCTGTTATGATTTTTTGTCTTTCACCTTCTCACAGACGACTCCTCACTATTGTTCCCTGTGTTACGGTGCGTTTAATGCAGAGAGAATGCTTCGTGACAGAGCAGCTCTATATAGTGCGGTGCTTTGAGTGGATTTATGGCGTCAGTGGTAATTTACTGTGACTTCCGAGAGACTGTGCCGTGCGGCAGATTGATCAATGGCGTGTGTTCGAGAAGGTGCGGGGGATCATTAGATGTTTGTTCTCAGAGTGGTACTTGTCTCCCACCATCCATAATCCATCCACATCAAAACTTGATTGGGTCAGATTTCCCTCTAAGTAAAAAGCATCAGGGCTGCTGAAAAGTAGATGTTTCCCTGGATTACAGTGGCATCTTTTCAGTTAATTGAGATTGCAGGCTGCAAGTTTTGCATTTCATAACAGGTATGGATGACGTGCAGACTTACGCGTGTGAGATGATTCATACCTAGTCAACGCACAATAGATTATGCGCTTTCCGTTTCACAGCGTCTGTTTTTTTTATATTATAAAATGGAAGATGGAGTAAGTCTGTGACGGCTTAGATGCTGACCTTTTTTTCTTTTCTCACAGCACTGATATCACACAGTTACTATTAGGGCTGTGAAACGACTAACCCGTGATTAATCGCATCCAAAATAAAAGTTTGTGTTTACTTAATATGTGTAGTGTGTATAATTATTTTGTATATAAATGCACACACATGCATGTACTGTATATATTTAAGAAAAATGTGTTATTAATATATACAATATTTATATTTATGTATAATATTAATTTTTGGATATATATATAAAGTATATATATGCAAATATTTTCTTAAATATACGTGTATGTATTTATGTATACAAAATAATTATACACACTACACATACATATATTATGTAAACACAATCTTTTATTTTGATGCGATTAATCACGAATAAATCGTTTCACAGCCCTAGTTACTATATCAGTAGCTTAAAGGACAACTCCGACGCAAAATGAACCTTTGGTCTAATTACACATTGTTACCTAGTCAACCGTTATCTGAGATTTGTTTTCATGATTGCCGAATGTAAATAGTTTTATCTATAAAAACAGTTTAGCCTATAATGCTAGTATAACGCTAGTATATTGGGCATAGAGTAATGACAAATAAAAATCGCTTGTTATTACCACTAACAAGGCTTAAAATAGCCCCACAGTAACACGGTAGCATAATAAGGTTCCCTACATTCAAACCGAGGCATTGAGAACTTTGTCAGTGTCCATACAGTTTAATAAAAATATATTTTATACACACATAGTCAACTTTGCGAATACAGGAAGAAGCCATCTTTGAAATATAGTCTCTACCAGTCGATCTACGAACGCCGATCCAAGTGCGGACGGACCATATGAGATTCTGCACAGTTCAGCACACTTCGATCTAAAACAATTTATTTTTCTTATAATATGCATTTATTTTTACCTGATTTGCTCAACGACTCCCAAATGATTTGTTCGACGATTCATTTTCCCAAATACCTCCTTTGAGTGAAGCGAATCTGCGGCGATTGGTCAATTGACCCAGTCAGTTGTTATTGGTAAACCGTAGGCAGAGATTGTCGGAAATGGAATGCCTATCAACCATTAATAGGTTATAGTGTGTTGAAAACAGGTTGAAAATTGTATACAGTGTATGAACAAACGTGTCAGAAAAAGTGCACTTTCCACACGGTCCCTTTGCGGCGGCTTTTGAGGGCCAGTGCTTATTATATAAAGTGAAAATACGGAAAATTAAGCTTGTGAAACATTGTTAGCCTTGCTTTTTTAGCGGCAATGGGGTTTAAATAACTTTTGGCTAAGTCGTTTAGGAGGTAATTGCCATTTTTCAGTGAATATCTGGGGAATATCAAAAACAAAACTAACTTTACCTGCTTAGAAGCTGCAGCGGAGTGTACACAACACACACAACAAAATATAACTATATTGTGCATGCTACAGAAAACATAACCGCAAACATTATTAATAATACTTAGAGATTGTGATTCACAGGAGGACGAACCTGATCCATATACACTGGATACTGAGCCCTCCTTCGGGAACAACCGGCTTGCGAATCCACATTTGAATTCATTTATGTTTTTGAATGATTCGTCATTAAAATGATGAGAACACAAGGTTCGGGCTATACTGTTGTGGTATCGTTGCAAATATGAACTCTAACCACTGATTCTTCACATGCTCGTCCCTGGGCAATGAAAACAAGTGGCTGAACTGTCTTTGCAATGTAGAACACAGCGTCTTCTCGACATGATGCTATTCAGCTGAAGTATTTGAATCATATTCAAGTTTACACTTCCGTCTGCGTGCGCGGTTGTTGGGAGCGGCCAATGAGCTAATGTTTTGTATCTACGTCACTAGGAAACAGCTAATGACTCGTTTCAAAAACAATTCATTTCATAGATCCAGAGTTAGGGTTGCAAAATTCTGGGAATTTTCAAAGATGGAAACTTTCCATGGGAATTAATGGGAATTTAAGGGAATTAACAGGAATTTATGGGAATAAACGGGAATAAAGTGGGAATTTTCAAAGTTGAGGGTTGGCTCTTCATAGGGAACTTAAATATAGTTGAGGAAAGTATATTTTAGCATAATCTTGACTAAAACAAACAGATGCCATTCAAATACACTTGAATATCCATGCCATTCCTCAATCACAATCCGATGAGTGAAGTAGGATGACGACGAGTGACTTCGGCGCTCGTTTAACTGAGAGAGTGAAAGCCCCGGTCGCGCGCACACACTCTCGCGGTCTTCAAACTGTCTTGCTCTCTCTCCCTCCCTCGTGGCTCGCGCATATCAATGAATTGAGTTGACTGAATATCTTTGAGAATACATGACGGTAAAAGGTTGGTAGACCAAAGTTTTTTTTTCTTTGCTTCTGAACTACCACTGGTTGTGAAGTGTGCTAAAATAATGTCGCCTTATCATCTCTGAAAAGCGCTCCACACATTCAGATGACATAAACCACACTTTCAATAAAAAAAAAAATCTATCCGTT
Source organism: Hybognathus amarus (assembly GCA_030378365.1). Taxonomy (NCBI): domain Eukaryota; kingdom Metazoa; phylum Chordata; class Actinopteri; order Cypriniformes; family Leuciscidae; genus Hybognathus; species Hybognathus amarus. The sequence continues at coordinate 72,163 of JAQIUQ010000452.1, forward strand.
AATGACATGTCCGATTCGCGAACTAATGACTCCTTTGAACCAATTCACTTTAATGAATGGTTAAAACAACTGATCTATCCAACACTTAACTCGAGACATAAAACGGAAACACTTTACAATAAGGTTCCATTTATTAAAGTCTTGTTAACTACATTAGTTAACATTCTATTAATATTATCGCAGTATATATATCGTGGAAAAATAAAATATTACAATGCCATTTTTTACCAATATCGTGCAGCCCTAATTCATCTAGTAGCAATGCTGATAAGTTAGATACTAAATAAGCTACCTCATGAGTCTGTTTTTCTCTGCCTCCTGCAATATGTTTTCAAGATCATTCCAGTTGTTTAGCTAGTCTTACTATTTATGTATCTGTTCATGCCATTGCATTAGTATTCTTATTTCTTACAAGCTCTTGCATTGCATTAGTATTCTTACAAGCTTATTTTACAGAGAAATGCCACGTGCACCATCCGATGTTCTAATATGGAATATTTCCAAAATTCCCCAGCTTAACTTCCCATGGAAATTTACCGGAAACTTTCCGGAAATTTACCGGAAAATTTCCCGCCCTTTGCAACCCTATTCAGAGTCGACTCTCACTTTTGAAAGACAATAACTTTATATACGGTGCACTTTCAGATATAAATCTTTGCAGGATGTTTTCATTCCCTAGAGCTATAGTCCACACATAGTCCATACAGTCATTTCATTCATTTACAAAAATCAATACATGAACATTCATTTTCAAAAATCCATGATAGGGGCTCTTTAATAAATGACTTGAATAGAGCTTTATTGTTTACAAATGTTGACATTTTTCATGTCAATTTATTTCTCTGAATCTCCAAGGGAAGGAATATGAATTTGCTGTGTCTGTTCGGGTGTGCATTAATTTTTTGATTATCATATGGTCCAGAAAGACCAAACAGCTCCTTGTCAATTTGTTAATTTCCAACAGTGTCTGTTGAGAGGATTATTTCAGCGATTAGTTCAGCTTAGATTGAAAGACTGTAAGCCCATTTCTGAAAGCCTTCCCAAGATAAATAAACGGCAGAAAAAAACAACCAGACGGGAAAGATCCCTTCTGGTTGTGTTTTCTGCCGTTTATTTGTCTTTCTTTGGTTTCCTCATCATCTTGAGACATCTGTCATTACAAAAAGGGTATCAGTCATGATTAGCGTGGTAGCGTCTGTTTTTGCATCCCATTGACACTGAATGAATGTGGGCATATTGTGATGGTGTGCTCAGGATAAACACATTGAAGATGCACTCAGCTGATGCCTCCCATGATTCCCAGTGAAGTGACGTCTCCAGCAGTTGTTCCCTGTGGACTGCTGAGGCCCCTTCACTCAGGGTATTGTTATGGGAATCCTCTATGATTAGATTATTGTGTGCTCTCTCACTTCTCCTCTCTCCACCCGTTCCCTCAGTCTCTCTCTTCAGAGAAGGACTCTGTGCATGTATATTTTATGAATGTTGGTAGGGCGTGTAAGAATCGATCTCACTCAGTATTCTGAAAGTGCTGTTTTTATTATTTATTTATCTGTTCTCATTTTTTGACTGCTGTTTTTGCAGGTTGCGAGAGAAGCCTGACGTTGCATTTGTGATATGCTCTGCCCAGCGTGAGAACAGTCTCCTCATCTTCTTCTACTGTATCCGGACAGCCCTGGTTTCATTCAGAGTGGAGGCAACTGAGACGGTGGATGGTTTTATGGCACTTCTTTGAAGAGATTGAGCAAGCGAGGAGAGAATAACCGGAGCAGCCACAGTCGCTGAGTGTTGCCGATGCTTATGGCGGCAGAGCAGGATTGACGCGGATAACGCATCGGCTTACTTTCAGTTCTGTTGTTGATCGTTCTTCCATCCAGTCAGAGATGGGCATGCTGGGGTGTGCCGTATTCATGTTTGCGCTCGTCTTTCAGTGCCACAGTATCCAAAACCCCATGTACAGGTTCAAGAGGTGAGGCAATTCATTTTCTTTAAATTGGCATTTCATGTTTTTGAAATGCATGTTATTGTGTTTTTCATCCATGCATGTTTCATTTTTTCATGTTTTGACCTTGTAACGTTTAGTCAAAATGTCATCTTCCGAGTGCAAACGACTGACTCGTCTCTGGTGACGAATCAGTCATCCAAATCCAACATCCAACACATCTCAACATCCAAACGACATCCAAATCCTGTCATCCAAATCCAACACATCTCAAAAACGTCATTCATTTTAGTAAACTGATATTTAAACTTAAATTCATCTCAGCTCAAAATAGTAATAGCAACCACATAGCAATGCACATTCATGTTGTTGTTGTTGTTGCTGACAGGTTTCAGGAACATGCCTGGTCAGAGCCCAATGACTGCTCGAGGACCAGGCAGCCTTTTGTCCTGTCCAATCCGTACAATTTTTTCACTGGATATTTCGCATACCAGGAGTAATTCCAACAGAGGTAAGAGTTCTGTACATCCTCTTTGTTGTTTGCACATTTCTTTAAAGGTTATGAAACCTATTGTTTAATTTCTGGTTAGTTCTCACCACATTTAAAAAAATGCTAAAAGTGGAGTGATAGGGGCAGACCGACAATACAGCGGCTTCTGATCAAGGCAGATATATATATATATATATGTATGTATGTGTGTGTGTGTGTGTATATATATACATATATGTGTGTGTGTGTATATATATATATATATATATATATATATATATATATATATATATATGTGTGTGCATATACACGTGCATATACATATATACTTACGGTAAAAAGTTTAAGAGTCGGTAAGATTTTTTATGTTTTTAAAAGAAGTCTCTTCTGCTCACCAAGGCTGCAATTTTTTGATAAAAATGTAATTTGTTCCTCTGGAAAAAAAGCTGAATTTTCAGCATCATAACTCCAGTCTTCAGTGTCACATGATCCTTCACAAATCACTCTAATATGATGATTTTATGCTCCAAAAACATGTATGATTATTATCCATGTTGAAAACAGTTTTTTACATTTTTATTTCAGGATTCTTTGATGAATAGAAAGTTCACAGAACAGCATTTATTATATTAGAATCTTTTCTAACATTATAAATGTCTTTACTGTAACTTTTGGATCAATGTAACTCATCCTTGATGAATAGAAGTATTGATTTCTTATTTATTTCCCCCAAAAATAAAATACAAATTCTTACTGACCCCAAACTTTTTCAAGGGTAGTGTTTAATGTAACAAAAGCTTTCCATTTTAGATAAAAGCTGTTCTTTTGAACTTTCTATTCATCAAAGAATCCTGAAATAAAAATGTAAAAAACTGTTTTCAACATGGATAATAATCATACATGTTTTTGGAGCATAAAATCATCATATTAGAGTGATTTGTGAAGGATCATGTGACACTGAAGACTGGAGTAATGATGCTGAAAATTCAGCTTTTTTCAGAGGAATAAATTACATTTTAATATATATTAACATAAAAAAGTCATTTTAAATTGTTGTAATATTTCACAATATTACTGTGTTTTTTGTGTATTTTTTATAGAAATTGCAGCCTTGGTGAGCAGAAGAGACTTCTTTTAAAAACATAAAAAATCTTACCGATCTTAAACTTTTGACCGGTAGTGTATATGTGTGTATATATGTGTGTATATATGTATGTATATATATATGTATGTATATATATATATATATATATATATATATATATATATATATATATATATATATAGGCTGTCATTGAGTTCAAGCTTACCATAAAAACGCTGCAGTTCACCATTGCATGAATCAAAATTAGCAGATATATTATGATTTTGTAAGCTCATTGTACAATACACAAATACACACACATTCTGTGATAGCTGTATTTTAATGCACAAATAAATCCACAGCCATTTGCATTTGTGCTCTGTATCAAACATATATATTTACGCCGTTGCATTTTGAAGCATCTGTCATAGGAAAGCCTGAATAATTAAAAGTGTCTTTTTATAAGATAAGGACACACAGTCTCATGAATTATTATGACTCACCGATGAGTCATAGATGTACAGTCGGCCCTGTTTACACCTGGTATTAAGATGTGTTTTTGTTTATCTGATTCACAGCGTTTGACACGATCTAGTGGTTATCAGAGCAGAAACTAAAGCTGCTGCTCTCCCGTATGCGTGTCCGTCGTCTCCAGTCGTGTTCATAATATGAACATAACATTTTCATTCTATGTTAATTGCGCAAGCTTATTTTGTCAATTAATTCGAATGTTTTGACGATTTAAATGCCATAGGCATAATTAAGATTTGAAATTGATTTGGTTTTGGTCTTCCAGAAGAAACGCTATTTTGGTCTTCCAGAAGACCAAAATAGTGCAAAAAAGCATAAAATTAACAATTCCCCCTAAAAAGCAGACAAGCATTGCCCCTAAAGGCACATGTTGTATTTGATCTTGAATGGGCTCCAGATGATTCATTATCTCTTGGTACTAACAGTTTTTCTGCTTGGCTAGGACTGTGTCTCCTCACACTCTGTAATGAATAGAGCTGTGCTCATTGCTGCAGATTTAAGTTACGTTTTTTTCCGATGTCTGATGGTGCTGAGTGCACTGAATCTGGAGAAAGAGAGGATTTGTCTAAATAAAGATCATATTACAGTGAAGCAAGCCTACCTCAAAATGGTTGAAAAACAAGAAAATTAAATCTTTGGAAAGGCCTATAAATCTTATATACATACATACTCATATTATTTATATATATACACACTACCAGTCAAAAGTTTAAGGTTGGATAAGATTTTTTATGTTTTTAAAAGAAGTCTCTTCTGCTCACCAAGGCTGCAATTTTTGATAAAAAATACACAAAAACACAGTAATATTGTGAAATATTATGACAATTTAAAATGACTTTTTATGTCAGATATATATTAAAATGTAATTGTATTCCTCTGAAAAAAGCTGAATTTTCAGCATCATTACTCCAGTCTTCAGTGTCACATGATCCTTCACAAATCACTCTAATATGATGATTTTATGCTCCAAAAACATGTATGATTATTATCTATGTTGAAAACAGTTTTTACATTTTTATTTCAGGATTCTTTGATGAATAGAAAGTTCAAAAGAACAGCATTTATTTAATTAGAATCTTTTCTAACATTATAAATGTCTTTACTGTAACTTTTGATCAATGTAACTCATCCTTGATGAATAGAAGTATTGATTTCTTATTTATTTCACCCAAAAATAAAATACAAATTCTTACTGACCCCAAACTTTTTAAAGTTCTTTTGAACTTTCTATTCATCAAAGAATCCTGAAATAAAAATGTAAAAAACTGTTTTCAACATGGATAATAATCATACATGTTTTTGGAGCATAAAATCATCATATTAGAGTGATTTGTGAAGGATCATGTGACACTGAAGACTGGAGTAATGATGCTGAAAATTCAGCTTTTTTTCAGAGGAATAAATTACATTTTAATATATATATTAACATAAAAAAATAAATTTAAATTGTCATAATATTCACAATATTACTGTGTTTTTGTGTATTTTTTTATAAAAAAAATTGCAGCCTTGGTGAGCAGAAAACATAAAAAATCTTGCCGACCCTAAACTTTTGACCGTTAGTGTATATATATATATATCCAATTAATGCAGCTTGTATAATACTATGCATACAAACGAACAGTTTATGCAGTAGCAGTATTAATAATATAGTTCACCTGAATCTGGTTCCACAATTGGAAAAAATATGCATTCTGTAAATATAAACTTTTTAACATTACTATACTATATATAGTTGTAAATAAAAATTCTTAGACATTATTTACATCTTTAATCCAGTGTTTTATGGAATAACACTCTGCTTTTGATAATTTAGTTACATGTACAGTGTGGAACTAACACATACAATGTAATGAAGTTATGTGATGCCAATCATTGCATGTTGTGTTATATATTTTGCAATAAGCTATATGGTTGTAAGGCCAGATGATGACTGTTCCTAAAATGTAGACACCATTCCAAAGACACACTGTAGATATTGCTTAAAATTCAATGGGAAATGATTATATTCCCATTATGACAACATCACCTAGAATGCATTTTGTACAGCAAGGAATCTGTGTGTGTTTGATAGAAACTGTCTTATACGTGTTTGTTTGTTAACAGTCCGACAGCTACTTCTGTATGGCTGTCCCTGTCCCCACGTCCCGGGAGGCCTACATAGGTGAGTAGATGACCAACAGTTTTAGATCCAGGCACAAACATGAGAGAACAAGAGCTAAGACTCACCACATGAACCATATACAAATAGACAGACTTGAGACTGAACAAGTTATGAGTTCTTAAGTACACAACACAACGAATGAAACCTACCTCCATTATTTTTATGAGTGCATATGCACTGTCATGTTTGGACAAGGAGTGGATATGAATTTTTCTCCAACCTGCATATCATAAGCTTGAATGTTATTTGTTATCTGTGATCTGGATGATGATATGAATGTTTAATCTGGTCAGGCTTTAAAGGTATAATCTTGTTCAGGCCAGTCTTTCCAGTTTAATGTTCAGATGAGACTCACTGAGTCTCCGTGTCCTGCTGTGTGCTTAAGCAGATCTTTACACAAGTCATCCAGGCCAGTAAATCCCATGATAATGAGTAATGGCGGGCTGTTTGTGTTCGTTGAATTCACCACCACAGTTCAACCTCAACACTCACTGCCAGTAAAAGAAGTGCATGTTGAAGACCTTTGGTCCTCTTGTACAGTTGATCATTTTCTGTATGGGTGGTGATGGTTCATTCATGTTTTATAGACTATTATATTCTTTTGTATATTCTTTATCTGAATACTTTTGTAACATATTAATAATTGTAGTACGGGAAGCGATGTACCGATTAAACCAGTATAAATTTGTCAGCCAGTATAAGACTTTCATTAGTGTTACTATGACAGTCACCAGTCTTTCCTGCAGTTCTTAATCTCCATTGCTAAAGCAAATGTATATTTTACCCAAGTAAAATGAATGTGAAATTGTAGTCTGTATGGAATGTGATGAGATAACAAGACAACGGACATCTATAAAACTGCTGTCCATGCGAGCTGCAAGCTAAAACAAACACACAGCCAAAGAGGTGTAATCTGAGTGATTGAAAATGGCTCATTTGATGAATCATTCAGAAAGACTAAAAAAAAATCAGGAGTTTCTGGTTTGAATTAGAGATGCACAATATATCGGCATTCCGATATATATGATCATTTTTAATATTATTGTTATCGACCCAATAAGAAAATTTGTCCAATATATTAAAGCTCATAAATAATGTATTGTTTTTGTGCACTGTTCAACATGATGGGTTTGATTTGCTTGAAATATGATTGAAATCACTTTGAAAAAGTTTTGTTTTTCTAATCAGGCTCTCAAAAATGTGGATTTAGATTTATAGGAGGATCTTTGTTGACATCTTTGTACTCATGCGCGAGTTCGTTGTGTGGCAAGATAACAAATAGAATGGCCGGCTGTAAAGACGCGACAAGCACTTTCAAGAGAGTTAGCAGACAAAATCCACAATATATAAGCACTTTAATATCTGATGACCGGAGGAGGTTTGGAGAGAAGCTCAAAATTTGTATTGGTGACAAAATCGAAGTTATTCAAAGCCCATATGTGATTTGGAATGTCAAAAAACGTTAGTCCAACTCGCCCGTGTCTTGGCCACTATAATCTGCTGGCAGACATTTATTCTTATTTAATAGAAACCCCTGGACCTTTCACTCATGAAAGATTAAAGGCTTTCAAAAGTATGGAGACCTATGATTATTTTGTTTCTCGAAAGTTGGGCCGATCTTTTCTGCCAAACAGAAAGCAGTGATAGTGCTAAAAGCAACATGACATCATGACTTTTTCGTAAACATACACGACACTTTCAAATCAAGTGGCGTGTTATCTATATGCATTTTGAGCTATGCGTGTAGTGCGTTAAATGTCAGAGCGAAACGAAGCAAAATGTAGATCTATATCTGGGGAGCAATATTTTTTTCCTAGGATGGTAGGGGAAGACTCATAAATGTTATTAACCACAGTGACAGGTAGGTTTAGTTGACGGGTTGGGATAGGTTATATTTATATATACAGTAATGTAACATTAAGTCAATGTTCAAAAACACGCTGAAAGGCGATTATGCGTGTTGGAAATACGAATTGGCTTGTTATACATGCGCCATTTCATGAGATCAGTCTGGTTAGACCTGGCCAAGTAGGGTCACAGCATGATTTGCATCTCCCGTGGGTGATCGCAGAACGGCGAAATTATCACTGCTCACTGCGACTGCAAAGCCGGGTCAGTCTTCATTGATCAGTGTTCTTATTTATTTATTTAAAATGAAATGAAAAACTTTTTATCAGGCCCCCAACAAGCCGTACAATCGACCCCATAGCAAGAGTGAACCATCCTCTTCTCTAAATCCTCCTCCAAACGTGCAAAACAATCAAATTACAGGTATCTAGCGGTGTTTCTTGCCACACGATTCCCATGATGCAACGCGACAAACGTAAACAATGACGTCACAAAAGATCCTCCTATTGGCCAATGTATCGGTTATCGGCTTTCAAATATTATAAATTATCGGTTATTGGTATCGTCCAAAATGTTCACATTGGTCCATCCCTAGTTTAAATACATCAGACGAATCATTCAGTGAATGAACTCATTGAATCAGTCCGAGCGGTTACTGAATCAACATCTCACTTATTAAACTGTGTTTTGTCATTACATTCAACCATATCCATCTTGCTATGAATCAAGTTGAGGGATCGTGAAGGTTAATTAATTGTAACTGTTGACTGGTTGTGTGGAACTGACTTGTTTTGAATCTGTAATCTGTGTTCATTAATGTGTTTCATTGTGGTGGTCTTCAGGGAAAGCATGTCCACCCAGACTTCTGAGAGATACATTATCTCTTTGATTGATGTCTTGCTATCGCCATCAATCAAACATCCCATCAATTATTCATAACCACAGTAGAGAGATAGAGAGAGAGAGGCCTTTCCTGAAGATATTCATCACATTTTAGAACAGCATATTGATGTTTACTGTGGTTTATGGCTGCAAGCAAACAGCATTCACCCTTTCTAACTCTTCACAGAGGTTTCCTATGCTGTTTAAAATATGATTTGTTTTGAAGTTGTAAATAAAACAAAGATTATTGGAAAATTTCACTTCAAAATTTTAGTTCACTTGCCATTTCTTTGTAATTATTTGTGTAATGCACCAGTGATTTCTGAGCAAACATTTTTTCAATGATTTGATCCCGGGGTCATATAGCTTGTGGCAGCTTTTCGAGTGAGATCTCTTCGAGAGAGCTGACTTTACTGTAGTTTGTGGGCAGAAATGCTATGACGCTGATTTATCAAGGTACATTTATGCTCACCTTTCTATCTTCATTACTGACTTAAAAAACCTTTCTCTCCTCAGTGGACTTTGTTCCTCATGCCAGTATGGACACAGCCCATCACATGATTTTATATGGCTGCAAAACCCCTTATGCCACTCAAGGATACTGGTGAGTGACATCAGAGTGTCTCTGCTGGTTAATGAGGAAGTGTTTGTGTGATTTTATTTCTGTGATGTTACCAATACTTGATTTTGACCTGGCTCAATTTGCAGACACAATTGTTAGTGGCACTATAATAACATTGTCAAGCTGGTTGGGATGCTTAAACAAAAATATGCATACATGCTGTATCACTACCATTGAAATCTTGATTTTTATTTATTTATTTTTTAAGAAATTAGTTTATTCAGCAAGGACATATTAAATTTATCAAAGGTGACAGAATGGACTTTTACATTGAGACAGAATTTTCTATTTCAAATAAATGCTGAGCTTTCTATCAGTGTTGTAGTTCGAGACCAGCTCACTTGAGTCCGAAGTTCGAGGCCGAGACCATAGGGGGTCAAGGCCAAGCTCGAGACCGAGACCATAGGGGGTCGAGGCCGAGTCGAGACCGAGACCATAGGGGGTCGAGGCCGAAGTCGAGACCGAGACCATAGAGGGTCGAGGCCGAGTCGAGACCGAGACCATAGAGGGTCGAGGCCGGAGTCGAGACCGAGACCATAGAGGGCTCGAGGCCGGAGTCGAGACCGAGACCATAGGGGTCGAGGCCGGAGCTCGAGACCGAGACCATAGAGGGTCGAGGCCGAGAGCCGAGACCATAGAGGGTCGAGGCCGAGTGAGCCGAGACCATAGGGGGTCGAGGCCGAGTCGAGCCGAGACCATAGGGGTCGAGGCCGAGCCGAGACCGAGACCATAGGGGGTCGAGGCCGAGTCGAGACCGAGACCATAGAGGGTTCGAGGCCGAGTTGAGACCGAGACCATAGAGGGTCGAGGCCGAGACCGAGACCATAGAGGTCGAGGCCGAGACCATAGAGGGTCGAGGCCGAGCCGAGACCATAGAGGTTCGAGGCCGAGTCGAGACCGAGACCATAGAGGGTCGAGGCCGAGTTCGAGACCGAGACCATAGAGGGTCGAGGCCGAGTTCGAGACCAAAGAGGGTTCGAGGCCGAGACCAAAGAGGGTCGAGGCCGGAATGCGAGGCCGAGACCATAGAGGGTCGAGGCCGGAGTCGAGACCGAGACCATAGCGGGTCGAGGGCACTATAATAACATTGTCAAGCTGGTTGGGATGCTTAAACAAAAATATGCATACATGCTGTATCACTACCATTGAAATCTTGATTTTTTTAATTTTTTTTCTTTAAGAAATTAGTTTATTCAGCAAGGACATATTAAATTTATCAAAGGTGACAGAATGGACTTTTACATTTGAGACAGAATTTTCTATTACAAATAAATGCTGAGCTTTCTATCAGTGTTGTAGTTCGAGACCAGCTCACTCGAGTCCGAGTCGAGACCGAGATCATAGAGGGTCGAGGCCGAGTCGAGACCGAGACTCATAGGGGGTTCGAGGCCGAGTTCGAGGCTCGAGACCATAGAGGGTTCGAGGCCGAGTTGAGACCGAGACCATAGAGGGTCGAGGCCGAGTCGAGACCGAGACCATAGAGGGTCGAGGCTCGAGTTCGAGACCGAGACCATAGAGGGTCGAGGCCGAGTTGAGACCGAGACCATAGAGGGTCGAGGCCGAGTTCAGACCGAGACCATAGAGGGTCGAGGCCGAGTTAGCCGAGACCATAGAGGGTCGAGGCCGAGTCGAGACCGAGACCATAGAGGGTCGAGGCCGAGTCGAGACCAAAGAGGGTCGAGGCCGAGAGCCGAGACCATAGAGGGTCGAGGCCGAGTTCGAGGCCGAGACCATAGAGGGTCGAGGCCGAGTCGAGGCCGAGACCATAGAGGGTCGAGGCCGAGACCATAGAGGGTCGAGGCCGAGACCATAGAGGGTCGAGGCCGAGTCGAGACCGAGACCATAGAGGGTCGAGGCCGAGTCGAGACCGAGACCATAGAGAGGTTCGAGGTGAGCCGAGACCATAGCGGGTCGAGGCCGAGTCGAGACCGAGACCATAGAGGGTTCGAGGCTGAGTCGAGACCGAGACCATAGAGAGTCGATGCAGATCCGAGACCATAGAGGGTCGAGAGTCCGAGACCATAGAGGGTCGAGACCGAGACCATAGAGGGTCGAGACCGAGACCATAGAGGGTCGAGACTCGAGACCATAGAGGGTCGAGGTTCGAGACCATAGAGGGTCGAGTGCCGAGTCGGACCGAGACCATAGAGGGTCGAGTGCCGTGAGACCGAGACCATAGAGGGTCGAGGTCCGAGTCAAAGCCGAGACCAAAGACGGTCAAGGCCGAGTCGAGACTCGAGACCAGAGAGGTTGGATTACCTGAAGGTTGGGTCTCAAACCAGACTTAAAGTATCTTCAAGAATATGTAAAATATTTGGTGGTAACAATAAAATTGGCACCATACTCAAACAGTAAACCAAATATACCATGGAATCATGTACACTGTAATGGTAAAAAGGCCACATAGTGGTGTAAAGGTAATTTTATTATAATTATGACTTACAATTATTACAATCAGTAAGTGCTCTTTCACATAACATTACTGCACACAAATTCTGTGTGGCTCTTATATGCAAACTGAATTATGGATGATAAGGCAGACATTTTCAATACATAGTTGAGCTAGAGGCTCCACATCACATCTGACCTGGGTCCTGCTGCATTTGCGTGCCGCGAACGTTATAGTCTCAAGTCATGCGCAGTTGCGCACAAGAAAGTCAGCAATCATTGGACGTTTCAATCAAACAACAATTTAAAGAAATATTAACATACAGTAATAATCATGACATATTTTGAATGGGACTCGAGTGGACTCGGGAATAAGTTAGAGTCCTAATATGTTCAAGATCGAGTCAAAACGCACACAAGTCTCATAACAAGACAGAGTCCATTAAAATATGGTCTGGAAGTTCCAAGTCTTGAAGTGCACAACACTTCTTTATATACATACAAAATATATGTATTGCAATGTATAAAAAATGTGTAATGTAATGTATTTTCAAATCAATTAAAATCTTGGCGAGCTACGAATAACATCAATGATTTCAGAAACGGGTTCAGTTGTTTCCTGGTAACTCCTCTCACTGTTTTAAGTACATACTGTAGCCAACTGTAAATAATCCACTGACTGCATGAGTTCCTGAAGACTGTAAACAGTGTGGCCTTGTGGGACTTCCAGAACATCGAATCTCTTTTTTGAGCGTTTGACATGTTGACCTCTGGTTTAAACTGAAGTAAGTTTGCGGGTGGGATTACAGTTCCTGTTTGTCTGGGAACAAAATGTGGGAGTGTTTGGGAAACAATTCATATTCTTGCTTTTCTGTTTGGTGATGCTAGTAGCACAAGAAACATTACTATGATAACGAGTGTCTGTTCCAGCATACATATATAACAGCCTCACCTCAAATGCAAACTTAAAAGAAGTGAATTATTTTAGTGAACTAGTCAAATGATTTTGAAAACAATTCATTAAATCTCAAATCTCAGCTGTCCTCTGGCCTGTAATGTCACACCTCTGCATTATTACCCAGATTAAACTGAATTCTTTGGGTAATGTGTGCAACAACAGCACCTTCCTCATAGAAAAGTGATCAAACGGCCTGTTACCGTGGCAACCGTGTGCACCTTGACGACAGCAGCATCTGAGAGATGACCTGAATGGGGAGGTTTCCATGATCTACTTGATAAGAAATCATTCACTTTAAAATCTCTCAATACATATCGCCTGATAAACAAACCTCAATACATGGCAACTCAAAATAAAGGTGCTAGTGAATAATGATTTTTTGATAAAGCTAAATATATATTTGAAAGATGCCGCATCTCTGCCTCATTTGAACAACAATGGCTTGTTTCCCCTGCCATCCGTTTTCCCAGCAGCTTCTCTCTGTAATGTATAAAACATTCATCATGCAGATGCTGCCGGGTGCTCCTCGTGGTGTTTGATGTGAGGCTTCTGAGAGCTCAACATGGAAATAGGCTACTTAATATGCCAAACCAGCAAATGTCTGGAAATACATCATTTGAAGACGTGTGCAGCTTCAGTGCTGTGGGACTATGGGTTGTTGGGTCATGGGTCGTTTATGAGGGTAAAAATATTTGGATACACTACCATCTTCAAAACTTGTCAATAGAGGTTTTTAAATCATGTATAAGGTGTATAAATCATTAGATCTGGGGCTTTAAATGGATACTCCACATTTTTTGGAAATAGGCTAATTTTACCACTTCCCCAGAGTTAAACAGTTGGGTTTTATCATTTTTGAATGTATTCAGCCATTTTTTTGATATTTAGAAGAATATCAGTAACCAGTTCTCTGGTCTCATTGACTTCCATAGTATATTTTTTTCCTACTATGGAAGTCAATGAGACCAGAAACTGTCTGGTTACTGATATTCTTCTAAATATCCAAAAAATGGCTGAATACATTCAAAAATGATTTAACTCTGGGGAGTGGTAAAATGAGCCTATTTCCAAAAAAGTGGAGTATCCCTTGAACATATTTCTGTCAGGAACAAATGAGATGTTTGCAGGAAAATGTGCACATCAGAACTCGGGTTGGACTGAATGTTGAAAATGTAGACACAATTAAATATCCACACCCACATTAAAATTACAGACTTTAAACTTAAAGATTTTGAACACATACATAGTACGGTATTGTAATTTTTTTTTAAATAATATTTTAAAAAACAATCCATCTCCGTATACCATTACCACCAAGAGGATTATGGATCAAATGCATATCTTCATTTGTCTGCAAATGTTAAATCTGATCTGTGCAAACTTCTAGACATTTTTTATTATACAATTTTATGAAATAAACACACACACACGTAAATGCATTCTTTATTTGTTAAAGGTGTAACACCTAAAAGGGATAGTCCACCCAAATTTTTTTAATTCTGTCATCATTTACTCGCCCTCAAGTTGTTCCAAACCTGCACGAGTTTCTCTCTTCTGCTGAACACAAAAGACGACATTTTGAAGAATATGGGTAACAAACAGACCCCACTAGACTCCTATAGTATGGAAACAAAATACTAGTCTGTGTTGTCAATCAACTGTTTGATACCAACATCCTTGAAAATGTCATTTGTGGAAACTCATGCAGGTTTGGAATAACTTGAGGGTGAGTAAATGATGACAGGATTAAACATTTTGGGTGGACTATCCCTTTAATAAGTAATGTATAATTTGCACTGCCCGGTAGCCTGACTTCCATCATACTCATATTCTTGTCGGAATATGAGTCTAAAACTGCTCAATAGGGCTTTGATTATGAGGCGTGTCTTAACTCGAACCAGGAAAAAAAAACCTCTGCACTCAACTGGGTAGTCAGTAAACATACAACCAATCAGAGCAACGCAGTAAGGCAAATACTTTGCATATTGTCAACTACAGGACTTAATTTTAGAAGTAAAATAACGAGTGTTGCTTCTTTTACTTACTCCTCCATGAGTGCGACCAAAGGAGAAACCACAACGACCACAGGCTTTTCATTACGTCCCATCTTCTTAGCGACCGTCAGAGCCAGCTGATAAGTTACACTTTTGCCGAATCATGTAGAAAGGACGGCAAAGATATCTTTCCGATCGACAAATACCTTGATTGCAGTTCTCTGTTTGTCTATTAAAATTATATTCACAACAGACGCGACAGCGAAACCAGTTAAGCGCTCTTTGATAACGTGATTATTACGTCCTTGCAGATCACCTGTCCATCATCGTAAAAAGCCCGCCCAGGCAATTTGATTGGCCCGAACATTTTTTGCCTGAACATAATTACTCCTCAATGGATCAAAGTCCAGACCAACTTCCCGAACCAAAAAATGTTGTGGGCGGAGTTCGGGCTGGCATCCAGACTAAATGCCCAGTGGATTTTCCAATAAATACTATGGATGAAAACATACATCTGTATGTTTGATGATAGTTTGGTTTAAGCATATCATTATTGGCTCAACCAATGGTATTGGAATTTTCTACCATTTTGAATGGATGTGTTAAATGAGTAATAATGCTAATCTGGAGGATAATTTCTGATGTTTTATTGTTGTTGATTTGCTCAGGGATTGTGGGAGAGAGCTGGGTACCTGTTCGGGATCAGGCCAAGATCATGTATGCCTGGGCCAGAAATGCTCCTCCAACCAAACTACCTAAAGGTGCCCCCTTCCTCTTCACCGTTCCTCCTCTTCTCTTGTCTCAAAGCAGCCAGTGTAACCTATACATGATCACAATGAGAAAATGCACTTATCTGAAACATAATCAAACCAACTCTGAAGGGTCATCTTCTTTTGCAGAGCGTTGGCTTTAAAGTTGGGGAGACACCAGAATTAACTACTTTGTGCTGCAAATTCATTATGGTGATGTCAACAATTTCAGAGGTAAACTCAACAATACAGCAGATCCAGAGAGAACGCAACAGAATTGTGAAATCAGCATGTTTTTATGTTTTGTCCACTCTATCCAGCACACTTGAAATGCTGTTAGTAGTTACTATGATAAGTTAAAAGAATCGTACACTGGAAAATACATTTTTGTCACAATTTATTTACTCTCTCTCTTCTCTTTTTGACAATTTTCTGTATGCACCCAGAGGCCTGTCAATCACTGCTAGTCCTGCTATTTAAGCAGTCCTGCCCATTGAAAACTGTTGTATTATGGCTGTGACGTGATGAAATGCAGCGTTTCTTTGTCTTGAGATGTGACTAATGTGTTCATCTCGTCTTGATTGTAGATCATCATAGAGACTGCTCAGGACTCACTTTAAGAATGACTTCCAAACCGTAAGTTGCTAATGCCACTAGATTTTAACGTAACTGTGACTTGTCATTCAGACATATTTGTTGCTCCCAAACATGGACATTTCCAAACCTGTTTTTGAATTTTGAACTGCAAAATGAAATTTGAGATTACATCAGGAAAGGGAATTTTCATTTTGAGCTTGTGAATAAATCACCATTCAGCACGATTTATTTTGTATTTTTGTAATGTGTCAATAAATAGTTTGAGTTTAAATTTGAGCAGCTGCTAAATTCTATATTGAAACCTTGAAACACTGAGGAAATAGCATCTATTCAAGCTTTCTGAGGGTCTGTGGGTTAGTTATAACTGTTTGGATAGGCAATTTTAAAAAGAAAGATACAAAAGTATAGTAAAACATTGTTTCTTGATGAAATTATCATTTTAATAGGGCTGTGAAACGATTAATTGCGATTAATCGCATCCAAAATAAAAGTTTGTTTACATAATATATGTGTGTGTGGTGTGTATAATTATTTTGTATATATAAATACACACACATGCATGTATATTTTTAAGAAATATTTGCATGTATATATTATATATATATATATATATTTATACAAAATTAATATTATACATAAATATAAATATTTGATATATTAATAACACATTTTTCGTAAATATATACATGCATGTGTGTATTTATATATACAAATTAATTATACACAATACACACACATATGTAAACACAAACTTTTATTTTCGGATGCGATTAATCGTGATTAACGTGACCCATCCTGTATTTCATTTAAGATAATTTACATTTAATTAATATTAACCTATTTTAGTAGGTTACTAAAACTAGGTTACTAGGTTGCTCTCCCACAGGAAGAAAAGAAGATGAACAATATATATATATATATATATATATATATATATATATATATATATATATATATATATATATATATATATCACAGTCATTGTCAAAATTAATGTCACCCCTAGTAAATATGATGAAAACTGGCTGTAAAAAATAAATCTGCATCGTTTATCCTTTTGATCTTTCATTCAAAAAATTGGCAAAATTCTAACCTTTCACTGAAGCAAAAGAATTGAAAGTGGGGGTAAATCACACTATGAAATAAATGTTTTTCTCCAAAACACTCTGGCCATAATTCTTGGCACCCCTAGATTTTTTTATGAAAAAAATATCTCTGAAGTACATTCCCATTAATATTTAATTTTTTAAGCACATCAGGGTGACTAGGAACATGAAATTGTCCAGCTATGACTTCTTGTTTCAAGGAGTTTAAATATGAGGAATCACAAAGGTCAAATTCCCTGAATCATCCATCACAATGAATAAAACCAAAGAACATGGTTCTGATGTGCATTAAAAGATTGTTGAGCTTCACAAAATAGAAAGTGGATGTAAGAAAATAGCTAAAGAATTGAAAATCCCCATTTTGACCATCAGGGCAATAATTAAGAAGTTATAATCAACTAAAGATGTTATGATTCTGCCAGGAAGAGTACGTGTGTCTATTTTGCCTTAATGGACGGTGAGGATGAAAGTTTGAGTGTCCAAAGACTCTTCAAGGATCACAGATGGAGAATTGCAGAGATTAGTTGAGTCTTGGGGTCAGAAAACCTAAAACAAAAATATCAAACAACCCCTACATCCCCACATGTTGTTTGAGAGGGTTTCAAGAAAAATGCTCCTTGCTCCTCCAAAAACAAACTCCAGCATATTCAGGTGTCAGACACGACTGGATCTTCAAACGGCACAGGGTTCTGTGGTCAGATGAAACTAAAAAGGGGCTTTTTGGCAGCAAACCCAGCAGATGTGTTTGGTGCAAACAGGGATGAAGAGTAACCCATGCCTACGGTTAAATATACTGCTGGATCTTGTATGTTGTGGGCCTATTTATTTGCTGGAGGTCCTGGACATCTTGTTCAGATACATGGTATTATGGATTCTATCAAATACAAAAAGATAAAAAATAAAAACCTGACGCATTCTGCTAGAAATCTTATAATGGGCCGTGGTTGAATCTTCCATCAGGACAACGATCCAAAACAAACATCAAAATCAACACAAAAATTAGTTACGGAGCACAAAATGAAGCTTCTGCCATGACCGTCCCAGACCCTGACCTGATGAGTGGAGTGAACTGAAGAGATGAAACACCAACATGGATCTGGGAATCTGAAGGATCTGGAGAGAGACTGAATGGAGGAATTGTCTCTGATCTCTGGTCAGGTGTTTTCCAAACTCATCAGGCATTATAGGAGAAGACTCAGATCTGTTATCTTGGCAAAAGGAGGCTGCAAAAAGTTTTTAATAACAGGGTGGCAAGAATTATGGCCAGAGTGTTTTGGAGAAAAACATTTATTTCATAGTGTGATTTACCCCCACTTTCAATTCTTTTGCTTCAATGAAAGGTTAGAATTTTGCCAATTTTTTGAATGGAAGATCAGAAGGATAAACAATGCAGATTTATTTTTTACAGCCAGTTTTCATCATATTTACCAGCGGTGACATTAATTTTGACAATGACTGTGTATATATATATATATATATATATATATATATATATATAAGCTTATTGTAATTTTCTAAAACTAAAACCATTCAAAAAAAATAAATAAATAAAAGCAACTATTTTGGGCCTATGGCAGTTAGAAAGACAAAGACTATTAACTTTAGCTAAGGTAAGCGTAAAAATTCTGTATGCATTTACTGATATTTTAAGGAAATGAGGAAGGGAGAACAGCTCCTAAGGTAACTTAGCTGACGTTTGCATTTAGCCTGAAATGGAAATAAATAAATTCAAAAGCCTTAATTATTATGTGTCACTTAATTTGACTTAAAATAGCAGTCAACAATGAAATGAAACGGAGAGACAAAACTAAGATTCAAGTTTGTTAATCGAAAATCAACCTAAATCCAATAATCTTGTGAAAATAGATATGTGAACACTCACTGAGACATCATTTGTGGTTGCACCTGTACCAAAATTGATCTTCATCGGGGTAGACACTATATTAAAAAGTCAAATGTTCCTAAAAAAAATCTGTCAAATATCTTGAGACTTGGTAACTGTTGAATAAAATTATCTCCAGACTGTAGAATTACTGGAAAAACAATGTCCTTCTCTGTCATCAGCAATTCCTTACTTAATCATATAACTGTCAAGTTATCTGAAATCCCTTGACGTGTGATGGATGTTGTGTCCTCTATGCAGACAGCCCTTTATTGCTGGCATTTACCTGATGATGTCTTTGGACACTGTCATTCCTCCAGGGAAGAAAGGTATTCCAGCTATTTTCCAGTTTGGCACTAATAAGCTTATAGACATCTGGGGTTGTGAAAAGCTTCTCAGCTTTACCTCAAATGTTGTGATCAGTTTATCAATGCTTGTCACCTTATAAACGTATGTTATGTTATTTTTGATGTCTGATCTGATTTTTGGTGTTCGCAGTTACCAATGCAGACATCGCTTGCACTTACACATCTTTCCTCGATGTATTCGTTTGCCTTCAGGACACACACACACAGCCTTGGTGAGATATTGCATTTTTGATGCATTTATTTGTTATGTCTACTCTTTTTACTTTTCATGGTAATGGAAAACCTGTTGCATGTGTTGTGCTTCAGGTAAAGTTGTGAGTGGGTACAGGGTTCAGAGATGGACAGTGGACTCAGATCGGGCGCCAGTCTCCACTGTTGCCACAGGTATGTTTAACAAGTCCTCTCTGCTTGGTCGAGCATGATGGGTTACTATGTGGCACCTAGAGAGGGAAGTTAATGCATCATGTTTCACTGATAAAGTTTGTCAGTCATGTCATTGTGATTCATATACTCCTCATACTTTTTTGTTTTTTTTTTTTGAATCTGCAGATTTGTTTGTTAAAGGCATAGTTCGCCCAAAATGTAAAATATTCTGTACTCAGACTTTCGTTTATCTTCGAAACACAAATGAAGATACGGTTGTGGTCAGAATTATTGGCACCCCTGGTAAATACATTGTTTTATACTTTTAATCTTTTTTTTTTTTTTTTTTTGAAAAATCACAACATCTAACTTTTCATTAAAGTAAAATTATTGAAAGTGGGGGGTAAATCACATTATGAAGTAAATGCATTTCTCCAAAACACATGGGCATAATTATTGGCACCCTTTATTAAATACTTTTTAACAAGATAACAGCTCTGATGCTATGTTAACACCGGGACGCAAATCGCGCGTGAAATTCGTGTCTTACCGTGCCTAGTTTGATGGTTGACCACTTAGTGTTAATTCGCGCTACAAAAACAAAACCCGTTGACGGCCATCTTTGTTTATGTTGATCGAGCATTCATCGAGAGATACACCGCACTGTATTTGCTCCGGAGAGCTAGAAAAGCTGCGTGGGGATCATCGTCGCCGTATTTGTGTCCACCGGACCCTTCAGAGGCGAACCGTTTGGCTAATTTCACCATTTGCTTGCTCCAGGAGCTGCGCCTGAATGACGGCCGCCTCAGCGGTACTTCCGCCTGTCCCGCGCCCAGTTTGATGACCTGTTGTCCCGCATCGCCCTCATCCATCTAATCTAGCTGTCATTTATTTTTGTTTTGATGATAAATAGAGCCAGCTTCCAAAAGTTATTGACCTGATCCTTGCTTTTCTCTCTCACGTCCAGACAAGAACTTATGCACATGTATGTTGATTGTCTTTACATCATAATACTATTTCATATAATCTAGATATGGAATGAAAATGCATTTAGTCATATACAAAATAATTTATTGAAGCATCCAGACACTTCACCACGTGAGCAAGCAGCTAGGCTCCTGATTGGTTAACGCTGCAGCAAATTCACGCCAAAGTTTAGGTTTTTCAACTCGGGCGGCGAGACGCGAATTCGCGTCAAACGCGTGAATGCACAAATGGCACTAACTAAATCATTCGCGCTTAACGTGCCAGATGCTCAATTCGCGCCAACTCGACGCGCGAATGAGCGCGTATTCGCGTCTTCCACGCGGCAGGAATTTTTTACGCGTGTAACGTGTCTTTGCATTGACTTGACATTGAAATCATTCGCGCCTGATGCGCTATCGCGTCCGGTGTGAACGTACCATGAGTCTTCTCCTATAATGCCGTATAAGTTTGGAGAACACCTGATGAGAGTTCAGAGAAAATTCCTCCGTACAGACTCTCTCCAGATCCTTCAGATTCCCAGATCCATATTGGCGCTTCTCCTCTTCAGTTCAGCCACTCATCTTCTACAGGGTTCAGGTCAGGGAACTAGGACGGTCATGGCAGAAGCTTCATTTTGTGCTCAGTGACACATTTTTTGTGTTGATTTTGTTTCGGATCATTGTCCTGATGGAAGATCCAACCAATGCCCCTTTATAAGATTTCTAGTGGAGACCTGTCAGGTTTTTATTTTTTTTATCATTGGTATTTGCTTGAATCCATGATACCATGTATCTGAACAAGATGTGCAGGACCTCCAGCAAACAAATAGGCTTCCATGTGGTGATGTAGGGGTTGTTTGATTATTTTTAGGCTTTCTGACCCCAAGACTCAACGAATCTCTGCTGTTCTCCATCTGGGATCCTTGGAGAGTCTTTGGCCACTCAAACTCTCCTTCTCACTATGATACAGACACACGTCTTCTTCCAGGCAGATTCGTGACATCTTTAGTTGATTGGAACTTCTTAATTATTGCCCTGATGGTGGAAATGGGAATTTTCAATGCTTTAGCTGTTATTTTGCAACAATCTTTTGCTGCGCATCAGAAATACATTCTGTGGTTTTCCTCTTTGTGATGGATGATTCAGGGAATTTGGCTTTTGTTTCTCTTCATATTTATACTTCTGTGAAACAAGAAGTCATGGCTGGACAGTTTTCATGTTCCTGTTCACCCTGGTGTGCTAATTGTTTTCAAAATATTAATGGGAATACACTTCATATTTTAGTCATACGATTTTCTAGGGGTGCCAGTAGTTCTGGCCACAAATGTATTTCTGGTCAAGCAAGCACATTTGAGCTTCTTCTTTATCAGATAATGTGTGTTGGCCTGTTTATTTAAGCAAACTGTTTATTTAAGAATAAACGCCTAAATTAAATCTGTCAGTCAAGCGATTGTGTCTCTTAAGAAGCCTTGGATTATATTTTCAGTTTATTTTAGAACTTTTTGAGGCTTTTTTTGGTGTGAAACTTTCATTTGAAGAGACTGAAATCTCTCAGCTTTCATTAAAAATTTCTTGTGGGTTTTTGGAACGAAGTGGGTGAATATATGAGGATTTTCATTTTTGGCTGAACTAACTCTTTCATTTTATTTCTCCTCCCTGAACTTAAACTTCAGGCTTTTTATCCAGCCACCAATACCATTGACGTAAAAAATGGAGACATACTAGCAGCCCGATGTATGTTCACAGGAGAGGGAAGAACCACTAATACCGAAATCGGGTAAGTTCTTGCCGACTAACTTTAGTTGTTTTATTTAGACTCTCACTGCTTTTTCAAAACGTAATAACATTGTTTAAAATGTATAATTGGCGTCAGATTTTCTGTTAGAGATTTCACCTTTAATTTTTCATTCCTATGTAGAGTTACGGTGACAGTAAGTGTGCTAGAGATGAGTTATGATGGTGTGCATGCTGGTGACATTTCCACCGTCTTGCTTTCACTCGGTTTGCATGGTGTTGACTCCTGTCGCTGTGTCTCTGACCACCTGTCTTACTACTGTACATCCATTTTACAAAGTGACACATGGTACGACAGGTGGTGTGTGTGTGTGTATGTGTGATGAAAGTCATTATATCCCGATTGAGCGTGACTCCTCGGACGTGTGTTTGCCTTTGCCCTGCCATTCCTGTTACCATGGTGACAGAGCGAGCACACAATAGTGCACTGACGCATCTCCGGGAAGCCCACACACTCGACTCAAGGCCACACGATAAGATGATTGTTGACTTAAAGTCTGGTCTTTGTCAACTGCCCGCTAAGGCCAGAAACATGTGCACACAGACATGAATACATTACAGGCCTCATTATACATACAGTTTTGTGAAAAAGTATGTGCACCCCATGAGAAGTGTAATTAGGAGTCCAAGCACCAACCATCTTATGAAACCTGTTAAATTATAGAACCTTGTTATGGTAGAATAGCTTCTCTGAAAAGATTTCACTAAACTTGATGTAATTCTGAGGTGCAGTGTAAAATTTGGTGTAGATCTGACAGTCGTGGTGCAATAATTGTGGGAAACATCATAAATGCAATAGTCTTGAAGTTGGCTTGAAATGGAAGTTTACTTTACTTATTTGGAAGAATTTCTGAGTGAAATGCCTTATCGAGCTGGCAAAAGAAATAGGGCAGGGCTTTAAGGGATAGTTCGGCCAAAAATGATATTTAACACATGCATTACTCACCCTCAAGCCGTTCGAGATGCATATGTCAATCTTGTTTCAGACTAACACATTTTCAGTTATTTTAGAAAATGTCTTAGACCCTTCAGTGGATATAATGTGAAGAAATGTGAGGGTCCAGCTCCTTCAAGTCCAAAAAATGTGCATAAATCCTTCACAAAAGTAATCCATCCGGCTCCAGTGGGATAAATGAAGGCCTTCTGAGGGTAAGCCGTGCGGTATTGTCGTAAAAATATACATATTTAAAACTTTATAAATGAAAATATCTGACTTCTGGCAACGATCGTCGCGACGGTTCCTTTGCTACGTACATTCACGGGTGATGGAAGTCGGCGTACGAGGTAGGACGTAGCGTAGGAAATGTCGCGACTTCACGATGGTTCCTACGCTACGTACGCCGACTTTCATCACCCGTGAACGTGCGTCGATCGTTGCCGGAAGATATTTATTTCTTCACATTATATCCACTGAAGGGTCTAAGACATTTTCTAAAATAACTGAAAATGTGTTCGTCTGAAACAAGATTGACATATGCATCTCGAACGGCTTGAGGGTGAGTAATGCATGTGTTTAAATATCATTTTTGGCCGAACTATCCCTTTAATGTATCCATTGGTTGTTGACAAGATTGTGAAAAGTAAGAATTGCAGAATGTAAATGGTTGAACTGTGTGGTGACATGACGACAAAACAGTTTTTTTTTTTAATTTTTATTTCAGGATTCTTTGATGAATAGAAAGTTCAAAAGAACAGCTTTTATCTGAAATGGAAAGCTTTTGTTACATTAAACACTGATACCCTTTAAAAAGTTTGGGGTCAGTAAGAATTTGTATTTTATTTTTTGGGGAAATAAATAAGAAATCAATATTTTATTCATCAAGGATGATTACATTGATCAAAAGTTACAGTAAAGACATTTATAATGTTAGAAAAGATTCTAATTAAATAAATGCTGTTCTTTGAACTTTCTATTCATCAAAGAATCCTGAAATAAAAATGTAAAAAACTGTTTTCAACATGGATAATAATCATACATGTTTTTGGAGCATAAAATCATCATATTAGAGTGATTTGTGAAGGATCATGTGACACTGAAGACTGGAGTAATGATGCTGAAAATTCAGCTTTTTTCAGAGGAATAAATTACATTTTAATATATATTAACATAAAAAAGTCATTTTAAATTGTCATAATATTTCACAATATTACTGTTTTTTGTGTATTTTTTATCAAAAAAATTGCAGCCTTGGTGAGCAGAAGAGACTTCTTTTAAAAACATAAAACTTAATCTTACCGATCTTAATCGTTAGTGTGACCGTGTAGTGTGTGTGTGTGTGTGTGTATAATATATATATATATATATATATATATATATACATACACACACTCACAATAATCGCCATAACAGTTGACTTTTTTCTGTATTTAGGAGTGCATCTGAAAACAAAAGCTAAAATATACAGCTGTGATATCCCGTTAAAGTTGCACAATGCAGGATTTTCCACCCAAGGAAAGTGTTTAGTCATACAAACATAATCCCTCTCATTTATGACTTGTGATGCACTGGCAGTGTGTGGTGTTGTTTATGTCATCAGAGATGCTGTCCTCTGCCTGTGTTTTGTTTTGCTGTGCTCGAGTGTTTCTGGGCTGCATCCTTTGGCCAGTGTGTGTGACGTCCGTGTCTTGAAGCTCGGGAAGCTCTGCTGAACAGGGTTTCCGCGGGGCATTAAAAAGCATTAAAAGTCCTTAAATGGATTTTGTGAAAATTAAGGCCTTAAAAAGCATTAAAAATCATTAAATCTGATTCATACTGGCATTATTTTTTTATAGTTTTGAAGATAATTTTATATAAATGAATTTGAATATAGCCTTCATGATTAATAATTGTAAAATAAATTGTCACATTATAAGCCTCTCTCTCTCCAAATATTTTATATTCTATACTCTCTCCTAATTTTATAAGCACTAGCAAAATTAAAGTGTATTGCATAGTCGATGTTATAGGTCAATTTTGAAAATCATATTTTATAATTATATCCGGGCCATGGATGCATTAATCATTGTATCTGTGTGTGTATATATATATGAAGAGTTCAGATGCAAAAGCCTCTAAATGCCATTTGAAATTGTCTTCTAAAATGATCATTTTTATCAAGCTTGTATATTTAAGTTCAGTAATTTCACTTAAATGACAATTAATAGGTAATCTTCATTGCCATTTAAGTGAAATTACTGAACTTAAATATACAAGCTTGATAAAAATGATCATTTTAAACAAAATTTCAGATGGCACTTAGAGGCTTTTGCATCTGAACTCTTCATATATATATATATATGTGTGTGTGTGTGTGTGGTTAGTCATGGGTCGTATATGGCATTAAAACATTTTAAAATGGCATTAAAAGGCATTAAAAAGGCATTAAATTTAATTTGAAGATACCTGCAGAAACCCTGAGAACGACACAAACCAATTTATCGATGATGTTGCTATTTCCTTATTGAAAGCACTCTCTAACACATCAGATTACTAGGTTCTTATGATGACACGTAATTGTTGTTTATTAGTGAGCTAGACAGAAGATCGCTGAAACTCACACGCAAATTACAGCCAGTTATCGAATTATTTGCGTAACTTTTTTAAATGATAGATATTTGCAAAACACCTGACTGAGTCTGAAGCTGCTTTTGATATGCGGCTGCAGTGTTGTGGCACCTGATGTGATGTCAAGGGAAAGGGGTGCGGCTTCCTGCTCAGGGGCGTGGCTTCTGGCTCTGTCTGACCCCTGGCTCTGTTGTTTCTACTGAAAATCCTGCATAGTCCATCTTTATCCTATTAAGTAGTAAAAACAAAATCGAAAACCTAACAGCTTTTGTAAAAACATCTTTCCATTTTACGGTATGTAGAGCGTGAGTGGCCTGTGGGGGTCATTTGAGGCAACGGCTACTCTAGTTGTGTTGCATATTCTCATGCTTAATGCTCTGGATCTGTATTTGGTCACAGCGGCACCTCCAATGATGAGATGTGTAACTTCTACATCATGTACTACATGGACAACATCCATGCTGTGCCGTACATGAACTGTGGAGATGACGGCAGTAGTGAGCTTTTCCGAAACATCCCTTCTGAGGCCAATACTCCCATCTCGGTCAGGCCAGACCATATGATGTCCATGAGGCATGAGACAGCTCCTCAGAAAGGTACAGTCCAAATGCACACATTTCCAGATTTAGCACACACAATTGTGAGAGTAGGCAGTATGTATGACCAAACTCTTGTATCGTGGTATGATTGCTCTCTATATATATATATTATATTATATTATATTATATTATATTATATTATATTATATTATATTATATTATATTATATTATATTATATTATATTATATTTATTTTTTACAAATGAAATGTACTTAATTTGATTTGTTCTGTTCTATATATTCTCTTCTTTTTTGATTTGCACAGATGCCGTGGAGCCCAAGAGAGATGAGGACGTTCAGGATCAGGGTAAGATGCTTACAAATTATTTCAAATTACAGACATAGTCAAGACTAAGAGAGACTGTCTTGAAACACAATCAGTGCTGAAATACCCTTACAAATCTAATTTGACACGCTGAATGGCACTCTTTTGCCGTAAACAAAAAATAAAACAATGGATGTTTAGTACAACTCTTTAATAGAGGCTCCGAGACTGGAAATATGTGTCAGAAAGGGGAGTCATCCAAACGAGCAAGGTTGGGAAATAAATAAAAATTGTTCCACGCCTGCATGACTTTCTTTTTTCAGTGATACATGAAAGTTGTTGTTTTGTTGCTTTTTCCATACAGTGAAAGATAGAAAAAAGGATAAAAGCATCATAAAAACATCATGAACGTTTCACTGTGTCTGCAGTGAAGTTTACAAAAAATGACAACAACATCATTTGCGAATAAAATGTAATACAAAATAATAATAATAATAAACAGAATTTAAGTAATACAATAAACAAATACTAAAAGCCTTCTGCTCTGACACGGCTCTCAAACTCATTTTCAAATCTTTTTTATTTGTCATTTCTTGGCCTGTTTATAGCTTAATAACATTTCTTTTGTATGAAAAATTACTTTCTGCAAGATTTTTTCTTTTTTGTTCCATAAAAGAAAGGAAATCATATTTCAAGTGGCATATGGATCGACAAACTAGTTAAACACATCATTTCATTCATTGGTTACATGAAAATCTACTGTTGATGTTAATAGGCTGGAGGCTGTACAAATGAAAGCTGTGTGCTTTGACATGTTTATGTTCTGTTTTATCAGAGATTAGTTTTAAAGGTGTCATGACATTAATAAAATTTTCTTTATTGCTCAATTTTTTGATGATGAATGCACCAATGCATGACTCCGTTTATGGCAACCTTTTTTAAGTTTCTTTGGAGTTCATTTTTTAAAAGGATTCACTTACCTAAAAGCTGAGAGCTTGCATCTCATTTCTACTGTTTTGTCATGGCAAAATTGAATCGCAAAGCTCCTTACATTTAACTTTATAGAAGTAAAGAAAATTGGTAACACTTTACTGTAAGGTCTCATTTATTAACATTGCTTAATGTATTAAGTAGCATAAACTAACAATGAGCAATATATTTTTACAGCATTATTAAGATTTTTTATGTTAATAAAAATGTTCATGTTAGTCCACAGTGCATTAACTAATTTTAACATAACTTGATCTAAATGTATTGAGATTAATATTAACTAAGATTAATACACTCAGGCTGTAGAAGTAAATTCGTTCATCTATCTAAAGATCACGTTAAAATGTGATAACGTCACACAATAGCAGAATGCTAGCGTGTTTGCGGTCTCAACTGACTTGGTCATCTTTGGCATAATCATGGTAATTCGTTCAATTCGACTTTTTACGACAAGAATAGAATCACATAGCATCTATGCTATTCACGACGCTGATACCTCCATGTGGAAGTCTCTATGTTCGGCAACCTAGTGATTCTAATGAAGCTTACACAAGGCTTTGTGAAGGCTCCGAATTACACCGGTGTTACTCTGCTTCCCAAACCACCGCTGAAGTTTTGACATTGTTCCGACATGCATACATAGAATTGAAAAAGTTTCAACTGTTATTAATTGTTATTAATAACTGCTGTTATTAAGAATAGCTGTTTTTAAGGACTTATTTCTCTGAATTAGTATGAATTTAATGTTTAGTATTGTATCCATTTTGTATAGGAGTGTGTGGAGAGTTGTCCTGCTTTGTTCCAGCCACTGTTGTGGCGTGACCAGTCAATTTCCTGGCTGCATCTGGAGGTTTATTTATGGCACGCTGGAACCTTGGGATGAGAGTCAAGATAGGGAAAAACACAGTTAGTTCAAAATAAACTGTATGTGGACCCATTTTACAAGGCCTGGTAGAGGGATTGTGTTTTGCCCAGTTAAGAGATGTCTAGCATTTGTTTTAGCAGCCTTATCTGATGGCCCTGGGTATTTGTTTGTGTTAGTCCAAGATCCAATAGAAATCTATGAAATATTTCAGCACTGTGACGTCAGAGGCACGCGTATTAAACAGGGTCCTGGATTGGTTGGTGGTAGAGGGTTGGGATGGTAGGGTCAGAATTTGGTGTAAACCACATGGATTCATCTTGCCTTATATCAGTGGTTCAGGCTGCTGGTGCTGCAATGGTGCGTGGGATATTTTCTCTCAGTACCAATCAAGCATCATTTAAACACCACAGCCATCCTGAGTATTGTTGCTGACGGTGTCTCATCCCTTTATGACCACAGTGGACCATCTTCTGATGGCCTATTCCAGCAGGATAACACTCCATGTCACAAAGCCAATCTGAATTTCAGAATGGGAAAGAAAGGTGATTTAAGCAATTTTGAGTGTGTCATGGTTGTTCGTGCCAGACGGGCCGGTCTGAGTATTACTCAATCTGCTCAATTACTGGGATTTTCACGCACAACCATTTCTAGGGTTTACAAAGAATAGTGTGAAAGGGAAAACATCCAGTATGCGGCAGTCCTTTGGGCGAAAATGCCTTGTTGATGCTAGAGGTCAGAGGAGAATGGGCCGACTGATTCAAGCTTATAGAAGAGCAACTTTGACTGAAATAACCACTCGTTATAACCGAGGTATGCAGCAAAGCATTTGTGAAGCCACAACACGCACAACCTTGTGGCGGATGGGCTACAACAGCAGAAGACCCCACCGGGTACCACTCATCTCCACTACAAATAGGAAAAAGAAGCTACAATGGAGCTCACCAAAATTGGACAGTTGGAGACTGGAAAAATGTTGCCTGGTCTGATGAAGTCTTGATTTCTGACATTGAGACGGTAGAGTCAGAATTTGGTGTAAACAAAATGAGAACATGGATCCATCATGCCTTGTTACCACTGTGCAGGCTGGTGGTGGTGGTGTAATGGTGTAGGGGATGTTTTCTTGGCACACTTTAGGCCCCTTAATGCCAATTGGGCATCGTTCAAATGCCACGGCCTACCTGAGCATTGTTTCTGACCATGTCCATCCCTTTATGGCCACCATGTACCCATCCTCTGATGGCTCCTTCCAGTAGGATAATGCACCATGTCACAAAGCTCGAATCATTTCAAATTGGTTTTTTGAACATGACAATGAGTTCACTGTACTAAAATGGCCTCCACAGTCACCAGCTCTCAAGCCAATAAAGCATTTTTGGGATGGGGTGGAACGGGAGCTTTTATGCCTGGATGTGTATCTCACAAATCTCTGTCAACTGCAAGATGCTATCCTATCAATATGGGCCAACATTTCTAAAGAATGCTTTCAGCACCTTGTTGAATCTATGCCACGTAGAATTAAGGCAGTTCTGCAGGTGAAAGAGGGTCAAACGCAGTATTAGTATGGTGTTCAAAATAATCCTTTAGGTGAGAGTATATTAAGAGTTGTTGTAACCCCGGCATCCTGGAGTAAACTTGGCCTTTGGCCTCTGTCCATCATCTCCTCCCAGGGTTCCAGACTGCGACCAAATCTGGTCGCATATGCGACCGTTTTCGTGAGAATGTGCGAGTTAAAATTGTATGTGGTCGCATATGTGCGAACATAACGCCGTTATTTCAGCTGCTGCAGTCTGTAACTTATGTTCAAAATGAACGAGTTGGCTACATCATGAAGCCATTTTCCAAACCTTGTTTTTATTTATCCTGAATCACTACGTAGACGCCTATAAAGTGTTTATATTCGGACTATTTTATTGAGGTCGACTCTTGATGCGGAATTGCCCGAGTGCCTGCGTGACTCGCCATAGACATTAATGGAGAGAAGTAGCTCCGGCTACAGTGTTCTTCGCAAGACACGTGCAGTTTATTTATTGATGAGCTTGTAAGATCGTCACGCGCATTGCACATGAGGGTGAAATTTAAGAATTAAGGCATATAAAAATGAAAATGTTCTACGAACAGCGTGGCCCTTCGACCGTTTTCCAGCGGTTAGATGAGAGTAATCGTCTCAACTGAGGAAAGAAGAAATGATTATAAAATGCAGAAGGTAGCTTATTATAATACTCTAATCTTTTAAAATGCAATGTATCTCTCATTTGATGTTTAATGATTTTTAAAAGATAGAAAGATGATGCTGATAGAAAGATTTTAGATAGATAGATGATAGATAGATAGATATAGATAGATAGATAGATAGATAGATAGATAGATAGATAGATAGATAGATAGATAGATAGATAGAGAGATAGATAGATAGCATAGATAGATAGATAGATAGATAGATAGATAGATAGATAGATGATAGATAGATAGATAGATAGATAGATAGATAGATAGATAGATAGATAGATAGATAGATAGATAGATAGATAGATAGATAGATAGATAGATAGATAGATAGATAGATAGATGTTCAAATGTAAATAGATAGATTGTATATAATTGAAATGTAAAATGCTTAAAATTACTGTCCAAAATCCATGAAAATCCTGAAATTTGGCAATGATAATTAATATATTACAGGTATAATGCCTTTGCTAGCTTTGGTCCATTAAAACCACTATTCATCATCATGCATTGATTAATCCCATGGCATGTAGTAAAAAAAAGGTAACACTTTACAATACGTGTGCACTAATAAGCATTAATTTATGCTTAACTAATGCACAGATAATACTGAATTAATGTGTTACTTATGATTATCTAAGCTATTCATTAATGATTACCACATTAGGAACTAATTAAGAGTCTGTAAGGTTAATGTATTAGTTCATACATGAATTGTTATTAATTAAATATGTAATTGTGGATTAATTCCATAATAACTAATTTTTTTAACTAATAGTGTTAATTAATATGTTAATTACCAGAATGAGCCAAAGCCTTGTGTTTCAACTTCCAGATAATATGACAGGTACACTAATATGCATTAATACATGATTAATTAATTAATTGTTAATGCAAATTCATGTGCAAATTACTACAATTACTAAATGACTAGTTAATAATGATGTGCCTCAACAAGTAAAGTCATAACATAATGATACCTTTGCAAATCATTAGCTAATGATTAATTAAGGCAGACAACTGGAAGTTGAAGTGCATAGCTATGACTAATTGTGGTAATTAACACTTTAATTTACACTATTAGTTAATAAAATATGTTATTAAGGAATTAATACACAATGACACAGTGAATTAATAGCAATTCATGTATTACTTAATCTATTAATCATATAGACTCTTTATTAGTTGCTGATGCAGTAATCATTAATTAATGGTTTAGTTCTTCATTAGTTATACATTAACTCATGATTATCTGTGCATTAGTTAAGCATGAATTAATGCATATTAGTGCACATGTATTGTAAAGTGTTACAAAAAAAAAAAGTGCGACCAAATCAAATGCTGGTGCGACCAACTTAGAAGTCGGTAGCACCAGTGCAACCAGTGGAAAAGTTAGTCTGGAGCCCTGCCTCCTAATCATCCCCATATAAATACTGATTGGCTTCATCACTGTCTCCTCTCCACCAATAAGCCCGGTGTGTTCTGGCACAGAATGGCTGCCGTCGCATCATCATTAGGTGGCGCTGCACACTGGTGGTTGTTGAGGAGATTCCCCTCTTCTATGTAAAGCACTCTAAGTGCAGAGAAAGAGCGCTTTATATAAATGTGGCGAATTATTATAAATTAGGACTGTCAATGTTAATATGTTAACACATGTGAATAATTCAAAATCCTTGGCACGTTATGTTCATTTAATGCAATTAGGGACGTTTTTGTTGTGAAGTTAGATGATCTTTGAGATCGTCACGCAAAAGTGTGCAGCACTAGTTTCTGTGTTGCTGTGTATTGGTGTGTTGCTGTGTACTGCTCACGTGCTGTTTCTGATTTGTTTCATTGCGTGTTTTTCGTGACAAAAAGTGGTTTGTAGACAAGATAGAATCGTTGGGTGACAGAGTTGTTGTCAACTCGTTATTTATTTGATTATTTTCAGGATTTAGAATCGTATCATAGTACTGAAACATCTCTCATTAGAGTCAAAAATGATTTGTTTTATCGTCCGATCTGTTGTATATCTATGCTGTGCGTTTTAACCGTAGCGTTACCTCCTGTTGTGGATCAATCATGTTGTGTTGTGTGGTGTGGACAGCTAAACATCTTGAACACTCCTGATTTCACAAAGAGCAAGTCATGTAATGTGAACTAGAATAGACAGTGCTATTCTATTACTCAATAAGTGAAGTCTAATTTCAGTAATATTATTCAACATTAAGCACAATTGTAGATATAAGGACAGGCATCCTATCTCAATGAATGACTACCAGTTTGTTTCAATGCAAGAATAGTAGGTTGTATGTGTAGAATAGGATAGTATGTTGTCCTCTTTCTCAGTTTGAGCCACTGACCCTCCAAATGTCTGTGTATGGACATGCCTAGGGGTGGGGAAAAATCGATACAGCATAGTATCGTCTGATATTTCTGTGGCAATAGTGTATCGATACACGGGCGCCAAGTATCCAGATCTTTTTTGCATATTTAATTATAGAATTATTTGTTTTACTTTCCGTTTTTTTCATTGGTTTCTCTATTTTTCACTGCTTGAGAACATAGGTTGAATCCGAAATTGCCCCCTAAACAATCATTCAGTAAGTTAGGCTTATTCCTAAGTCCACTAATACTGTTCACTTGAAGGAGTGAATGAAAACGAGTGCGTGAATTCGGACAGCCGTTGAGCGCAAGCTGTAGGCTACACGTTAATGCAGTGCAATGTGGGAGAGAGACGCGATCTGACACACGTCCCATTTTCTCACAAATGTTCATTTAAGACTTTATTTAAATCATTTTAGACAGCTCTTATGAGGACATTTGACAAAACGGACATTTTGCCATAATTTGTGTGTGTAATGATTTGTTCAAGCCCGAAAGAGAACTCGATACTGACACGCGTCTGTTCTGTATGTGTGTGTGTGTAATGCAGGCAGGATTGAACGGATACTGCGTAATTGTGTTAAAAGAAAAGTTTGTTCTTGTGTTGCCGCGGTGGGCAAGTGATTACACCGGTGTTGCGACTGAACACGTAACACCGACTGATTCAATAAACCTGCGAAGCTCAACATTAATGTGAGAGGTCTCCTATTCAGAAAATAATTACGTCCTATCCTGTGTCCTGAATGTTCAAGAACAAGTTTTTGCACTTCAGTTAATGTGTAGAAGATAATGTTTACAGAATTAAATGTGTCATTTAATTAAAGTAAGTTGAGCAGTCTTATTTTGCCGTTTTTTGTGATGTCTTTGAATAATTTGGGGAACATGAATCGCAATATATTGCTTGTATCGCAATATATTGCTTGAATCGCAATAATATTGAATCGTGGCCCAAATATCGCGATAATATCGAATCGTCACATTGTTGCCAATTCCCACCCCTATGCAATATGACATTAAATCTTGACAAATAGTCATAAAAAAGTGTGAATTCACTCGCTTTCTTATTTGACGAAATATTATTGTGATGACAGTGCTCGGCTCGCACTGGTACATACTGTCTCATGCATTTCACTGGACCGAGGATGCGCACACTGGCAGTGTGAAACAGGCCTTAAAATATAAAATCATTTATTTAGATATCTCTGTTGTGCAGGGTGATATTTGCGTTCACATAGTATCCAATGGAGTAGTTAGGGCCCAAGCCCTGAAAGGGCGCAGAGCCCTATTGTTTTCCTTCCGATTATTTTTTTTAGGGCCCAAGCCTGAAAGGGCGCAGAGCCCTATTGTTTTCCTTCCGATTATTATTTTTTTTTTTTTTTTTTTTTTTTTTTTTTTTTCTTTTTTTTAGCGACTATTCGGGCACTTTTGGGGCCCTTAACATGCTCGAAAACTCTTGAAACTTTGCACACGGGTCAGAACCCGCGGCCATCAGAGCCGGGCTGAAGCTGGTACCCGGGCGTGGCAGGGCGGCTCGTCAGCGCCCCCTGGAATGGGGTCCGAACACCTGGTCCATAACTCAAACACACTTGCATGTAATAATATGAAACTCGGTACACATGTCGATAGCAGAATTTCATCTATACCTCGGGTTCTTACTTTTTACCCCAGCCCAACAGGAAGTCGGCTATTGAGGTTTTTTTGTAAAACACACGCAATGAACTTTTAAATACTCCTCCTAGAGCTCTGATCCAAATTCGACGAAACTCGGTCAGCGTGAAGTCAAGACATTGAGGATGAAAGTTTGTGTGGGATTTTCTGATATCTCGAACGGTTTGGCCGTGGCGAGGAAACGAAAACTATGGCGAGAAACGTGAAACAGGAAGTGTGTCATAACTTCAGCATACATTAACTGATCTGGATGAAACTTCAGCAGTGCGTTCGCTGTAAGAGGACGATCACATGGATGTGACTATTGTGAGTCAAAGTTATAGCGCCACCAACTGGCAGCAGGAAGTGTGTCACTTTCAAAATGCTTTGAAATCACCCTCTTATTTTTACCCCGATTTGCTTCAAACTTCATCTGTATAATGTAAATACACGGCAGATGAAGACCTATGAATGGATTCTTGATATCTTTGAAACTGTTGCCGTGGCGACGCATCAAACTTTACCATTCTTTTAGGATGCATTCTTTTAGGGATTCGAACATTTGTCCATAAATCAAACACACGTGCATGGATTAATATGAAACTCGGTACACTCATAGATCACATCAGGCCAAACAACTTTCGTGCTCTAAGTTTTACGACAGTTCAAACGGAAGTCGGGAATTATGTTTTTTTTTTTAGATAAATGTCCTAGAAAAACATCAAATTACAACCCATGCTGTTACCAATCACCACCAAACTCGGTGTGCATGAAGTCAAGACATTGAGGATGCTAAATTCCGGACGGATTTGTGATATCTCGAACGGTTTGGCCGTGGCGAATTTTTTTGACTAAAAAAGGACACATAAAGTGTGTTATAACTTGGTTAGTTTTACTGACAGTTACAAAACTTGCCGTGTATATTGTTCTATTCAAGCCAAACAACTTTCTAATTAACAATAATAAGCTCAAACCCACAGAAAGTCAGATATTGTAGTTTGAATATGATCATGCTCTTTCTGAGCCTGAGTCTTTCTTGAGTCTCTGACACACAGTCTTGTGTGTGTGTGTGTGTGTAGGGGGAGGGGGCTTAATCATTTCACTGTGTGTCTGGCCTGCTAAAGTAAATACATTTCTTAAGCCTGGTATTTTTTAAATAAGTTTTTATTTTTATTTTTTTATAAGTAAAGGCATATAACCTGTTTAATTGTAGTGCATTGACAATAGTTTTATATAATTAGTGTATTAATTAAATTAACTTGGTCCATAAATCAAAAAGGAAGTGTGTTAAAACTTCTGCATACATTAACTGATCTTGATGAAACTTCAGCAGTGTGTTCGTTGTAAGAGGCCGATCACATGGATGTGACTATTGTGAGTCAAATATATAGCGCCACCAACTGGAAGCAGAAAGTGTTTCACTTTCAAAATGCTTTGAAATCACACTCTTACTTTTACCCGATTTGCTTCAAACTTCATCTGTATAATGTAAACACACGCCAGATGAAGAGCTGTGAAAGCATTATTCAATATCTAAGATAATGTTGCCATAGCAACGCATCAAACTTTAACATTCCTTTTTTTTGATGATTTTGAGTCTCTTAGCGGCTTTTGGGGCCCTTAATGGGTTTGAAAACTCTTGAAACTTTGCACACAGGTCAGATCCCACAGCCATCAGAGCCGGGAAGATGGTACCCGGGTGTGGCAAGGGGGCTAGACAGCGCCCCCTGGAACGGGGTCCAAAAACTTGGTCCATAAATCAAACACGCTTGCATGTAATAATATGAAACTCAGTACACATGTTGATCTCATCGTTTCATATATTCATATATTCTCCTCAAGCCGGACAACTTTCTAATTTACACTCATGAGCTAGGACCCACAGAAAGTCAGATATTTTGGTTTGAAAATGTTGAGTGTCTCTCTGAGCCTACACTTCTGTATGGCAAGCCCTTTTAACATTTAAAAGCTAAGTTTGACTATTCGTAATTAACATTGTAGATATCAACAACGTCTTTCTAGTCGTAATTACATTTTGGATAGTTTGTATTATCATTTAAGATATCTGTAACGTAATTGTGACTAGTCGAAACGACAGATAGAGTATGGCAAGCCGTTTTAACATTTAATCATTTTAACCTACTAGTCTCTATTTTCATGCTACTAGTACTTATTTTTTAGATACTAGTATCTATTCCATTAAGTACTAGTACTTATTCATTAGCTACTAGTGCTTATTCTTTAGATACTAGTGCCTTTTCTTTAGATACTAGTGTTTATTCTTTAGGTACTAGTACCTTTTTAAAGATACTAGTACTTATTCATTAGACACTAGTCCTTATTTATTAGATACTAGTACTTATTCATTAGATGCTAGTCCTTATTCATTACATACCAATGCTTATTAATTAGTTACTAGTACTTATTCATTAGATGCTAGTACCTATTAAATAGATACTAGTACTTATTCATTAGACACTAGTACTTATTTCAATGGTGACTAGTAACTATTCTTTTGTTACTAGTCACATTTTTTCCAGTGACTTCTATGGTGATCTGTCATTCAGATATCAACTATTCAGTTCTGACTAGTATGTTAGTATGTATTCCAATTGTGGAATACATACTAGTATGTATTCCAAAGCAGGGGTTACGTTTTTGCACGTCGTGCATGAATAACCCTAAAGGCACCAAGGTGGCGGTGCCACCGGCTCTCACACACACACACACACACACACACACACACACACACACACACACACACACACACACACACACACACACACACACATAATAGCTGCGAGCAGCGATGAGGGCCAAAGCCGGCGTACCGCCATCCCGGTGCCTTTAGGCACCGGGGTTGCGGTGCCACCGGCTTGGGCCCGCAATCGCTGCTCGCAGCTATATTTATATATATTTTCAATTTGAAGTACATTCATGAACATAAAGCAGTTTGTAATGCAGCATTCTGACCATTTTCATTTTGTGTCAGAACACCACACCCAGCCGTCGTTATCATACTGTATGTGGTGCAGTCTGATATAAAAGACTGTTGATGTTGCACAGTCTGTCTGTTACACAAGTAGAGGGCGTCATTCAATCTGATAAGCAACCGGTGTAAAGGACAAGCAAAAATAGCACACGTATAACCGGCCGTTGTTTATATCCAGTACACCACCAGCACAACCTCCCTTTCTCCACTGCAGGACTTTCTCACTTTTCACACCACCATTCCTCTTTTGTCTTTCCGCTTTTCCTCCTCTTTCTTCCTGTGCAGGTGACCTCTATTCCCTTCTTTCTAAACTGCTGGGGGAGAGAGATGATGTTGTCCACGTGCATAAGTACAACCCTGCAGATGCGGCCCGAGCCCAGTCACATCTGATGGCAGAGATTGATAGCGTAATGCAAAAAAAAGGCCGAGGTTGGCCACTTTTAGGCTACAAAACAAAAGAGGATGCAATTCTGATGAGGGACAGAGTGCACAAGTTTCACCAGTTAGAGTCCACTGTCAGCCCCTCAAGGAGCAGGACTGTACCCGCCACAGGGGAGGCTCAAAGAGACCAACAAGGTGGGTTTCGGCCGCGTCTTCCACCCCAACAAAGAGCAAAATGTATCAAGTGTTGTGTGGACAGTGAGCTTTCAACCCATGGGCCACAGTGTCAACTGAGATGAGCGTTTGTCTCCCACATATCCATTTGTTTTCCTTTTGATGCCTGTTTTCACCCATGTCATTGCTATCATTTATACGTTAAGTTGCGCAGATTGTTGTCTGAGTGTGTAATGTTTTAACATGTGGTTTTAATAATTCTCTAATGATGGATCTGGAACATGAGAATTGCTAGAGACTAGATTTCAAGATGCACTGCTTTCATCTCGTTGTTCAAAATATATAACCTGACTCCGCCAGATGGATTTGCCCCGCATATCCATCTGGAAACCTTCCGTTGAAGTAGTTTTGGAAAGGGGCGGAAATTCTGGTTATGTTGGTGATAGACAGGCCAAATCAACCAATCAGATCAACAAAGCATATGACGTACTAACAGAGCGACGGCGAAAACAAAACCACAAGCCAGGCTACTTTTGCTGCTGCAGTTAAAGGCTCGTTAACTCAGCAAATAAACATGTCGGCAAAAGACGTAAAAAAAACGTAAAAAGAAAAACTGAGGTGTGACGCACTTCCGTTGCGTCACACCTCAACCCCGCCTCAAAGACAACGCTGATTGGACGTTCGTCGGTGAACTGCTTCCAAATTTTCTTTAACTGAAAGTATCCAGACTGATCTGCGAGTGAAACCTTGAAAGCTCGCGAAGATCAGGATGGTCTCACGAGGCTGCAAAATATAACCCCTGTGAGCAAGATGAGACATCAATATATTTGGTCAGTTTTCCTTGAAGTTGATTTCACTGAACGATTGTCTTGAGTACACAAGCATACATAAGCGCATTCAGAAAACATTTAGGTATTGGGTTTATTTTGACAAAACATGACGGGAGTCTTTTATTGACTGAAAGTCACAAAATGCAAAACAATGTCGTAATAAAAATAACCTTACCTTTAAAACTATTTAAAAACATATCCAATAACAATGGAGCAATAATAATTGATTCAAATAAAGTGTAAAATGCAAGTGATCATATGGTTTTAGTAAACACCACCGTAAAAATACAGGACATATATGCATAATTTAAAACTGTAGCGTATTGTTATTTGCTTGTGAACATCTTTTTGAAAATGCATGAAAATATTAATCAAAACTCAGCGAATACTTGCCACACAGACTTTTAGTGTGAAATTGGCTCAAGTTGAACAACAATTTGCATATTTAGAGACATATTGATGTTTTCTCCTGTATTAGCGTGTTTAATTATTATTACATTACAAATTTGGTTGCATTCCCAGATGAACATTATAATCAGACTCACAGCAGATGCTGAGCTGGAGTTTGGAGCTGCTGAGACATGCTCCTCGCATGTAAATGATAACAATACAACAGCGCATGTATGCTTAATTTAATCACAGCGTTTGTGTCTTCACAATAGTACTTTGTTTTATTGTGACTTTTTAAAGCAACACCAAGTAACTTTCGCCCTACTGGTTGGAAGCAGAATTGTCCGTTAGCGCTGTCGTAAATAATTTAGCCTACCGCATCCTGACTGGCGCACACGCACGCTCAGGCTTGCTGTTGATCCAGCACCGGCTTTTTTTTGTAGGCTTTGTAGGCTTTTTTTGTAGAGATTGTAGGCTATGCAAGCAAGATACTTACTAGTCCAACAGCATGACGGCAAAGTCAGCATCGTTGAGGAACCCCTCCTACCCCTCAAGCCCACGCAAGTGAGCAAACACTGGCCAAATATTGATCCTTGCCTGGTCTCTTGCTATATCACTCAGCCTTTTCCTCTTCCGAGTTCTCCTCAGACAAAACCTTTCTCTTCTTATTTTTTTTTACCGCTTCGGCCATGACAAAAGCAAACAGAAAACAAACGCTGGTTGGTTACTCTGTGTCCAAATTTGAGGAAGTACTGAGGGAAGTGACGTATGCCGTAAAACAGTTGCATTTTCTTATTTGCTATGGCAGACGTGTCATTTCACATATTTTAAGGGTCTTGGAAATGAAGGTTGAAAAACTACATAATGTGACTTTTTAATGGTCTCATATCATGCAGCCTCAGAAAACGGTCTGATAATGTATTCTCGTTCGTGGAATTTGCCACTTCCGGTATTTTGCATGATCTTGAAAAAATGCTCTCACTTTAGTTCCACTTTGAATGTGAATTATCATAAGTTGTAAAAGACTCAAACTCAACTCCTTAATGCTGATATTGTGAGATAGCTTTTTATCTTGGCGAGAAATCATCACGTTTTAATATCAGACCCTTCATTTTTCACAATTTATGTTGCAGGCCTAAAATGCTTATTTTGCGATAACTTTGCTCGTTTATAAAAAAGAAAAGAAAAATCACACAGACATAAATATTCAGACCCTTAACACAGTATATAGTACTAAGCAGCCTCAATTCTTTTTGGCTATGATGCAATTGGCACTCCTGGATTTGGAGATTGTCTGCCATTTTTTCTGAGCAGATCCTCTCAAGCTCTGTCAGGTTGGTTGGTGACCATCCTTGGGCAGCCAAGTCTCTAAAGAGGGGTTAAAATGGGTTCAAATCCAGGCTCTGGGAGTTATGCCTATAGACACTTTTGTATTGCTTTGGCTGTGTGCTTAGGGACGTTTTGTTCTGTTGGAGGGTCAACCTTCAATGTAATTTCTCACGGCCAGAGAGGAGAGGCTTTCAGCTGTCTACTCTTCAGTAAAGCTCAGATCAGAGGAGTGTTGCACTGATGGTTGTCCATCTGCAAGTTTCTCCCATCTCCACTCGTGATCTTGGAGCTCAACCAGAGTGACCAGCAGGTTCTTGGTCTCCTCTTTCACCAAGGCCCTTCTCGCCATCAGTTTCATTGTTCAGCCAGCTCTAGGAAGTGTCCTGGTTGATTAAATTACTTCTTCCATTTCAGAATTATGGCATATGCATAAAAGTAGAAAATGCTGTTTCTTAGTGCAGTTACTCTGAAAATACTTTTTGCCTAAATTTTTGACCATATATAAATATTTTTTAGTTTGAACTTTGAACAAACGTTCTGTGTCTTCACAATAGTACTTTGTTTTATTGTGACTTTTAAAGCAACACCAAGTAACTTTCGCCCTACTGGTTGGAAGCAGAATATGTCCGTTAGCGCTGTTCGTAAATAATTTAGCCTACCCGCATCCTGACTGGCGCACACGACACGCTCAGGCTCGCTGTTGATCCAGCACCGGCTTTAATGTTTTCAACTCAAACATTTGCGATTTGAAAGTCATAGATTGCAATGCTCAGAATCGGAAACGAGGATGCTAGCGATAGCATGCTAAACATGTTAGACTAGC
Source organism: Hybognathus amarus (assembly GCA_030378365.1). NCBI lineage: Eukaryota > Metazoa > Chordata > Actinopteri > Cypriniformes > Leuciscidae > Hybognathus > Hybognathus amarus. The sequence goes on from JAQIUQ010000452.1 coordinate 114,303, forward strand.
ATGTTACTGTTTATTAGCTACCCAGATTGATAATTCTCACCTCTACTAGCATTAATTGATTCATGAAGATAAATGGAGGACCAGATAGTTTCAGTAACATAGCCAGGCAGACAACAAATTAGAAAAACTAGAGATTGTAGGCTATGCAAGCAAGATACTTACTAGTCCAACAGCATGACGGCAAAGTCAGCATCGTTTGAGGAACCCTCCTACCCCTCAAGCCCACGCAAGTGAGCAAACACTGGCCAAATATTGATCCTTGCCTGGTCTCTTGCTATATCACTCAGCCTTTTCCTCTTCCGAGTCTCCTCAGACAAAACCTTTCTCTTATTTTTTTTTACCGCTTCGACCATGACAAAAGCAAACAGAAAACAAACGCTGGTTGGTTATACTTGTGTCCAAATTTGAGGAAGTACTGAGGGAAGTGACGTATGCCGTAAAACAGTTGCATTTTCTTATTTGCTATGGCAGACGTGTCATTTCACATATTTTAAGGGTCTTGGAAATGAAGGTTGAAAAACTACATAATGTGACTTTTTAATGGTCTCATATCATGCAGCCTCAGAAAACGGTCTGATAATGTATTCTTGTTCGTGGAATTTGCCACTTCCGGTATTTTGCATGATCTTGAAAAAATGCTCTCACTTTAGTTCCACTTTGAATGTGAATTATCATAAGTTGTAAAAGACTCAAACTCAACTCCTTAAATGCTGATATTGTGAGATAGCTTTTTATCTTGGCGAGAAATCATCACGTTTTAATATCAGACCCTTCATTTTTCACAATTTATGTTGCAGGCCTAAAATGCTTATTTTGCGATAACTTTGCTCGTTTATAAAAAGAAAAGAAAAATCACACAGACATAAATATTCAGACCCTTAACACAGTATATAGTACCAAGCAGCCTCAATTCTTTTTGGCTATGATGCAATTGGCACTCCTGGATTTGGAGATTGTCTGCCATTTTTTCTGAGCAGATCCTCTCAAGCTCTGTCAGGTTGGTTGGTGACCATCCTTGGGCAGCCAAGTCTCTAAGAGGGGTTAAAATGGGTTCAAATCCAGGCTCTGGGAGTTATGCCTATAGACACTTTTGTATTGCTTTGGCTGTGTGCTTAGGGACGTTTTGTTCTGTTGGAGGGTCAACCTTCAATGTAATTTCTCACGGCCAGAGAGGAGAGGCTTTCAGCTGTCTACTCTTCAGTAAAGCTCAGATCAGAGGAGTGTTGCACTGATGGTTGTCCATCTGCAAGTTTCTCCCATCTCCACTCGTGATCTCTGGAGCTTAACCTAGAGTGACCAGCAGGTTCTTGGTCTCCTCTCTTCACCAAGGCCCTTCTCGCCATCAGTTTCATTGTTCAGCCAGCTCTAGGAAGTGTCCTGGTTGATTAAATGGACTTCTTCCATTTCAGAATTATGGCATATGCAAAAAAGTAGAAAATGCTGTTTCTTAGTACAGTTACTCGGAAAATACTTTTTGCCTAAATTTTTGACCATATATAAATATTTTTTTTAGTTCTGAACTTTGAACAAACGTTCTCTCTATTCTTTTTTTTTTACATAATGACACTTGGTTTGATATTTTGTTCAGACGATGTTTATTTTGTCCATGCATTTTTAAGTGTGCCTTAAGTACTATTTCTTATGGGGAGACTGTAAATGCAGAAAAATAGATATTATTGACATCTTTAGGTGTTTGTCAGGTTAATATTTTTTTTAAAGAGAACAAGTTATATTGCATATATATTGCAGTTTAGTGGTCAGATGTTAGCAGGGCTCTCAAGTTTTGAAGACAGGCAAGAGTGACATTTCCCGCCCCAATGGGGGGGTGCTGTTGGTTGTTGAGGGGGGGGGGGTCGTTGGAATGTGGGTGTTTCATTAATGATATTAATATTGTTTTTGTGCTTGTTATTAGATTGCTGAGACTTGCAGAAATGTATGACACATGTCACCGTCCTCCTCTAATGGGCCTACCCTTTTGGCCACCTTCTCTGCCAGCATCCTCTGAACCTAGCCTTTTTAGGGGGCTTTCCTCTCAGGGCGAATGAGAGGATGCTCGTTTGCTTTTTCCCTGACATCTTCGAAGACATATATGCAATGATTAATGCATCCATGGCCAGGATAATTAGAATATGATTCTCTAACAGCAGTCAAGTTGTCTTTGTTTGTGTCAAACAATTTGTAAATTTGTTGTAACATTAAAACAGGAGATCTCATGACTTACTCTGCTCAGTGATATTCGGAGCTCCAGTCGTTTCCTCTGCGGGTGAACGAAACTTTTGGAAGAGATGTTGTTGCAGAATCACGTGAACAATTCCTTGAAATGCTTTTTTATTGGTTGTTGCGTTAAATCTTACCCAGATACAGTAGTGCTATTTTTCTGATTGGCTAAAATTGTGTAGCCCTTTCCTTATTTTGATTGGCTGATAAAGCGACAGGCTGCGAGAGCAGGGGAGACGCGCGCTTGCGTTCCACTATGAGAGTGAAGCGGCTAAGAGACAATTTGGGCGCTGCGGCATATTAAATATATGATAAATAGTTTTTCTGCGTGAGAAATACAATGTGTGGCGGGAGTGCGTGACAAAAGACCGAAATGAGTGACTGTCACGCTCAATGCGTGACGCTTGAGAGCCCTGTGTTAGACTTGTGAGTTTGTTCAATGAGAGGGTTCTATAGACTGATTTACACCCAGTCCATCTGTTTTCTTGACATTATTTAGATGCAGTGTGTCATCACATTGAAGCGTTGCTGCTGAAAAGTGACTGTTGGCAGTCTAAGCACACTATACACCTTAGGTGTGCCCCAGTTTGCCTACTTGTGCTCTGTTTTGTGCTATTTTTAGTAGTGTGGGTAGTGTGATCACACTGATATTCCAAAAAGAAGAACTGGGAAAACAAAGTGTTGGACACTTCATTGCACTCTGTCACAGCTTTCCTTACATAACAGAGGTAACGGGCCATCAGACTACCATCTTGAATGACAAAATAACCTTAATAACCAAAATAACAAAATACAGCTAAAAAAATAGACGGTTGACTGCAAAGGTCACGGGTCTGCAATCCAGGCACGCAGAGGGATAATCATCGAAGCCCGCACCTCAAGTCACGTGAATGGTTTGTCAGATTTGTGTGTTATCATCTCACAGTCTAATAATATTTATAACTCCTAATTTAAAATGTACATTCGTATGCAAGTTCGATAGCCTGGATGCCAGCCCTGAACTCCGCCCATAACATTTTTTGGTCTGGAAGTTTGGTCTGGACTCAATCCATTGAGGAGTAATTATGTTCAGTCAAAAAATGATCGGGCCAAACAAATTGCCAGGGAGGGCTTTATACGATGATGGACAGGTGATCTGCAAGGACGTAATCATCACGTTATCAAAGAGCGCTAACTGTCTTCCCTCAGAGATGACTGCAGCTGGAGAATTGAGATGTACAGATTCCGCTGTCGCGTCTGTTGTGAAATAAATCGACAGCACATTAATTTTAATAGACAAACAGAAAACTGCAATCAAGGTATTTGTCGATCGGAAAGATATTTTTGCCGTCCCACATGATTCGGGAAAAGTGTAACTTATCAGCTGGCTCTGACGGTCGCTAAGAAGATGGGACGTAATGAAAAGCCTGTGGTCGTTGTGGTTTCTCCTTTGGTCGCACTCATGGAGGAGTAAGTAAAAGAAGCAAAACTCATTATTTAACTTCTAAAATAAGTAAAGTTAGGCTACAATCTGTAGTTGACAACTGTATGCAAAGTAGCTGACTTTACCGACTATCCAATTAAGTGCAGAGTTGTTGTTTTTCCTGGTTTGGTTAAAGACGTGCCTCTTAATCAAAGCCATACGGAGGAGTTTCAGAACTCATATTCCGACAGGAATAGGAGTATGACAATGTCAGGCTACAAGTTTGAGGGACTTTATTTCAATTAAATAAAAACACCTTTTTAGCTGTTGTCACATGATTATACCTCCATCGTAGTTTCCAACCCTTGACAGTGCATAGTATACACTTGTATTAGTATATAAGTCCATAGTGTATATTATAAGTGCATAGGGCATAGTATACGTGTATAATATTAGTGGATAGTATAAGTGCATAGTGTATATTATAAGTCTGTAATGCATGGTATAGTTCATAGTAAAAGTGCATAGTGTCTAGTATGTGTATAGTGCAAAATGTATAGTATAAGTGCATAGTGTATGGTATAAGTGCATAGTATATAGTATAGTATAAGTGCATAGTGTATAGATAATTGTATAGTTTATTGTATAACTGTATAGTGCATAGTATAAGTGCATAGTTTATATTATAAGTGCATAGTTTAGAGTATAAGTGCGGGTATAGTATAAGTGAGTGTGGTGTAAGTGCTTAGTGTATAGTTTTTAGTGCCCTACAATCCACATTAATTCCTCATTTCCCACTAGAGTTCAGCTCATAAAGGTGTTCAGATAGCTAAGTCGAGTACAGGTTGACCTATGTTTCACATGCAGAATGTCTACTTTGTTGCATCTACCGTAGCAGTGTAAGCCTTTATTTATATAGCGATTTTATACAATACAGATTGTTTCAAAGCAGCTTTACAGAGATACCAGGAAAATATTCGGCTGTTGTTCAGCTGAAGTCAGTTCAGTGTGCTTGGGACATGGCTTTTTATGGAAAGACTTTTGTTTCAGGGTTTAAAGAAATTATACAAAAAGGTGGATTTAGATTTATCGGCCAATATATCGGTTATATCGGTTTCAGCCAAAATGGTCACATCGGTGCATCCCTAAAAGCAGCTCTGCTGGAAACAGTGATGTCACCGTCCAGCTCAGTTCTGTTCTCACACAATGGTGTCAATGAAGGCAGATCAATAATATTGCTGAAAATTAATATTAAGTGTCCCCAATGAAGCAAGCCAATAATAAATGTATTATTATTATTTACAAGTCTTTTCATTTTTTAAGACCCATGAGCCAGTTCTCTTTGTGGTCAGCTGATCCATTCATGTGAATCAATGGTGCTCAAAACTATTAAAAGCTTCGAGAGATGTCTGTGATGTTGCAAGCCTCAGATTTTAAATGTTTTTACATTCTCATTCCTCATTCATTCCATGTTCAAATCCAAACCTGAATTAAAGTGTGTGTGTGTGTGTGTGTGTGTGCAGGTGCCCATCTGGTGGAGGTGTCAGACTGGCCTGAGGCGGATCTGCAGTTGGGACAGGTGTCTGGTCTGGCTCTCAACTCTAAGGGTGACCTGATCATTTTCCACAGAGGAGATCACATATGGGGAAGGGAGTACGTTGAGGAATTATAATTATTGCAGTTCACCCAGTAAAAAAAAAAGTCATCATTTACTCAACAAATTCCCAATCTCTGACTTTCTCCTTCCTGAGGAGCACATTTTCAGCAGGTCCACGTTTCACACAAAGCTTTCATATAATTTCGGAGGACTTGGAATGAAATGAATGATAAGTTAGCAGTGCTTTTTAGCCATATTTGTAGCTAGACAGCACCCATCTGCATTTATGGTTACCACATCATTAAAGGTGGAATACCTAAGATTTTTGCATTAAAATATCCCAAAATCACAAGGCCAGTGTTATATATTTAGTTAAGATGATAACTTACAATATTCCAAATGTTTCAAGCAATGTTTAAATCGCGAGAAAATTGAGATTTTAACCAAGGAAACGGGGCGTGTGAGCAGGGGTGAGCTGGGAGTCGCCAGTCAATCACGTCATATCCGCGTTACCTCGGTTTCCGCTCGTACTACGTGTAGTCCTGGATAAATGCGGAAGTTGTAGTTGTGCGTTTGCGTCTATCAAGCAACAAACGTCAGCTTGTTTCGCGCATTTGTAATGGAATGGTGCACAATTATTCTTTTCAATTATTCTCGGAATGTGAACTGTTGGCTGTAAAGGGGGTCGCACACCGGACGAGAAGAGCCGCGCCACGTCTAGGACAAAGTCCAGTATCGCACACCGGACGCGCACTTTCTCATCAGTATATGGCCAGCAATATTGTTATGTTTAATGACATGAAAGGAAGATAATGTCTGTTCTATGTTATGATTGTACTGTACAATTAAATACAATCGTTGCTGAGTCTGCAGTCTGAAAACTTTACCTCAGAGCGTCCGTTAACTGAATTAATTGAGAATATCACCTGAAAAATCGAATAACATCAGTAATTGTCATTCAAGCAGCTGATTTCTGTAAATGAATGCAAAACTAAATGCATATTGCAGCATAGGGCGAAGTCAGGATCCATTAGCAACGATTTGACTTCAAACCCTCTCCACCATAGCTTCGTCCAGTGACTTGTACAGTAACATCTGTGATAACTAATTTACCTTTAAACCTGACTTTTCTTGCAGCTATTTCAGTTTAATGAAAAACAAGCATGTCATTAAACGCAACATTTATAGAAATCGAACTTTACCTCATCCATGACAACTAATTTTCGATTTCCTGTCTGACTGATTTATCCACGGTGGAGTTGAAAACAACAGTTCCCATCATTCCGCGTCCCTCCACGCCCGTCTATCAAGCCGTTGTTGTTGTTTTGAATGTAGCGCCCTCTAGCGACATGCAATCTTAGGTATTGCAGCTTTAAAAGCACAGACATTCTTTCAGATTTTTTGTTCCAGAGTGGAACGAAGGGAACAACATGAATGTAAATCATGATAGGTTTTTGATTTTTAGGTGAACTATTCCTGTAAAAATGCAAACAATGAGCTGTTATAGTATAATGAAGTATTTTTCTCCTGCAGCTCCTTTAATACGAAAGGCATGTACCAGCAGAAGGACCTGGGCCCCATCCGGCAGCCCTCCATCATGGCGGTGGATCCAGTCAAAGGACGAGTGCTCAGGGCTTCAGGGAGAAATATGTAAGTCCACCATGAGATGCTGTTATTGCACAGTGTCGACAGTTCATTGCATGCGGCACACTGCAGTCTTACAGACTAGAATCCTCCTGTTTATAATCAGTGAAGCTGTGTAAACACTGTACTGTCATTTTTTTCTAATTTTTGAGTCATTGTGCTTGTTGATAATGACATGTTTGTTTTAAACAGGTTTTATTTGCCGCATGGAATAACTACTGACAAGAACGATAATTACTGGTGACCGATGTAGCACTTCATCAGGTAAGGACACTCCAATGAACTTAAGAATCCCTCTACTGAGATATCTTAATATACAACTGAAAACGGGGTGCAAAAAAATTAAGAGAAACCAGGTTTAGGCGGGTGGGCTGAATTAGCTAAGTTTGGTACAAGTCATTAGCCTGGCTAACGCCAGACCCAATTCTCGTCTGAGACTTGGGTCTGGGAACCAGATGCACAATTTCTCGTATTTGAGGCGTGGTTTACGAATGCCCGGCGCCATTTATTGGGTGCTCAGAATGTCTATCAAATTCGCCTGTACGTAGCTCATAGCCCAGCATTTCTCAAAGTGTGGGGCGCGCCCCCACTGGTGGGGAATAGAAACATGACAGGTGTGGGCGCGACAAATGGGAGAAAATGTGGTAATTTTGTGCCCAACTCTATTAGTTCCTTTATCGAGCATAAACTCAAAACAAAACGAGGACACATTTAAATGTAAGCCTTACTTAACCTTTTCACACGTAAGTTTAAAAGTTTTTAGAGGCGCCCGTTATTTTTAGATCGTCTCCCTTTATGGTTTCCATGGTGACGCGTCATTGCTTGTCACACCCATAGACAGTATGGTCACACCGCAGGCACAATAGCGCTGAATGACTGATTATCTGCGTTTATTTCACAAATTTGTTGGCTATAGCGGGAAATATCTGATATTCTGATTGTCGAATATGATCAAGTGGATGTGTATTGTTGTTTAACACCTTAGTTGAGCTATGCGCGAGGCGTTAGTTTATGCCGCATTTTAGAGAATCGGATCTGGATTTAACAAATGTCTGTTTATCCACTTCTCCCGAAATACATGAAAGTAAGTGGCCCGGTGAACTGGAAGAAGCATAGAGTAAACTCGAGAGTTACTTACACGATTTGTATTTGATAAGAATAATACGTGTTGATGTCTAATTATAATGGAAATAATAATTTATTGCCGCTTCCATAGACATAAGTCTGTATTTGACCAACTTTAAAATGGCTTTTTAAACAAATATGTGTAGCCTACTAGAGAACAGGCTCATTTTAGACACTAAATTAGTTTATCAATTAATTTTGAACTTTCAAAGTGCACAAGATTTATGAATTTATCTTTAAAACGTGCAAACTTTTCTTCCGGGAAGCATGCCCCTGGACCCCCAGGGTCAGCAGAGGTCCACACCACACACACAATACTGTGGGAAACACAGTAGCTTTATAATAGTTTTCGAAAATTATTATTATTATAAAAATACCTCAAATACAAACATTATTAGGATTTTACCACCTCCGCTTCGTTGTGAGCCAGGAAAACCCTGAGATTATTATTATTCTTTTTCAATTTTGTTTGTTCTTTTTGCATGCAGTTTGCGAAGTGACAAAATAAAGCTAATAAACTAGTCCACACTTTTATTTTCTCCGTTTCTGAATTTGATGTTATCAGAGGCAAAATAAAAACACAATTGCATTATTATTTTTATATACCGTCATGTTTTTTTTTATTTTTTTTTTATGTCATGTTGATAAAATACATTTTAACTTAAAGCCTAGTTTATTAACATTTTTTGGTGGGCGATTGCAAGGGGACAGGTGGGGCTCTAACCCTTCCCTACCTTCAAAGTGGGGAATGGCAGAAAAGTTTGAGAAACACTGTCATAGCCAATCGTTTCCATTAGAAAAACACAAGTATTAAGTACAGTTTAATATAGATGTTGAAGTTGTTATTTGCATTGAAAATTGTTTGTGCTTGTACTTCACAAGTTAAAAATCAATAAATATTTAATTTAATGACTACTTCAATCGGGTACGTTTGCACAGCTGAATGCTACTAAAGTTGCTACTAAAGCGGCAGCTGCATATTGATATTGAAAAGCAACACAACTTAGTGGCACTGTGACAACCACAGTAGGTAGTCTACAGGCATAATGAAAATATGATATTAATAAATACCACTTATCATTTATAAGTTAAATGGACTTCGTCGACGACGTGCCTAGCAGGTTGATACTATACAACTCCGTGGCTAACATGTCTTGACACTTTGCGCTCATCCAGGCCTTGGGACTGCCGAACAGAAGTTGGAATCGACAATTCTTTATCGCATTTTCGGCAGATATTCCAAGGTTGACCGCCTCCTGTAGCTACCTGGTCCTCCATTAGGGCGATTAATGGCGAGACAACAAAAATGACTGGGGTCTCGTGAAGTTTAACGCCAAAAGCTGCTGTTTTTTCAAAATAAACTTGCATTCTGAACTACTTATAAGGCTGCATCAAAAGGTAGCTTCGTTGCTGCTGCCATGTTGAAGATATAAACAAACTGCTTCAGTGAGCGTCATCGTCTTGCTGCTCCCTCCCCGTTCTGTGATTGGTTCCCTAAATGAGGCGAAAATCTGGCCATGGTATCCATACTGCCTTTCAGCGTGAGAAAATCGCGGTAAGGCAGTATGGGGAAACCAAGACTAACAAGTAGGGCTGTAATCAACCAAAGAAATCCTGCAGTCGACCAAGGTCTTGTCCTGCGCGACGATTAGTCGACTAAAAAAAAAAAAAAAAAAACGGATGTTTTGATTGAACATTTTTTAAAACAATTGTCATAGAGCATTTATAAAACAACAACGAAAAAACATCGAAAATAAATAAAACTATAAATAATAATACAATTCTTTGAAAATTAAGTGATTTGTTTAACTGCAAGTGAGGAGCTCTGTCCTTGGTCGTGACCGTCACATCGCGCACCTGATCACACCACACGCTACAAAATAATATAACTGCTATCTGCCACATAATGAAAAATCCTAACAAAAGCTCTCGTCTATACAGGCTGTATTCTTCTTTACTTACAAAGCTATGGGTTAACTTTTGTCCAGCCCGATCTGTTAGGCGTCTTAAAACAACAGAAAAAATAGCCTCAAAAACTATCTGAAATCTAGGCTGTGTTGTAAGATAGCATATACGTTTAATTTCGTTTTGTTACATTATTTAGGCTACTTTCAAATGAGTCAAGTGTACAGATAAAAACCTATTAAGAAAACAATCTATTAAAGAGCTGCTGCTCACGTCTTTTGCGCTGCTAAGTTTGATTTCAAATAGGCACGCGATGTGCGCGCTCATAATGGAGCAACGCGGTCGCCACCGTCGCCTACCTCCACAAACATGTAGCCAGACAAAAGATTTAGATTTCTTGGACATTCTGTCGATGTAAAGTAGCGTGAACTGAATGAATACAGCAAAACCACCTACCAGTACATCCCTTACTGAGCGCGAGCAGCAGCGCAGCCAGTAGGTGCGGTTCCCGAGTGTGTTATGTGTGTGCGCTGAAACTGTGGCGCAGTTACAAGAAATAGCCTAAAAGCATTTAAAGTTGGGGATAAAACATAGGCTAATTATATTTAGAATACAGTAATAAATAACTGCTTTATAAAGGAATAAATATCAGGGAGTAAATCATTGAAAATGTATTTCTATTGGCAAAAAAAAAAAAATGCGACTGGTTCGACCAATAAGAATTTCAGTCGACCAAGTACGATATTCAACTGATTAGTCGACTAAACGACTAAAGTTGACAGCCCTACTAACAAGTCAAATATTATATTAGGAAACTCTTAGTTTTAGTTGGCACTAAGCTTCAGTTAGTTTTGTGTTGCTATCTACACAATAGAAGTTGTGGCACTTTTAACATTTACCAATAGAGTGGTACAGGGAGGACGTCAGCACTCAGAAGTCTATTTTGCTGATAGTTTCTTTGAGATTTTCCTATGAGGTTTTATAATGACTTTTTAATTTATGAGTGAAATAAATCCTGTTGTAAAACTGTACTTGGCGATACGTTGATGGTGTTCTACAGTGTAAACTGCACACACTCACATCCCAAACTGTCTTATCTAATTACTTATTAGACGCTTATTTATTAAAAAATAAGCTGCTTCAAAATTCACATTTTCAATATGGGTGTGTTCAGGCGAGATACAATGGTTGAGTTTCATTTGAATTTTAACAATTTCGATTCTGCTTTTCCATTCCAATTCTGATTGATTCCTAATTTCGATTCCAATAAGGTCAAAAAAACTTGGATATTATTCACAGTTAGTCTTGTTGCAAAACATTTAATTTTAGCAGAATGTCATGAACAAAAATGAACAGGCTAAAGAACACTTACAAAAGGAACATTTGCCTGTGGTTTAAAAATACCATGGACAAACAACTAGCCTAACTAATATAAATGTCAAGCATTATTAAAGGACAGCTCCGGCGCAAAATGAACCTTTGGTCTAATTACACATTGTTACCTAGTCAACCGTTATCTGAGATTTGTTTTCATGATTGCCGAATGTAAATAGTTTTATCTCTAAAAACAGTTTAGCTTATAATGCTAGTATAACGCTAGTATATTGGGCATAGAGTACTGACAAATAATTATCGCTTGTTATTACCACTAAGAAGGCTCAAAATAGCCCCACAGTAACACGGTAGCATAATAAGGGTCCCTACATTCAAACCGAAGCATTGAGAACTTTGTCAGTGTCCATACAGTTTAATAAGAAGATATTTTATCCACAGAGTCAACTTCGCGAATATAGGAAGAAGCCATCTTTGAAATATAGTCTCTACCAGTCGATCTACGAACGTCTAATCCAAGTGCACTGAACTGTGCAGAATCTCATATAGTCCGTTGTTTCTGGAAGAAACACAAACCATTTTCTTCTCTTCAATATGTACATGTTGCCTACTGTTCGTGCTCACCTTATCACCTTATTCACATCTCACCAGCGCACTTGGATTGGCGATCGTAGATCGACTGGTAGAGACTATATTTCAAAGATGGCTTCTTCCTGTATTCGCAAAGTTGACTCTGTGTATAAAATATCTTCTTATTAAATTGTATGGACACTGACAAAGTTCTCAATGCTTCGGTTTGAATGTAGGGACCCTTATTATGCTACCGTGTTACTGTGGGGCTATTTTGAGACTTGTTAGTGGTAATAACAATCGATTTTTATTTGTCATTACTCTATGCCCAATATACTAGCGTTATACTTGCATTATAAGCTAAACTGTTTTTATAGATAAAACTATTTACATTCGGCAATCATGAAAACAAATCTCAGATAACGGTTGACTAGGTAACAATGTGTAATTAGACCAAAGGTTCATTTTGCGCCGGAGTTGTCCTTTAAGGAAAAGTGAAAAGCTCAGTTATTAAAAGAAAAAAACAAATAAACAGTTGAAATAAACAGTTTCAAGTATTCAGGTACAGAAAGCAATCAAATGTAAAATAACCCTGAACTTTATAAATAAAATATACATATATAGATAGAAATAGCTATATTATTAACTTGGACTCCTCATACGATGATTTTAATGAGAGGTCCACAAAAATTAGACAGAAATGTCACTGGAAGTAAAAAGGTTAATCAGACTGGCAAAGGAAATGTATTTATTGTGTGAGAAACAAATATAGAAAAAAAAACACATGATCAAGCAAAATAATGTATATGACTTCTTAAACTATAATAAAGTTGGTGCGATTGAAGCATTCTTTCTCCATATCTAGGTGTTCAAGCTGAGCAGTAGCGGCACAGATCAGCAGCTTCTGGTCCTGGGAGAAGCTTTTGAACCAGGAAGTGACAAGAATCATTTCTGCCAACCAACAGATGTGGCCGTGGACCCTGTCACTGGAAACATCTTCGTCTCGGACGGATACTGCAATTCCAGGATCCTCAAGTTCTCACCAGAGGGCAAATATATCTCACACTGGGGAGCAGGTACACCTTGTACAATATTTTATCAGACATGATATTACAGTGATATAAAACTTTTACAATTAACAATACTGTGCTATTGCTGCTAGTCATGATTCAGCTTAACTAGAATTGAATCAGGAAGGCAGAACATCCAACATCTGGTTGATATTCAGAACGCTGTTTGGATGGTTTAGCCTTAAGACTTTATTAATAATCTTTTTTGCTGCTGGTATAGGCTCCTCGGACAGAAAGCGGCGTTTCCCGTTCAGGATCCCGCACAGCCTTGCGTTCCTACCGGATAAACGGGAGCTGTGTGTTGCCGATCGGGACAACGGACGGATTCAGTGCTTCATGGCAGAGACCGGCGAGTTTGTGAAGGAGATCAAAAAAGACGTGTTTGGAGGAGAAGTATTTGCCATCGCATACTCGCCTGTTCAAGGTATGCATGTAGAGAGCATGATAAATCTGACTTTTAAAATGATTACGTTGTCATCAGGGCTGTTGGAACGAATTCCGAAATTCAAATATAATTCGAATATTTAAAAAAGCAATACTATTCGAACTCAAAAAAAAAATTGACACACAAATGTATGTAAATGTCACAATGCCCTGACAATTTCCTATTAATTGGATGACCATGACACCTACTGGTTATTGCAATTATTAGCAGTTGTGTTATGTTATGATTCTACTTTAGGATTTTTATGGCTTTTCCTAAAATGCTTAAATGTTCGAGTAACTGATTTGCTACTGTCATGCATGGTTCAGCTGAAGAAAGACTTTGGTATGACTTATGAGTAAATAAAGAATGAATGAACATGTAGATTTAATGTCATTAATTTCATAAAGCTCAATAGTTCACTGAGCATCTCCATCCTGAACCATGTGAATTCACATGGATTTGATCTATAATGTCAATACATGTTTAAAAAAATATATAAAAATCCTTCGACGACTAATGCTAAACCCAACGCCGTAATAATGTAGACTCTGCACTCATGCACTCATGTGTTGTTTCAGGCGGTCTCATCTACGCGGTGAATGGAGAAATCCCCGTATGGGCCGGCTGCTCCTCTTCAAGGGTTTGTTATCAGCTATTCAACCAAGGAAATCCTGGATGCCTTCAGTCCAGACACACAGGTGCTGATTAGAAATATTTACACAATCCTGCTAAGCACAACACAAGCATGAAGCGTTAATCATGATGAGAGCAGTGATATTGCTGAGAGTTGTGTGTTAGTTGTTAAAGGGCATATTGCAGGTTAGAGGACCCAACGAGTCAACTAGATTTTAAAATGAACACAATTTTCTTTAAAATATACTTATAAATACGCTACAGAAGCACAATGTGACACAATGAGCGGGAGAGCCGTCGATTCAAACAACAGAAAAACAATGGATCGCAATCACATTTCAGACGCTGAGTAAATACTCGTATGATGGATCAAGCCATAAAGTTATGAGCCTGCTTTGCTAAAGAAAGCAGGGACAGGCCAGGATAATGTTAGACAGAACGATCAGAGACAAATTGAGTTGTGGCGTGAGGAGAACCAGTGGAGAACAGGACAGGTGTCTTTTGGTGAGAGACGTGCTTAGAGATATACACATTCAGTAACGATATACACTGTTCTCACAATACTGTACAGATTATTATGATCCTATAACAGGCCAGCAGACATTAGTATGTTTAGGGTAGATTTATAGGTAACACTTTATTTGAAGGGGTGTGCATAAGACTGACATGACACTGTCATAAACATGACATAACACCTGTCATGAACATGAAGGAGTCTTTATGAATGTTTATGACTGTTGTCATTAAGTGTCATTTCGGTAAATTATGACACTTTTAATAGAAAGTTGACATTGTTTAAAATGTCTTTGTCATGACAATGTGACATTAACCAAGACAAAAATGTCTTGATTATGACAACTTGACATTAACCAAGAAATCATAACTAGTCCAACGTGTTCCACTTTACTTGAGGACAAGTCAAATATTCATGTCACAGTTATAATGGTGTCATGACAACCAAAGTTAAAACCAACCATAACATATGATAGGGTAATGTAATGTTAACACATTACAGGTTAACAGGGTATGATTTCTTGGTCATGTCAAGTTGTCATAGTAATGTCAAGTAATGTCAATATGTCATAACAAAGAAATGTTTTGTCTTTGTTAATGTCAAGTTGCCATGACAGACATTTTTGTCTTTGTTAATGTCAAGTTGCCATGACAGACATTTTTGCCTTTGTTAATGTCAAGTTGTCATAACAAAGACATTTTAAACAATGTCAACTTTGCATTTAAAGTGTCATAATTTACCGAATGACACTTAATGACAACAGTCATAAACATTCATAAAGACTCCTTCATGTTCATGACAGGTGTTATGTCATGTTTATGACAGTGTCATGTCAGTCTTATGCACACCCCTTCAAATAAAAGCCGTTTCTCAATAATGCGTACTTGTCTGTACTTGTGTTCTTGTGGACTTGTGAAACGTCATCAGTAGCTGCCCAAGTACCGTTCCAATTCAAAGTTCACATCTAGCCAAGTCCACTTCAAATCCCCGGATGTGTTCTTGATCCGCCCCGTTTACCGAGGATGCATCGAGAGGTGACTTGTGTGGACTTGGGACAGCCAGGTAACCCAGAATGCACCTCGCACCAACCCGCAAGCGTCAATAGGAGAGGAGAAAATCCGCGAAATATCAAAATACTACTGTTATTGAGTCATGAAATGTAATTTTAAGAGTGTTTCAGGCGAGAATGTGGTTGTTTAAATTTCAAATCTGTAGTTTATTTATAAAGAAAGCGCTGTTTTCGGAGTTCTGACATCCAAGCCTTCAGCGGACACTCAGCGAGATCAACCCCGACTGGAACAGCTTATCCTCGGCTAGTGCTTCTGACGTTTGCCGCTGGCTCTGATATCTCTAGTCTAGTGGATAAACTTGACGTAATTCGTCTTGTGTATAAGTCTATCTGGTCTCACTAAACTATAGTTCCATGGCAAAAAAAAAAAAAATAGTTTTTGAGGTTTCATAACTTTATGGCTCTTTACATTTTTTATATTATCGTCAAATATGAACAATAAAATAAAATGCCATAACCCTGTCTCTGTTTGATAAATGTCAATAAAAATCAATGTTTCATATTTTTAAAATGAAAACAAAAAGATCATGTTCATTTTGTTATAAATATATGCAGTGAAGAGAATCACGTTCCTTTAACCACATGGCCATTAGGCTAATATGTTGATTTTTTTTAATGAAAAGAGGCAGAGTGGTGTTGTATAACATATTTCGTTTTATTGTTGACGAAAAGAGGCAGAGTTGTAGCAAATTTCGTTTTATTGTTAGCTGAAATATATATAAAGAGATAACAGGAGTAGCCAGAGCATGCTGAGTGACGCGATCAAGTACGCTCTGTTCCATTTGCAGAAGAGCCGGACTTGCGTCCTCGCATCCTCGGAGTTCGTTCTCCTGAGTCGAACTTGGCAAGTCTGAACTACCAAGGACGCAAGTCAGAAGTTTGCGTACTTGGTATTGAGAAACGGCTAAAGTGTTACCGATTTGGACTATTAAATGTATAAAAACTATACTTCAGTATTTTTATATTGTGCTAAAAGCATACTCAGGTACATTTTTAATACATATTTTTCACCTGGGTTATAACATAAACAGAAAATTAAAGATTTGAGTATTTAAACAACCAATTTTGTTTTTCAATTACAAGTTGCCTCTATTTAGGGCATGATTAAATTTCCTATATCACACTATTTGATGCCATTGGTATAGTATACAACGATCAATATTCTTGCTTCGGCATGTTGAACTCCATCATATCACCGGGATGATAATCGTTTGATCTGAAGTGAACGCTACAACGACCGCGTTTTCCGAAGCCGATGCGGAAGAGAAATCCCGTCTCTTCACCTGCACAAACCGCACCAGGAATGAAAGATAGGCTATAGCACTGTCCCTTTTCTTGTAATGGAAACTTGTGGACTCGATCTTGAAGTCCTAACAGGCCGAAGTTTTGCAACCTCCACAAACACAATAATTTACCATGACGATGATAAATTAAAATACAAAAACTACCAAAAACACACTGACTGAAGCTCGCTCTCACTGAACTCTGCACTGAGCCGAGGCTGAGGCTCCCTGATATGATGTCAAATGACACGATGTTGAAAAAAAAGCCGCTTTTACTAGCAGTCCAAGAAACGCTCACTTTATCTACTAAATTAGTGCCTTTATGTTGTTTTAAAACATTTTAATCCTGCATTAACTTTTCATATGGTATTTTCATACAAGGTTATCAATACGTATTTATTTTATTTATTTTTTTTCCTGCAATATGCTCTTTAACAGCACATGTATAGGAAAAACTCGGTTTCACCCTTTTCAACTCATGTGTAATCAAGTATAAAGAAGTAGTGCTCACATCTTTCTTTAGGATTTATTTTCATGCCAATTAGCAAATATCTTAGTTATAGCAGGTATTTCTATACTCTTTACGTCTTACATTCACATTTATTCGTTTAGTAGTCGATTTCAGCCACACTGATTTACCAAATGAGGAAAAACAAGCAATATTAGCATTATTCCGTATTGCTGCAACAAAATATAATGTCTTGTTTTGGATCTATTTACCCATTGTTATATTTTGTTCTGAATCTAAAGTCCTTTCCTTCTGTTTTTCCTTCAGGAATTTAAATTACCACATGACATTGTTGTTACAGCAGATGGGAGCGTCTTTGTTGGAGACGCAGCATCAGACTCTGTAATGAAGTTTGTTCAGTCTTCAAGTAAGTATATTATATATATATATATATATATATATATATATATATATATGTGTGTGTGTGTGAACATAGCAGTATAACATTTCAAAAACACATTTCAAAAAATATGTACATGAGAAAAGCTATGCTTTTTGTTTGTTCTGACATCAAAAAATTAAGCTTGAAGATTTTTTTTCCTCATTTCAGAAGCAGAACATCGCTCCGTTAAAAAGGTGGAATTGAGGTCCAAGAAATTGAAGGTAATGTCATGTCACTGTGTCAGATAATGTGATTTGGACTACAAAATTCTTGTCATGTCATGGACATGCCAGACTACCCGTTGCTTCCCAACCAATCAACACTAGCCGTCTTTAACAATGTGCGTGATGTCATAGAGAAGATTTTCCGAAAACAAGAGCTTATACAAACTGTGGTTGTACTAGCCTAATGCTAATCCCAGTTCTCAGACCAGAGCATATCATTTTTTTGAATAATTTGTTAATTACTAAAAGTTTGATGTTACATTTAAGGGATTTATATTTACGAACTGGAAATTTTAAACATTTCACATGTATGGGCTTCTAAATTAAACTCTCATTTTTGGTTCTGCCTTTCCTTTAACCCTCAGGTGCTTCGGTCATTTCTGACCGAAAAATTTTCTGTTTTGAAATTTTAAAAATCACAGCTTCATCGGAATGTTACAAAACTTGGTGACTTTTATGGCATTGAGTATGTGAACACACAATAAAATTGAGGTCATGATCCGAGCAGGCTAAGTGGTCGTAAAAAAAATAGTCACACTTGTGCTCTTCGGTCAAAAATGACCAACCCATAGGAAATGAATGGGAAATTGACAAAAACACAAAAAACTTAGAGAATTTTTGTGTGTACAATCTACAAATCGGCCACAATGCAGAAAAAAGTGCTCAGCATTGAAGGGGTGACACTCTAAAACATCAAGAGTGCAAAACAGACATACCCACCCCACACACACACACACACACACACACTTTTATACACAAAAACACCAATAAATTGTGATTAGAGAAATCTGTTTTGAATATTTAAAAATCACAGCTTCTTCAGAAAATTACGAAACTTTGTGACTTTTATAGCATTGGGTGTGTGAACACAAAAAAAATTGAGGTCATGATTCGAGCAGTTTAAGTGGTCGAAAAAATGAGTCACAAAAAAAAATCTCTGAATTTTGTATGTACAATCTACAAATCGGCCACAATTCTAAAAAAATGTACACCGCAGGAAAGGGGTGACACTCTACAACATCTAGAGTGCAAAACAGACACACCCACCACACACACACACATACAAACACACTTTTATACACATACACACCAATAAATGTTGATTACAAAAAGTATGTTTTGAATTTTGTAAAAAAAATAAAATTGTTAAAAATCACAGCTTCATCGCAATGTTACGAAACTTGGTGACTTTTATGGCATTATGTATGTGAACACACAAAAAAATTGAGGTCATGATCTGAGCATGCTAAGTGGTCTTAAAAAAATATTCACACTTGTGGTCTTTGGTCAAAAATGACCCCATAGGAAATGAATGGGAAATTGTAAAAAAATGAAAAAAAAAAATTGTGAATTTTTGTTTTTTTGTCATTTTTTTAATAAGAAATAGTTTTTGAGATTGTTTCAACTATATATACAAATCCACCAACAACAACAACAAAAAATGTGTTCATAAACAGCTGGGGAATTCACATGCCTCTCCATAGAGAGCTGTACATGCCATATAGTGTTTACACCATGATTCTACGCTTTTTCTCTATACTGTAACCAGATGGTGCTAATTTTCTTCAAAAAAAATTTTTTCTGAAGGCCTAGACTCCATATTAAACTAAAATACTGCATTAATATTCTTTATTTTTTTGGAAAAAAATAATATATATATAGAAAAATATATATATTTTTCCATGGCAAAAATAAACCTCAAATATTGCATAAATATTAATGAATTCAATTAAATTATCTCAAAATACTAAATTAAAAAGAATAAATATTATAGAACAAAAATAAATTGCATTGGTTTTACTGGGATGGAGAAAGTTTCATTTTTAGGTGTCCGGTCACTTTTGACCAGGAAGGTAACAAGTGTGACTCCGAAACGAAGAGCACCTGAAGGTTAAAACATGAGAAAACACACTATTTGTGGTTGGCCAAGACAGGCGGGAAACATATACACCGCATTAAAAAGGACTATGAGGTTCAGTGTACCTTTCCTATCACTGATGGTTGCAAGGATGTGTTTGACATAAGGCTCAGAGGCACAATATGCTCTTTGTGAAGGTTTCATTGCTGCTCTTGAAATAATGATCTTAGTATGTCATCAATGAAGCAATGAAACCTTCACAAATGGCATATTGTGCCTCTGAGCCTTATGTCAAACACATCCTGCAGCCATCAGGCCAAGTACACTGAACCTCATTTAACAGCACATAACCTTTTCAGTCTGGCTTTCATCTGTTACACAGTACTGAAACAGCTCTTAATGATCTCCTAGCTTCTGATACTGCCGCTCTCCTTCTGCTAGACCTCAGCTCACTGTTAGCCCAGAGATACTCCTGTCACGGCTTTCAGCAATTGGAATTACTGGCACAGCCTTTGACTGGTTTTCCTTAGAGAGGCAACAATTAAGTTTGACGGATGCCACAATTTGTTATATACCAGAAGCACAAATCATCCACCAAATCCATCAGCTGTGTCCCTCAAGGTTCTGTCTTGGGCCCTCTTCTTTTCACTATTTATATGTTAGACAAAATTATTAAATGCTAGGGGTTTAACTTTCTCTGTTGTGCTGATGACATTCAGATTTATATTAGCACACTTCCCACCTCAGTGTTTCCAATGCCTACATTAACAACTTGCATCAAGGAACTCAAGCTTTGGCTTGAGGCAAATTACCTTAAATTTACCTAGGGTAAAACGGAGGTAAATATTGATCGTCTCTAAATCTGTGATATCTAAATTATCTGGTCAGCTGATAGATTTGGATGGTGACTTGATAATGCCCTCTACGACATACAGCATTCTCATTGATTCCACTCTTTTGTTTAAAGGTTGTATCAGCGATTTCAGGCCCAAATATAAGTGATTACATTCATGTAATCTTTCCTAACAATCCACTAGCCCTGAGATCTGCACACAAAAACAATTGGGTTCACCAACCACTCCAAAATAAATAGTGTTCCAACCAATCACTGACAGGGGTTTGTTGATAGACGCTGGCTTCTTCTTCTTCTGCTCCACCTTCGCGTGCAGCCGTGCACGAGCGCAAAACCTCACAACACCCGCCCCCAACACCCGTCGGTGATTGGTCTGTACACTGTACCTTGTTATGGATATGATATTTGTTTGAATCCCTTTGTTTGTTTCTTTAACATTACTTTGTAAGCGACTTTTGTATATTACTTTCTGCCCTTGGTATGTGTATTTTGCTTTGATGTTTATTTGGGTCTGTTCCCTGAACCTATCTTCGTAAAGTGACCTTGGGTGTTGGAAAGGCGCTATATAAATTATTATTATTTGAAAAATTCTACGATTGACTTCATGGGTTAAACTACCAAAAGCAGTCTATTTTACCTGTTTTCATAACCGTTAAAGAGCAACATGCAGGTTGGACACCCCTATATAGCATAGTGTATGTTGACGATAAAACAACTAAATTTTCTGAACTGGAGTAATATATATTTAGCCATTAACGATATTTGAGAAAATTGTGATAAAATGACTTCCGCGTGTACGACGCACTAACCGGAAGTGGACGATCTCCGAGGGAATCTGTTCAAGTTCAGGCTTAGGTTACAATGGATGCATGAACGACGACGAACGACGAAACCGCGTTCTGACGATGTTGACGAATATGTCTATGATAGCCCACAGGCATATAATTATGAGCCTTATAGGCGCGATAGAAGTCAGGGAGATTGGGGGACGAACAATGGGCAGAGGAGAGAAGTAACGTTAGAGTTGTGGTGTCGAGAAAACCAGTGGCGAATAGGGCAAGTGAGTTCATGTAAGTTAGCACCGTGGCTAACGCTGGTTCATCTACTGTATGGCTAGTACCTTGGTGTTTTGTAATAAATCTGGTTAAGCAAACATACATTCGACTTTGTTCTTGATTAAACATCCATTTAGATTTTCTTAATTTAAGCCAGCAACATTTTGTCTTTCTCATATTCTACGCTGACAGTGATTATGAAGTCCATCCAAGCTGGTTAGCACTATCAACATTGACTAATGACCATGCCATAACAACAAATAAATAATGCTTTTCAAATGCAGTTAGTGATACCATTTAAACCGAGTGAAATGTGCGCCACAAACGACCATGTGTGTGTGGTAAAAGACGCGGCAGTGAAGTCTGCTCTATTCACCTGCATATAACGTACCCACGACCAAAAAGCCTTGTTTTTCCTAGAAGGAAAATGATGGATATGATGTCCTGATGGGCTGGGATTCATGCAACAAGCACAAACACAATAATTTACCATTATGGCTTCTCTAAAACTCGATCTAAAACTTTCTGTCTCTCACTACTGCTCGAACTACATCAACACCCAACAATGAGAATGCGCGGCGAGCTCATTTGTTTTCTTCAGGCTACGTCATATGACGCGTTGCTTGCGGGAAAGGTGTATTCCAGAGCCTAGCACATTTTCATCAAAATCTCGACATCAAATGAGATTTCATTAGTAATTTTTACATACGTGTTTTTAAAAGACCTCTGCAGACAATTTAAAGTATTAATTCAGAAATAAATTCAACCTGCATGTTGCTCTTTAAGCATTCCCTCGAATTGGTAATCAATATTCCATTGGTTCTTCTCTTGTGTTTTAGAAACAGAAACGTTTGTGCAGGCCAATCTGAAGCCATTGCCCAAGCTTCCAGCCCTGTCTGCGGTGGCCGCTGTGCAGAAGCTGAAGCAGCCGGAGCAGAAGATGGAGGAGCCGGTGCAGAAACAGCATCAGCAGCCGCTGGCAGTTCCTGAGGAGAACCAGCAGAAGGAGAAGCTCCCGAGCGTGGCCAATCAGAGCGCTCAGGGCGTGTCACCTGCTGTCATTACCACTCTGCTGCTCATCCCATTGGTGTGTGTGATCGCCATCGGGGTCTTCATTCGCTGGAGGAAGGGCAGGATGTACAGTGGTAATTGTGGAATTTGTCCATGACAGTCTTGTTCATGCCATGTGTTGAATGTTGGATAGTTTTTGATCGATTTCTGCTTTTAAGAAGATTGTCAAGTGAAGATGGAGCCATCAGGATCTACAGGTGGAATCTTGGGTAAAATCAGAGGTAAGAGGGATTATTGACGTCATGGTCATCTTGCTTCTTAAAGTCCCTGTAAAGTCAATTCTACAAAAAAGTTCTAAACACATTATAAATGTTACATATGTATTGCTAAAACATATTACAAAGTCTGTGAACTGTGAAGTACTGAAATGTGCAGTTAGACCGTTAAACAGTTTTTCACCATTGCAATTTTACGGATTAATTGGGCGGGGCTAGAACAGGGCTCCGTGACGCACTGCAGCCCATGAGCTCCTGGACACACCCCTATTTGATGACGCACTGAGACTGATCTCTCCACTAACACACAACGCTCCCCGAGAACATTTGCATTCACAGCTCAATCGCGAGTGACTCAGTACTATTAGTTACTACAGCTGAGCCTACAGTTGTCTAGCTAGCTATGCCTTCGACACGGACATGCATGGGCTACTTCCTGGATGCGATCATGTACAAAACAGATCGGTATCTTCATTTAAACTCCCTTAAAAACGATCACATCAAGAAGAGGTTTTTAGAGAGCCAATACCTGATGAAGAGCTGAGGATCACCGCCAACACCCGCCTCTGTAGAGATCGTTTTACACGGGATCGTTTTATAAACTTTCCTCAGAGACAACAGGGATTCACTGATTATTCACTGATAATCCGCTGTTACTGGTGAACGAGGCCGAAGCGACGATCTCCCGCCTCAGTGTTCATCCTCCCGTCTCCAAAAGCTAATCAGCTAATATCACAGTCAACAGCTTGCACGCGAGTGGGCGTGGTTTCCACGCCGCCAGCGGACACGCCCCAGCGTTTGAGAGCAGAGAATCTGCTCATTTTTCATGATTTTGATAGCTTATTTTATGTACTTGCTGGCTTTTTTTATCATTCAAATTTGGCTGGGTGCCTAATAACACATTTTCTGTGGTGTGACAAACTCAGAACACATACTTAATTTTGACTTTACAGGGACTTTAAACAGAAATGTGTGTCGCGATCCTTTCTTGTGGCTGGTCTGCTGGTCTCTGGAGCTGGTTCAGTGCGGGACGAAACCATAACGCTGAAGTCCAATCTGATTTTACATCTTTACTTTGTGTTTCAGATATATAAATACTAGCACAAAACGTATAACGTTTCTCAAAATATACTCTTATGTGCAAAGAAGCTGTGGTAACAATCCAAAAAATAACACTGACAGTGTGAATATTTTCTGTTTGCATTTAAAATGTAACTTTTTGTATTTTTTGTCATTTTTATTAGTTATTTAAATAAATCTACTGTTTTCATGAAGTTTTAGTTTGTTTTAATTATTTTAGTACTTAAAATTAAACTATACAAAAATGAGAAATGTTGCCGTGTCAGCTAGCTGAAATAAAATATGTAGGTTTTTTTCATATTTTTTGTGAGTTATTATTTTATTTCAATTCATTAAAATGTTTAAGGTTGTAGTTAATGACAATAACCCTGGTTTAGACTCTAAATTCAGTTTTGGGAAAGTTCACTTTCTACATGAACTAGTTCAAAGTTCAGTTCACACATTTAAAATGAACTAGTTCAGTTCATAGTTCATACTTCAAAAAATGAACTAGTTCATTCAGTTTGTTTTTCAACATGTTGCCAAGCTTTTTAATTATTATTGTTATTATTATTGCCACAGCCCATATACAACCACAGACAACAATTATTTTATCGATAGAGCAAAGTTTGCACAGAAATGTAAGATTTTTCCCATCCTCGCCAACCTCGTCATAAAATCCGTTAAATGATCATACAGTTCGACGCCTCCTCGCTCGCTGCTTTGTCTACGGCGGCCGCGGTGCGACACTGCTGGCTGGTGTTGCTAGATTGGGTGTTTTTTCGCTACATATTAAGGCCTGTTCACATGTGTTTTAGCCGGGTTTTCGTCTGGAAGGATCTTTAGAAATCTGGCACCCTATTGTACGAAGTTAAACTGAGCGAGCGCGTGTTCACAGACACCAGAATGAACACGTTCACAGTAACGTTCATCAGGCAGTAATACAGTCCGTTCAGTTCACGTTCGCCCAAAATCTGAACGTGTTCATAAACTAACGTTCTTTGACGCGTTCAGGCACATACACTGACTATGTTTACATGCAGCCAATTTTCGGGTTATGGTCGAGTTAAGGTCACTTTTCGGGTTTCTGAAACATTAGGATAACCCGTTTACATGCGTGAGCTGAGAGAGTTTCTCCTGTATACATGGAAATTGCAATATCCCGATGCAAGACGGCTGACGCGCGGTTAGCGTCTTGACGTCATCGGATAACTTTTAGAGCAATTTGCGTCATTTCCGATCTTCTTCCTGTATCCAAAGACAACAACAGCAGCATGCGGATAATGAATAGTTCGTGGCAGATAGCAATAGCCTTTGTTTGCGCTTTTGATGCTGGTCACGTTACTGACCTCGCTCCAAAAGTATGCTGTGCTGTGCTCGCCTGGTTCGTCATGTTTACTTCCGGTATACTGCACATGGATTTTTGTATGCGCCGAGAAGTTCTCTACTCAAAAGACCAAGATTCCTTGCGAATAGGACATGCGCAGAACACAAATCACTATGGGGATATGCCAAGGGGGTAATTCATCAGCCGGAAGTTGAAGCTGCCTCCGGGGCCGCCATTGTAGCGTACCATCACCTGGCGTCCAAAGACTCCATTTATCCATTATTTATTTCTAAAGGAACACGACAATGTATAAAAGGCTCCATTACTTTGGATGTTACGTTATGGCCACAGTAGAAGCCGTTCTTGTAAAAATTGGCTAAAAATTGCGTCATAACCACTTGACTGTCCGTCGCACAGTAGAGACTTACCGTATAGACAGGAAGAGAAGCTCGCACAGCCTCGCAGGCAATCTTTTACTGTCTAAAGTCAGCCCATGGCATAAATAGAAGCAAAATAACTAATCAGAATACTTACCAAAAGTTGCTCCAGGGTCGCGCTTCGCCGTCTCTGTCCACTGATTAAAATTTCTCTTGGCACAGCTACTATAAGTCAGTCAGTTTGCTCACGTGACATCAAGCTCAGTTTGAGCCTGCGCAGAACGCTTGGCTATCAGGAAGTGAGTGCCCATGTTGAGCTTCAACTCTCTCCGTTGAAATCAACGGGGTCGCTGTGTCCATTTCTTTTACTGTCTATGGGGATATGCCAATGCGCGTTTACATGACCAAAAAATCGGGTTGAGAAAGGGGTACCTCAGGTATAGTATCCGGATTTTAAAATCCGGGATATGAGCAATATTCAGGTTTTTGGCGGTGTCTTACATGGCCGTTTCTGACCGGGTTATTGCTAATATCCCGGTTTTGAACGGGTTATTGGCTGCATGTAAACGCAGTCACTGTCTATATTTTACTGTATTCTTCTCCAAGTTTACCGTATATCAGTAAAGTATTCAGTTATATTACCTAAAGTATCTTATTTTATAAATACTTATTTATAGACACTATTGGAATAATTATATAATTATTGAAAGTCAGAACACATTTGTTATATTACAACCTTATACTAAAATAATTTTTCAGTCTGCACTCATAATGACGAAACAAAATAGATTTGTGTATAACTTTACAAAATTAAAGTTAGACTTAGAAAATTCTCTCATAATTTTCTCTCTCTCAGGACTTTCATTCATCTTATTATTTCTGTATGAAATCCTTCACACAAATCTCGATGCTTTAAAACATTTATAAAAGAGAAGGTAAAAGAATTCCATATGAATAATTCAAGTATTCAGAAGAGACATGCTCTGAAGAACAGTATATCTGAAGAAGTATATGATGAACAGATTGAATTTAGGCTTTTATTCCCATATAAAGAGGGATCACTGCACACACACACAGCGCTTTAAACATGGTAAATGGAAGTTCAAACCAATGAGGTTTGTTCTTGTGCGTCCGGTAGTTCTCATTTAGCAGTTTAGTTTGTGTGTTTAGGTTTGTGCTGTAACCCTTTTATGTTCGTCTCATCCACAGGCAAAGCCGCAGGAGGCCTGAACTCGGGGAATCTCTCCGCCTCCCACAAAGGGGGCTACACCCGGCACGGCTTCGACCGGCTCAGCACAGAAGGCAGCGACCTGGAGAAGGAGCGAGGAGGACGGGACCGACTCTGAGAAATGAAGAGTAGCTCGCTCCGCCCTCCCCCGGTGTCTCTCGTCCTGAAGAGTGTCTTCTGCTAGCGCTGTCAGGACCTACTGCAGCACCCCTGTAATCGTTTGTATCGGCTGCTGAAACATTTTATCTTCTGGTGTGAAAACGTTCTCTTTGAGACCTACGGACTGCCACTTTAATTTATGATTTTAAGGGACCACGTGGAGATACAAAGCACTGGTCATTTTGAGGATAAAGACATTTGATTATAATTTTTTTAACAGGAGGGTAAACGTAGATTATCATTTAGTTTTAATGATGAACAGCTAGTCAATCTCTTCCAATAATTCATCTAAACTCATAGCAGTGCAATTAATATATAATTGATCCAGGCATATTGTGTCATAACTTTTCTGTATGTTTGTGCCTTTTACGTGTTTCGCCTTCCGCAGCACCTATATATTACTACAGATGTGCCACATATTTTAAAGAGCTGCTACTGTGATTTGAGTTAGGTTTTTTTGGCATCTTAAAAAAGAATAAGAAAAAAGATGACTACATATTTAAGGCTGTATTTACTACATTTTCAAAGCTAATGTGAGATGTGTCTGATATTTGTTGTGATAATAAGGTTTTATTGCAAGAAAACTATTTTCAGTAACAATGTTATTTGTGTAATAAAGTGTCTGCAAAGCATCACTTCTTTCTACCAGTTGTATAAAGTTTCCTAAATGTATATTGAGAATCAATTTTAGAAAATTCACACTGCTCTGCATTACACTATAGTGCTAATGTTTTTAATTAAGCCATAACCTATTAAAAACAGTCTGAATTTATTGCAACATGACAGGCACAGGATGATGTAATGGTGCGTCATTCAATATATTGTAACAGGAAATACATTTGCTAATTTACTTTGAAAGAAAGGTACGGAAGCGTATTGCATTCACTTGAAGAAAAAAAATCAACTCTGTTTTTCTGAATTAACGAGTTAATTTTTCATAAGAAAAAAGGTTTTGCTCTGTTTTTCTGAATTAACGACTTTAATTTTTCATGAGAAAAAGTTTTTGCTCTGTTTTTCTGAATTAACGACTTAATTTTTCATGAGAAAAAAGTTTTGCTCTGTTTTTCTGAATTAACGACTTAATTTTTCATGAGAACATTTTTTTCTCTGTTTTTCTGAATTAACGCTTTAATTTTTCATGAGAAAAAAAAAATTCTGCTCTGTATTTCTAGAATTGACGAGTACATTTTTCGGACGACTTTTTTTAATTCAGAAAAACAGAGCAAAAAAAAGTTTCTCATGAAAAATTAAGTCGTTAATTCAGAAAAACAGCAAAAACTTTTTTTCTCATGAAAAATTAACTTATTAATTCAGAAAAACAGAGCAAAAACTTTTTTCTCATGAAAAATTCAGTCGTTAATTCAGAAAAACAGAGCAAAAACTTTTTTCCATGAAAAATTATCTCGTAATTCTGAGATAATTAACTTCGTTAATTCAGAAAAACAGAGTAGGATTTTTTTTTCTTCAAGTGGATGAATACGCCACCATAGAAAGGGCTCCGTTGATAGATTTTTTATTTTTTTTTTTGTAAAATACTGTATCAGATATTCTAAATATATTTTGATACTTGAAAAAATAACAGTGTCAAAAGAGATAGATGTATGAAATTTGTAAAATAGTTTAAAAAATAATAGCTCCCTCAATTTTTATAAATATGGTAACACTTTATTTGAATGGTCAACTTTAGACATTATATTGACTATAAGTAACTTTACTACTACATGTCAACTTATTCTACTAACCCAACCCCTAACAGTTAAATAAACGTTTAGCTAATGCTCTGAGACTGAAAGTGAGTGGAGTTACCTAAAGGTAACAGAATCAAAAAAATCATGAGTGGGTCATCTTACCCCAAGGATCTAACTCTCAAATTTTCACACCAAAACAAAAATCTAAAAAGTTTTCTCCCTGCAAATCTGAATAACAAAATATGCGTTTACCAATCCCCATTGAAAACAAATATAAATTCACAGATCATTCTTTCCAACAACAAAAGGTCAGTGAACAGCTAAGCTGATCCGGTGTTAACCATTCAATGAATGTTGAAATTTGGTGACATATGACCATATGCAGACATCTCACACAGTCTTACTTTATTAATAGCTATTCATTACTCAAAATATACAACACACACATCTTTAATTCTCAAATAATGCTGAATGACTGGATTAGATGATACAGACTGTTCCAAAGCTGCTTCACAGTGATGTCAGGAAAATAATGATCAAACAAAGCTCAGTTCAGCTGTAAAACAGCTCTAAAAAGACAATAATGTCATTGTTCTGTTAAGTGTTGATTCAGTACATTGTAATGATCATTAATTATTAAATGAGGTTATTTCATCTGTAAAGCAGCTCTGGAGAAAAGCTCAGTTCAGTTGTCATGCAACAGTGCAGTTGGATCAATAAAACTGTTGAATACACTGTACAGTATTATAAACGCAACATTTTTTTTATCCCCATTTTTCATGAGCTGAACTCAAAGATCTGACTTTTCTATTTACAAAAGGCCTGTTTCTCTCAAAAATTGTTCACAGATCTGTCTAAATCTGTTAGTGAGCACTTCTCCTTTGCTGAGATGATCCATCGACCTCACAGGTTTAAAATATCAAGATGCTGATTTAGACAGCATGATTATTGCACAGGTGTGCCTTAGGCTGGCCACAATCATGGGAAACATTTCATTCAGTAACATTAGGCAGTTTAGATATATATGCTGTTGAATGTTTGATGATAAAGTTAGCTTACATATGCGTCAGGCGCGGATTTATGGCACGTGCCCACCCAGATTGACAGGTGGCCCATCCACAGGTGGCCACAAAAGCTCCCGTCTCTTAATGTGCGCTTTGTGGTCACAGAAAACGCGCATCAGAAAGTCCCGGTTTTGCATCAAAACGTGCGTCCTGGATGTGTGATATGCAATTTAAACGAGATTGTTCCTGTCTGCAGGTGTTTTATGCCTCAGAAGTGTTTTTGTAACAAGAAAAGAAAAACAACTCTCGGTTTCACGTTCACTGTTTTTTATTTCAGCACCTCGGACAGTCCCTAATCCCTTCGTTCGAGACACATCTCGCAAATTGTCCAGTTGTATTTCCGGTAACACTTTACAATAAGGTTTCATACATTATTTATTTAAAAAAAATATATGCATAAACCACATGTTTCTGACGCGCGTTTTCCGTGACCACAGAGTGCACATTAAGAACACGCGTTTTTATGGCAAATCGCGTGTCCCGCATGCTTTTGACGGGTCAGTGTGCAATCAGACGCCTGACCAGCGTTTATAAATATTTTGGCTTCATGCCATATGCATGTGATGCAGGCTGCAGCGCGCTCGATTGTCCAGACGCGCATACATGCCGCGGCGAGATGAAAACATCTCAACTTTTCAGAGAGTGCCGCAAGCGCACCGCAGGTCATGTGACAAAAAACAATTGATCAGCTTCGGCCTCTCCGTAACAAATTCGAAAGCTCGACAGAACAGCTGATCATAGCTGTACAGTGCAGTTTTTATTTCTCATCTCCATAAATATAGCCTATCTAGTAGTAAAGGCAAGCTAATACAAAATCTAGAAACCCTCGATTCTGGCCCACCTCGACTTGAATCCCAGGCCCACCCATCTGTCACGTCTGCATCCGCCACTGATATGCGTAAGCAATTTTCTATCATTTGTTTCTGCTTCTTCACTTATTTTTGGATCTGGAGATTCTGAAGATGCGTAATAGGGGCACTACTTGCAGGAAACTTGTGTCAAAGAACCAGAGATATTATATTAATCTGAATTTATACTTGTGTCCAGCCATTTCATTCAAGAACTCAAAAAAACATCTCTATGATTGGCTACAATGTTCAACACGTGTTACTCAATGTAAACACATTGCAAATAGAAACTTCCAACGCATTCTCATCATAGGTCGTCATATAGTGACACTTTTGAAATTTCGTTCTAAATCCAAAGCACATGGCACCCTTTAGCGTCGATATAACACGCACAGAGCTTTGTTCGGTTATCGGTAGGTTTAGTTCTGGGGTAGGCTTAGGGTTAGACCACTAGGAGGCGCCTTCTGGCCCGTATAATTGAAGAACATTCTAATTTTATTTTCAAAAAATGTCCAAAGTTTTAAATGGTAGTGTTTTTACTTGGCAAAAACAAATGCAAGACTGGAAAAAAAGAAATATCAAATGAGTCAGGACGGCCACCCATTCATCCGTCCACCCATTCATCCAAACACCCATTCATCCGTCCACCCATTCATCCGTCCACTCATTCATCCATCCACCCATTTATCCATCCATCCATCTACCCACCCATCCATCCATTCACCCTTCCACCCACCCACCCATGCATCCACCCATCCATCCATCCACCCATGCATGCATCCATCCATTCATCCAACCATCAATCCACCCATCCATCCATTCACCCTTCCACCCACCCACCTATCCATCCACCCATGCATCCACCCATGCATGCATCCATCCATTCATCCAACCATCCATCCACCCATCCATCCATCAGCCTACCACCCACCCATCCATCAATCCATCCACCCATCCATCCATCCATCCATCCACCCACCCATCCATCAATCCATCCATCCACCCATCCACATTCCATCCATCCATCCATCCATCCATCATTTCATCCATCCATCCATCCATCCATCCACAAATCCTTCCATCCACCCATACATACATCTGTATACACTTGTAGGGCCCTATAATTTCTGCGATCACGGAATAAAAAGCACACTCTTTTTACAACTAAAATAACAGTAAAGGGTAAAACAATGAATTCCCAAAAATTAAAACAGTAAAGAACAGAATTTGCAAAAATTTAAAATGGAAAAAACTGAATTTGGGAAGAAATAAAATGGATTTTATAGGGCCCTACACTTGCATGAATACACACATACATCCTGTAATTAGAAATGTGATATAGAATGAATCCTTACATAGAATTAATCCTTACACAATCCTTACATCATTTGAATCACTGTTAACAGAATGAAAACAATAAAAGGAGAGGGATACTTGTTGTCAGTAACTTTATCTCAGATAATACATTTGAGATGAAGGAACTAACTTCTATAGCTCCATAACCATGAGAAGCAGGTTTGTGTTTAAGGTTTTGAGAAAGTCAGGGATGGTTTAAAGAAATGTGTTTTAGCAATTCAGAAAAACTGTAACCCCTCACATAGAAAGTGAGATGTGTGTGTTTGTGTGTTTTTAAAAAAACACATTCAGGGAACCTGAACCTGTCTCTTCAATCAAACAAACAAACAAACTAACAATTGACTCAAAACCATTTAATCTGTGCTCGAAATCAGAACAATACTTTTATATCATATGCACAAGTCAATATTATATACACTACAAATCATTCATTAGACGCTACATCAAAAAATGGAGAACACAGAATTTGAAGCATGCTGTTACAGAAAAAAAGTATATTGAAACAAAGTAAACAAATGTTGCAGTTATGTAAAAATGTATCGTAATGACAAATTACAGTAGTAAGGTGAATAAACTGTATACTGTATCCACAGCAAGTGTAGTATTGTTCTGAATATTGTATAGTAGGCCTATTGAATGACGGTAGATTCACCACTGGCATACTGTAAAAATTCTGAGTAACCCAACTGCAAAAGCCAAAAAGGTTTCAGTATAACCCCAGAAGAGTTGTGCAACTGCAGAATCACAGTCAGTGAGAGATTGATTCTGCTTCAGCATCACGTCTTCATGTTGGTCCGGCCAGAGGAGTTTCTCCACATGACACACACTCATCTCTGCAGGAGAAGGGGAAAACCCTAATGCAGACCCAGAGCCTTGACAACACTATGCACACCTGCTCTTCCCTCGTCCTCCTCCTCTCTTATACACATACATTCAGAGCAACGTTTTGAGTCTGTTTTGCACTCTGAACTGACTTGTATTTCGTACAGTTGGTATGGTCATGTTCTGTAATGGGAACTATGATTAAGCAGACTGTTGTACGTACGGATATATAATTGGGGACACAAGGTATGATATTCTGAGTATCACAAGCATTCCTGGTTTGTTATTGTGAAATTAGATAAGACCAGCGCAATCTCATCCCAATTCGTCATATAACTGACGTTTTGGGATGTCTTTTGACCATTCGTCTATATACGACTTTTTAGGGCCCCCTTAAACGTCGGTAGATGACTGTTACTGGGATCCTAACTCTACCCCAGACCTAAACCTAACCCTAAACCCAACTCGTCACCTAACTGACGTTAAAGGTAAAAGCGTCAGTTGTATGACGCCCGGGATAGTCATCTACCGACGTCTAAGGGGGCCCTAAAAGTCGTATACTGACGAATGGTCAAAAGATGTCCCAAAACGTCAGTTATATGACGAATTGGTATGAGACTGTGTAAATAAGACAGCAGAACATCATTAGAAACAAGGGTGAACAATTTTCAGGTTAATTTATGCCTGCCTGTGTTTTTAGTAGTAGCACGACTGATAAAGGATTTTGAAGGCCCATACCGATACAAATATTTGTTGGTTCTAAAATTGATTTTCCGATATATCGGCATATTTTATTTTTTTATTTCAGAAACGCGCAACAAAACACTTAACAGATTTCCTTAACATTAGTTATTTAGGAGTTTTAACTAAAATAATATGATAATGCATTTAAAAAGAAACTTGTTTCTTTTATTGTCACAACAGAACAGACTGATAATAGTGGCATTAGCTACAGTAGCTTTGTGGTTAGCTAGTCTATGATGAGCCATAATTTAGACAATGGATTATCGTCATACTGCAAATTGTAAAACATACATTTTCAATATAACAGGCCAAGGAGAGATGAATACGTCTCATTGCTATAACTGTCACGCGCTATTGAAGAAATACTTCAGTCACATTGTCAAAAGTTAAAAGGACAGTCAGTCAACTACACTGTAACAACGTAACGTAATTATTACTAGCTAACTCCGCTTCACTCTCGGCTTATTTAACTGCAGCAAAACTGGACATGATAGTCACAAATTTTGTCATGCTTATTTGAGTTAAGAGAACTGATGGGGATGTTCTTTTAATTGTTATTCAAGCAATGTATGTCTCGTGACCAACTCGAACGAGTATTGCCAACAGGGACGGTGTAGAGTGCCCTCTGGTGGACAAACTATACAACTTTTGAACCATGACACAGTTCAAGCGTGCTTTCATCCATTTTTATTTTATTTTTTAAATATTCATTTATCGGCCATTATAAATGCTGATACCAATAGTTTGGAAAATGCCTAATATTTGGCCAATAATATCGGTATGGCTCTAGTTTTTAGTGTTTTGATAAAATGCATCCCAGTGTGAAATGTGTTTTAATAAGTGAGAATGTGTTTAGAGTTTTTGCAAGTAGTAGAGATTTGCAAACAGTCTTTTAACTATCTTAACTTGTTTAATGTTTTACAGGAAGAGTGATTTATTCTACAAATCTGTTTAGGCTTTTGAGAATTTGGTTCAGAGTGTTTAGTGTTTTAGCAATCACAGAAAAACAGTTGTTTCAGTGGGAAAAAAGATCAGCTGTATTAATGTAATGAAGAGAAAATATGTAAATAAGAGACTGTAACATCTCACTGTTTCTGATTGATCATGTAGCAGCTCAATGTATTATGGGTAAAATCCCTACAATTTATTCTGATTCATCAAAACAGTTTCAATGATCCAACACAAACCCAGAACCTGGGATAAACGGCTGAGTGGATGAGGCTCATTGTGTCAGAGATGCTGTAGAAGGACAGAGTTCCTGCACTGTGATCAACACACACTCCTTTTCTACGCCAGCTGATGGACTTCACAGGGAGTTCATTCTCTATGTTAATATTCCAGAATGAGTAACTAGAGGAAGAGCAAAACACTCCAGGACTGATCATTACATCCAAACAAACACTCTTCACCCCGTCCCTTCCTGCTAATGCTCTTATGTATGACAGTACATGATATATACACATTCAAAACACGTCACTCAATCTCCCAGTAACAGCATCCACACACAACACCTGATACCACTGATCAAATCTGTCAGAGATGATCAGGATACAGGCTGGACTCGTAGTCAGTGTAAGTAATCAATATGTTCCCCCCATACAGACTGAGGTGTTTATTGAGAGTGAGCTGATGGCAATCTGACTGAGATAAAACACATCAGAAACAGGAATTATGAACTAGCTGAACTCTTCAAGGCTCAGGTCCAGGCCCCCTGGATGGGGTGCTCTTCATATCCATCGGCTCTCTCTCAAGCCTTGGCCCCAGTGTCACCCTCTGCTGGTTTAGCAGCTCCATCAGATTGCCAACTGTACAATAATACATACAGGGCGGGTTTACTGCGATTTCACTTTTTTCATTTTAAATAGTGTGTAATGTTGCTGTTGGTGCATGAACAGTATCTGCAAAGTTGCAGCACTGAAAGTTTAGTGTTAAGCAGATATCGTCTTTTAAAAATCAGGAAGTAAAATTGCCTACAAAAACGACTCGTTTTGGACTACAGCTGGGTTATGGTACGTCACTAACCCACACATTTGCATCAACCACTCCCTCCGGAATATGCAGGAAAGGGCATGCAGTCGAGTGAGTTGTGTTCATGCAGCTGCCAGGTCTTCTGTGTTTCGGGCTTCCCACGGACACTATACTTCGACAACAATGGATACAATTTGTGTTTGATTATATTCCTAAAAGTGACGATCGTAATCTAGCTCTCTGTGCTGCGCATTTACGAGAGACAGCTTCCAGAATCTCCACGAGTTCAACACTGGATTAACGTAAACAAGAAACTGTTTCTAAATCATGAAGCAGATCCAACTTTAAAACCAGCAGTTAAAAGTCAGCAGTTGTTGGACACAATAAGTAGGCTAAGACTTCATCATTTTAAATGTATTTGCATGTATAATTCCCGACGTAGCGTTGTTTTTTTTTTTTTCAAATGCCAGCGCTGGCTTTGTAGGCTTTATGGGCTACTAGTTAGGCTATTTTGTTTCTTAGGCAAATGCGTACAAACATTATGGACCTGAATTTTGTATAAGTACTAATGTTGTAAATGTATTTTTCATATATATATGCTTTATGACTTTATTTTCGATTTGATCAAGAAACGTAAACCTGCAAACCCTGTTTGTGTTTAACATAGCCAGTCAGTTGCTATCGTTGCCAGTCAGATGCTATTGTGTAAAACAAACGTGTATAAAGTTAAAAAATGAAGCAAATTATCATTCAGAAACCTTCCTTAAGAGCCGTGTGTGGTGAGGTTCTGCTTGACTCTGGATTCATCGCGGCTTTCTGGTCTGATTCTCCCTCACTGATAGTGCAGTGGACATCTCATTATCTACGTGTATCACCGTCTGACGTCTACGTTATCCACATTTGGCATGCCCGCCGCTTCGCCCGTAAAGGTCATGGGCGTTAATTCTTCGGACAACGTGAGCGACAGTTTAGCCAATCACAACACACCGGCCCAAACAAACCAATCTGAGCCCACTACGTGGTTCTGAGGGAGTGTTTTCATAGACTCAGGAAGTGATCCGCTCGTGCAGGGGACAGGGGAGAGCGCGGCTGACAATAAAGGTGAAATTTATGAAAAATAAGACTTTTAAAAAAGAAAAACTCACGAATACATGTCTATTGCACCCTGATAAACACAATCATGCAAAGAAAAAGAGCCAGTAAACCCGCCCTTTAACCCACTCATACTACATTCAAGTGGATAAGTATTTTTTACAAAGTCCAAAGATTGGAAGATTTATGCTAAATTAATTTGGTCAGTTTAGGAGGGGAAGTTTCATGTAATTCAAACAACTTTTGTCATGTCCAACGACCATAGAATGAACCAAATATTGCTCTTTAAAGCATGAATGTATGTATAAGTCATGCCAATAAAGCTCATTGAATTTGAGAGAGAGAGAGAGAGAGAGAGAGAGAGAGAGAGAGAGAGAGAGAGAGAGAGAGAGAGAGAGAGAGAGAGAGAGAGAGAGAGAGAGAGAGGGGAGAGAGATAGAGAGAGAGAGAGAGAGAGAGAGAGAGAGAGAGAGAGAGAGAGAGAAAGAGAGAGAGAGAGAGAGAGAGAGAGAGAGAGAGAGAGAGAGAGAGAGAGATGGGCGTGTAGGCGCTACAGGAGGACTCGTCTGTTTCTTCTCATCTTGAGAAATATTGTTGTGCGAAATGCGTTTTACACGGAAACTGTGGACGATATGCACCATAAGCGTTCTCCTGATATTCTACAAAACGACAGATATTGTCAGGAATGAAGTGCATCAGAGAGCTGGATTAGACAGGGTAAGGGCTCTTCTGCTGTTTCTCCTCATCTACTGAACGTCGAAGTCTGTGTGTGTCTCTGAACCAGGCATTCATTTATGCTGATCTATTTATTCATTTGTATCGTATTTAAGTTCATGTGCCATGCTGTTGTTCCGCAGATCGATTCACAGTCTTTTGTTTGGGTTGAAAATGCCGTTTTATTCTTATACACACCCAATCTTCACAGTGTATGACTGTTTTAAAAAGTGCCCGCGTAATAATGGTACATTAACCATAAGTTACATTTTAAATCATCATGTTTTGATAACATTACATAAAAGTTTCAAAAGAAATTACATTAAAGTATATTATATAAAGTAGCCTATATAGTTATAAATAAATGTTTCTGTCAGTACATTCAGCACTTGAACCTCATTTCAGAGATAATAGAAATTATGAATTAAGATGTGGGCCTTACTTTTTATTTATTTTTTAAAAATATAATGCTGTTTCATTAAATTAAAAATAACATGCAATTAATGTGTGAAACATCATTACAATCAGTTTGCACCTCATCCAAAGAAGTGTCATTTAAAGTATATTTAAGCAAAAAGTAGGTCTATACTCTTTATGGTAAAGCATGCTTTTTCAAAGTCTGAAGTAGCTAAGAATAGCTTCTTTTTAAAATACACTTTGCTGTCATTGACAAATGTGATGCCTTTTTTAAAATTCAAATCAAGTATTATAATACCCAAAGTAGGCCTATGTGTCAATTTTTTGTAGGCTTTTGAAATAATGCATTGATTTGATTTTAGATTAATATTTTAAGTTTAAAAAACAAGGTGTTATTCACTGAAGAACTTGCTCTTGTTTTGTTTCAGGAACTATGAAAAATGTGGTCAAGTTCATACTTGCTGATATGCTACGCTTCACAACAGATCATGAGTTGATGGTTTGAGTTCAGTGCCAAAACATCATACACATTTCGAAAATAGAGGCTACTTTGTTTGTGATTTGGCTCTGACGTGTGTGTGTGTGTGTGTGTGTGTGCGTGCGCATGTGCGCGTGTATGTGAGAGTTGTATGTGGTTAGGTAAGTGAGAGGACAGCAGACAGCTTTTGCTCATTAGATGTGGTTTCCTTTTGTTTCATGCAGAGTTGCTGCACATGGTTAAAACAGAAGTGGAAAAAAGGCCCACAGTAAATGTCAACTGCTTCTGAGTTTCGATTTTCACGAGATACAATCGTTTGGCGTTTGTGCAGAGACAGCCTGCTCATTTGCAAACTGCAGATTTGTACAATCAACCAAACGCGTGTTCACAGTAACTTTTCCCTCACAAAATAATGAAAATAAGTTGTTATCTTAAGTGAAAATTTCCAGAAGAATATGTTGTTTCTGTGTAAAATCATTCACAAAATTTAAAATAAAATAATGTATTTTTGTTACCCTGTTGCTTCTAAAGTATCTTGCTTCAAAAATGTTTTGAAAAAAAAATATATATATTTATATATATTCGTAGGCCTACTGAATAACTCAAAAATACTGAGACCTTTTTGCAGTGTAATGCTGTAACGGATGAAGCAGATGTGGATCTAAACACAAACTGAATGTATTCACTAAAACAAGACTCAGGAACACGGTTATCCAAAGAATATAACAGCATCTTGAAAAAACATAGACAAAGGAAAACAAGACAACTGAAACAGAGAGCTTTAAACATACTGTCCCATATATGGGACAGTAGAAAGAAACAGATGTGCAGGGTTATATCCTATAGTTATATCATTCTCTAAAACTGAAACTAAAACCATAAAAAAAACTTTCACTACTTGAAATACTGAAATAAAAAAAAAGAAAAGTTTATCCAGTGGCCATGGCAGCGAGCATTTCTATTTTTGTGTCGTTGTACTGATTTAGTAGAGTTGGTTTACTCATTTAGTATTTGCGGTTCTATGAATATGCAAATGAGCACGTCTCCACTCACTCACTCAGCTCAGAAATTCACTCGTTGAACGATCTGCACTTTGATCTGATT
Source organism: Hybognathus amarus (assembly GCA_030378365.1). Lineage (NCBI taxonomy): Eukaryota > Metazoa > Chordata > Actinopteri > Cypriniformes > Leuciscidae > Hybognathus > Hybognathus amarus. The sequence continues at coordinate 153,702 of JAQIUQ010000452.1, forward strand.
GGTCAGAGTGTGACAGTTCCGGAAACACCAGCGAATTTTCGAAACGTGTTTTTGAGACTGTCTTTGGTTCACTGCAGTTTTAAGCAGAAAATACTCAGCAATGCTGTTGACTTAAGTCTTATAGACATATAAAATGCCAAAAATACACAACAAAATGACTAAAACTTTACATGAAATTAAAACAGATAAAAAATCGAATCTAATTCAAATGATTACCAAAAACTATTATACATAGTATATCAACTATACTAAAATAACTGATGTGCACAATCAGAATAAAGAAACAAAACAAGAAAAGGGAATGAAATTAATACAAAGTTAGAATCTACCAAATCTGCTTGTAATCTCATCATAGAGAGCCTAAGTCCCGCCCCTCCGCTTCAGGCTAATGGGACCTTATTTCAGAAAAAATATGTGTGGTAGTCAATGGTGAGAGACAACATCTTTTTATTCCATCTGAAATGTGCCCTGAATTACACATATGATGTTTGTCAATTTTAAAGATAATTCTGAAAGTCAAAAACATGGCAGTTTGTCATAAAACAGAAGAGTAACATTTAGTTTTATGTGAAAATCGCTCAATGAACTACATCTCCCAGAAAGCGAAACAACGAGCAAGATCCGCTGCTCGTGTGTGTGCATCTGGATACAAAACTCTCAGGTATGACGGCGCAGACGTTATGATTATAACGTAACACTATAGAAACAATAACAGACATTAGCCTCAGTAAAGTTAGCTTCATTCATTGAGAGAAAATGCGCGCCTTTGGGGTTTGTAGTCTTTGTAATTACGTATTTTCACAGTCTTATACCTCAACAGTTTTACATCAAACTGCGAATTTCTTTACTTTAAAATGTATCTTTTAAATTGACAAACATCATATTTGTAATTCAGGGCACAATTCAAATGAGATTAAAGTATTTGTTGTCTCTTACCATTGACAACCATACAATATTTTCCGAAATAAGGTCCCATGGTGAGTCGAACCGGAAGGGGAGGGATTTAGGCTCTCTGTTACCCTTTCCACCAAAAAGAGAACTGGTTCGGAACTGGTGCTGGTTCAAAGTTGGTTTAGAAGTTTGGTTCAGCTTGCGAACCGCTTCAGAACCTGTTTGTTTTTCCCACTGACTAGAGCGCCCAGGAACGCATCGTTACGTCACTGTTTTACGTCGCCATGCGTCTTGCAAGTATAACATTACTTTGGATTATCTCTAACTCGTGTATCAAGAAGGCTTTAAAAACAATCGAAATGTGTAAGTCTTTTAATATTTTCGTTTGATATGTAATCTTTTCTGATAAGTTATGTACCCCTGTCTTGTGTCTATAATGTCTTAATATAAAAAAAAAAAAAAAATAGAAACGCTTGCGTTAACTTCAAGCATAACAATTACAAAGGCGGACTCCGTCGTGTTTCTGCAAATGTTTCTCTTGGCTTTGCGATCCTTTATTATGGTCAGAAAAGATGTTTAGAACACATCTAAACCCGCCCCAGCCCCCGACGTAAGCATGACGTGGTAAAAGAACGGTTCTAGTCCAGCAAAGAGTTGGTGCCGCTTTGGAACCAGTTCTCCTGGCCGAGAACCGGTTCCTTGCCTGTCGAAACACAAAGAACTGGTTCGCGCGCAGGCACCGGCTCCGAACCGGCTCTCAAAATGCTTTGGTGGAAAAGGGGCTAATAGGGCAGAGCTGATTGGTTCCCGCCGTTTCAGCAGCCAGTGAGCTCACGGCTCAACCTCAAATACTTGCTCAGCATTTGATACAGCAGTGCAGCGCTTTTCAGAACCCTCCTTCTTCCCCAGCTCCACCTGTATAGATCTGCTACGGGTAATTCACATGTGCTATATCGTTCGGGTTAAACGGACTTTGGATTTTTTTTAAAGTCAACATTTATGTGTTGAAAGTTCGAGTCGGCGTTGCAGACCAGTTGGGGATGACATCCTGACAAAATAAGCCTGAACCTTTAGATTGAGACTTCGCATGCGGTTTGCCTTGCAACAGTAACATTTGTTACTGTTTTTGCTAATTTTTGTTAACGTTAAATGCAGTCATTCATTGTTTGTTCATGTTAGTTTAAAGTGCATTAACTAATAATTTAATAATGAATGTATTAGTAAATGTTGAAACTAACATTAACAAAGATAAATTCTGTATAACTGCTGTTCATAATTAGTTCATGCTAATTAATGTAGTTAACTAATGAACCTTATTGTAAAGTGTTACCAGATTACATTTATATGAATACATTAGTGTGTGAGAGAGTGATTGCGTGTGACTTGCACCTCAGCTTCCCTTTGTACACAGTTTGATTGTTTTTTCTTCATTTTAACGCACACATATGCTGTAGCCAGTTTCCAGAGTTTCTGAATTTGATCAACTCTTTTTGAGCTGAGACAATGGTTTAAATTTAGGCCATATATTAGATCTGGTTTTATCATATTATTTGCACACTCAGTACACTGTGATTTGATTGAGTTATATTTTTTTTTTCAGATCACAAGCAGGTGTTTTTCAATGTATATTTGTTAGGAACTGAGGCCACTGTCTAAAAAAATTGGATTGGAAAAATAACCCCTATGACTAATGTTGTGTTTGCAGAGTAATATAGAAATGTCACGATTTGGTTTGTTCTTGTCATGTTCCATGTCTGTCATGTGACTCCCTGTATTTTTCATGTGTCTTGTCACTGGTTAATCTCTGTTCATAGATCTTATTCAGAGCAGCACCATGACAGGTATGAAAGTGAGGCTGTGAGGGATAGACTTACAGTGTTTCCAATGGCATCCGCTGTAAAAAGCTGAATAAAGCTCCTAGATTACTTACAATTTTCCACAGCTTACATTGTCAGGGAGTTTTTTGTCAACTGACATTTCTTGGAAAGATATTTTTCCAGTGTTTCATGAGCAGAACAATCCTGAAAACACATTGTGGACACTATTGCTTCTTTAAAGCTATGAATTGTAAGCCAAACTGTCGCCATGGTTAAATGAAACGGTCCATCTCTTAGATGACTTATCGGCAAGTGAAAGAAACGGAAAAAAATACAGGTTCATTATGACATCTAGCATTTCAGAAAGCTTTGAAAAATGCAAAACATTTTATTCTGATGTGATCTCTTGCAATGCAAATAGGCCTACAATTCTATTTGCTTTTCTCTTGGTTGCGTTGCTTTCAGTAGTATGTATTTATGTTAGAGCTTGTATCCAATCATATTTCAGCCATCACGCGTTGCCGGGTAAATAAATCTGCCTGGGAGGCCTTCAGAATCGAACAGTGCGGGCGTCTGTAGTATAAATGAATGGCAATTCTTTAACCAATCAGGATAATCCGTCAGATTTAATCAGCCAATCAGATTTCGCTTCGACTGCAGCGGGGCCATCTAGCTGGCATATAATAACGTATGTATTTTCTCGTTCTTTGATTGGATGCGCGTACAGACCGCATACTTTTAGTGGTAGTATCCGCATCTGTAGCGAACTGCGTAAACTAAATATATATTCCTGTAGATGTAATCGTTTTTCAAAACAAAAATTAATGTTTCTTTCCCTGCTCGACCTCCAGCAGAAATAAATCCCTTATTCAGCCTGAGCTAAACGCAGAATAACGGAACTCTATTCAATCTCTCTGGGTAAAAACAGAACTGACTAACGTTAATGTAAGTTATGAAACTAATGATTTTGAAGGCAAAAGTCCCGCTGATCTCGTTGATTTCGTTCAAAACTCTGTGTGAGAGCATGGGGCAGCTGAACACATCGTGTTCACATCATGTTTTGCGGTGACCGTGTGTACTTCTGTCGACAGGCCATAAAGCGATTTAAAACTTATGCTAGAAATATGACGAGACAGACACGACATTGTTGGAACTGAAACGCAGTTAGAACCTGTACAACAGTAATTGAAGTCTTCTTGAGGAAAGAAATAAGGATGGATTTTGTGTAAAGAATAATCTGTAGTTTTGGTCAGTTAATGCTTTTTCCCGGTGGTGATTTTCTTCTTAATTTTTCGTATAAATTTATGATCAAAACTTTTTTTTTTCAAACATTCATAATATTGTAACGTCTGAAAGGGACTATTGTAGCCCTTGAACGACAAGATAAGGGAGGCTCCGTTTCTGAACTTATAATCGGATTCGTAACGCAAGAACCACTGTACAACGCACCAGCCGAACTCACGCGCTCGTTTCTCTCTACCGGTCCTTTCCCGAACTCACTGCATTAATCCAATAACTGCGGTTGCAAATAAAAACAACAATTATAGAGAGGCTTTGCGCTGATACACTATTAAAAGTTATTAATTCAGATAGGCCAGAAGGCCTAGGTGTGAAATGCACGGCCGCCACTGATATCTTATATCCACATATCTTGTGGAGCACTCTCTGAGAATGCATTTAGTTGACATTTTAACTGAAACAAAGTGTAAAAAAATAGACTTGAAAGATTTCTTATCCTGCTGCGCCCTCTATAGGCCATGAATGATCAGCGACTAGTCGATTCGACGTTGAGCTTAAAGCGTCAATCCAGACCATTAAAGTCAACTAGTCTGTTCAACCTCCAATATATTGTACAGCAACATGTCTTGTGTGTATTGGCAGTGCTGGCCCTTTTTTGGGATACTCGCTGTTAGTGTGACGGACGGGTACTAGTACACTACATGTTTCTGCTGTCAGACTGTATGAATGAGTTTGACTACATGAGCACAGTGTTGAACCCAATGCCAGTCTCAGTACTGGTGCTTATGCTGTAGTTACTGTAGACCCTGCTTCTGTTTGGACAGGAACTCTAGGGCGAGCAGCACTCGACTGATGGCCAACGGCTCCGAGATGCTCCTAGGCAGTGCTGTCAGTGACCCGAGTGACCCGGGAGCGGATTGGAGGCTGAACACCACCCTTGTGACCATGATCAGGTGAGGAATCTGCACTAAATAAAAAAAAAGGTTTTGTTAGGTAATCTAAAAATGCTCTTAATGTGTCACTTGTACGTTAATCCTAGGCATAGAGTCAAGAGGGATGAGTCCCTCGTAGTGTTCTGAGGGTTTGTCAGTGTCTGTACTTTTTTTTGACAAGTACAGGAAAAAATAACGTTTGTTTCTATAACATCAAAACAAAGCAGCCTCGAGATTCATCCCCCAGATAGAGTGCCGAAGTGATGACGTCACTTTGTAGGACAACTACTGGAAGCTAGCGGCGCATGGGTTCCCTCGATTGAAAAGCTATGCATTTTTCCCATAGACTTTTGGAAAATCGCAAAAAATAAGATCTGTGTTTAACAAAGAGTTGTGACCCTTACATGTTTTGTCTATCAAGATAATCTTTACAAGTTAATCCAGAATGTATACATTTTGAAGCCTATATAAAGAATTTAAAAAACACAAGCAGACACCCACAAGTGTTATAACTGTGTGTTCTATGTCATAGATCAAAACGTGAAAATATTGAGAGGCTTTGTTCACCACAGACCTTATTTCAGGCAATTTAGCAAAAACCCATTCAAAAATCCCATAGACTTTAAAACGAGGGAATCGGGAGTGCTAAATGCTAACTCACTTCAGAGTGACGTCGTAACTTCGGCACTCTATAGAGGGAATGCACGTGACGTCACCGCCCGGTCACGTGCCTGCAGTTACTCATAGTGAGTGGCAAAAGACTGAGCGGCTGTATGTGTTTTCAGCGTGAATGCTGCAAAAAACAAACACAACACATATAAAGTCGGAAAGAGCTTTGCGATTGACTGTACATCTAGATTTGACAAAAAATCAGAGGTATATTTTTACAGACTGCTATAGAAAAGAGGAGCAAATGGATCGCTGCAATTCACAGAAATGATTAATTTAGCTGTAAAACCATACCCATATATTTTGTATTGTTATATATATATTAACAAATCATCAATTAAATATTTATCATTGCATATTCTGCATTATTGGATGTTTCTTAATAAACACTGACCAAAAAAAAACTATAAAGTTTTAGGGCTGGATCGATATGATGATAATATATATAACACTGATATAAGTGATCACCCGGATTTAGACCTACATTGTATTTATATAAAGCGTTCACAGGCAAATTTGCTTTATGTTTACCGTCTATATTGCTTTTATTTCCCCGCGTCGAAATCAGACAAACATAAATGTCAGGCGACACTATTCCTGGCTGCATGTCAATAATATCCATGGATCACTGGATCTTTAGTAAGTTGTAAGGAACACTATATTGAGTCCAACATTTAGTTTAAATTGATAAAATTGTTCGTTTTAGTCGCATTTTCGCAGTTTCCCCTATTAAATCCAGTCACGCAGCAGATCTTTTGCCACTCAGTTAGGCTGAGGGGGGTTGTTCCGGCGGGAAAGTGACTTCAATGCATTCCCTCTATTGACACAGGATTAATGGCGTAAGTTTATATGCGCGGTGATATCATGCAGGGATTCTGACATCTGACTGGACCAAAGATGGATCTTGATGTTGATTCAGATCAGTTCAATAACTGTAAAGATCATCAGTTATGAAACATCAATCTTTTGTAAAGCTCTGCAGAAAACAGCTCAGTTCAACTCTCATACAACAGTGCCAGTGCAGTCGGATCAATTACTGTTGAATATTAAGTGTCCTCACCTAAACAAGCGACAGTGACAAGAACCCAAACTTCATCAGGGACTGAAATGGAGAGGAAAACCTTGGGAAAAACCAGGACCAGTTCATCTCTGGCCAAACTAACCAGCATGGTGTGCTTATGATTCAGGCTGCAACACAAGTCAGATTGTCTATAACTTTCTCAGAGCAGGACATAGGTTCCCTTTTAGTGAATGCTTTTGCGAGCTGGTATGGTTCTGACAACCCGCGCTTTTGACATTTCGTGCCACATCCAACGAACATGGCACCCTTTAGCATCAATATATATGGGCCAGAAGGCACCTCTTAGTGGTCTAACCCTACCCAGAACTAAACCTACCCATAACCGAACAAAGCTCTGTGCGTGTTATATTGACGCTAAAGGGTGCCATGTGCTTTGGATTTAGACGAAATTTCAAAAGCATCACTATTTGATGACCTAGGATGAGAATTCTTTGGTTATGAACCAATAAGAAATGTCAGCATTAGTCTGTAGGCCAAATCTTGTCCTTTTTATCTGTTTCAACACATGGAAAGGAAGGACATACTTCGCTTCTTGGATGCGGAGCAAGATGTGTCTGTTATCAAGAGCGGTTTTAAGCTGGGCGACACTGTACCACTACGTTCTGGACAGACGCAGGACCTTCAATGTTTCTCAGACTCTATACAGTTTACTTCCTGAAGTCTCTCCTCTGAAGAACAAGACGTTCAGGACATGTGCTGTGGTGGGAAACTCGGGCAGCCTCCTGAAGAGCGGATGTGGGAAGGAAATAGACAAGCATGATTTTGTTATACGGTAATGCATTTCCTTCTTTGCAGTAATTGAATCATTACCGTCTTATTGCAATGCAGACTCTATTAGGGTCTAAATGGCCATTTATCTCTCATTGTATCCGTGTTTTCACATTGTCTTCACCTTAAATCACATTTTTGGAAACCTGAACCAGGGACAATTGTTTAATGTCATTATACCGTTAAGATTAACGTCATGCCATTATGTTAGTATTATTGATATGCTATTGTAGAGTTTTTAATATTTGGATTTTTTTTAATAAATAGATTTTATTTTTATATATTTTTTATTTTTATCAAAGGTTTAGTAATTTCGTTGTGCTTTTGCCATTTTAAAGTGTGTGTGTGTGTGTGTGTGTGTGTATGATATATATATATATATATATATATATATATATATATATATATATATATATATATATATATATTGCACTTCAATTTCTCAACAAAAAATTAGACATTTTGCATTGGCCAACTGAAATAAAATTTTAATTTAAAATTTAATTTCAATAAAAATAAATTGACAATTTTATATTTTATTTCATTCTAGTTTTTGTTTTTGTTTTATTGCAATTAATGAGAAGGACTTTCTTTTAAATGATTATTAAGTTTTATTTAACAACACATAAGCAATCACCATAAAAGTTGTATGTACAACTTGTGCTCTATAATTCAAGTCTTCAGTAGCCAAACTATAGTAATTATCAAAGAATCTTTCCTTCAAATCTCATCACTCACTTTTCCTCCAGAGAGTTGAGTTGAGACAGAAGGATGACCTCTGACCTGACATGGCTTCTCTTCTCTTATATCCAAATCCTTTAATTTTTCATTAAATCTTACCATTTTAGACTTCACATTCATCACTGCCACTTTGTTTTGCTCCATCTCTACACTTCCACATTCACCATTTCCCATTGGGGAAATTTTGGGGATTTATTTATTTTGGGGATGGATTCCGGGAAATATCCCTTATTTTCAATGTTCAATGTTGACAGCTGGACTGGATACGGTAAAAGTTTAATATGTCAACTTGCTCCACTGACTGATTGGCTGTAGCGCTATCCAATTGCGTGCAGAGAGAATTTGAAAGACAACCGTTTATCCCGCCCCTTCGATTGAGCCCTGTCAATGAAGAGTTTCCAGACCTAACATCTTGATGTAGGTCTGGCATGCCAGGCTAGGAAGAGCCATGATATTTAGGGATAGCTCACCCAGAAATGAAAACTCTGTCATTAATTTCTCTCCCTCATGTCAGTCCAAACCCGTAAGACTTCCGTTCGTCTTAGAAACACAAATGAAGATATTTTAGATGAAATCTGACAGGTTTCTGTCCCTTCATTGACAGCTACGCAACTACCACTTTGACGCTTTCAAAAAGTTCATATAGAGATTGTAAAACAAATCCATATGAATCAAGGGGTTTATTCCACATTTTCTCTCGATCGCTTTATATAATGAACAGATTTAATTTAGGCTTTTATTCACATGATTGAAACATTGATCAGCAAACATTAACCTGTCTGAGCTTCCGTTTAACACTATAAAAGCCTAAATTAAATATAAAGTGATCATGTCTGGTCAGAGAATTTGGAGTAAATTTGGACCCTTTAATATAACCCTTTGTGTTCGGTTGACAGAAGAAAGTCATATACACCCAGGATGGCTTGATGGTCAGTAAATCATGGGATCATTTTCATTTTTGGATGAAAACCCCTTTAAGATTCACATGGTTGAATGGTATTTTGTGATGCTCCGTCACCTCAGTCCACATAATTAAAAAGCAGGTACATCTGTGTTTCTAAAATAAAGTGAGGCATATGTAATATGTATAATCTCATTTCTCGCGCAGATGTAACCTCGCTCCTCTAGAGCAATTTGCAGATGACGTGGGTTCGCGGTCGGACTTCACCACCATGAACCCGTCAGTGGTCGGGCGGGTGCTACGGAGATCTCCGGGGACGAAGCAGAGACGGGGGAAGCTCCTCCTGCGCTTGCGGCAGCTGAACAGCAGCGTGCTCTGGATCCCGGCCTTCATGGTGAAGGGAGGCGAGAGCACGTCGAATGCCGTCAACCAGCTCGTCCTCAAGCACAACCTGAGGGTGCACATGGCCTATCCCTCGCTCCGTTTCGTCCACGCTGTACGAAGGTGAGTTGAACATTTTAAACTTAATTACTCCGAACGTTGTGTACACACACACACAGCCAGCGGTCAAGCCTCAAACAGATCGCTATCTCAGAGCCAGGCCAGGCAGCTCTCTCCAAAACACACACACACATAAACAGATATTCCTTCATTGAAATCTGTAACTTGACTCATTCTGAAAAGAATACGATATATTCCTGCGTACCCATGTGTTGTATTATCATTTGAGTGTAATCACTCTAGATGTATTAGACAAACTCTAATGACCTAATGTTTCAGACTGTGCATACTATGGGTAACCAGAATCAGATGTGTGGCATGTTTGGTCTCTATAACCTGGTACTTTGAAGATCGAAATGACTGTGTACATGATATGTCGATAACAATAACATATTAGTAGTAAAAGCATCTTTCATAGTTTCTTCATCGGTTAAACACACGCAACGAACACTCTTAGAACAAAAAGCAATAAACCAAATTCCCATGCCTGGGATTTCCAACCCTCTTATTGGCCTTGCCAACATGGAGAGGTTGGACTTTACTCAAGATTATAAATGGCAACCACATCCTGTCTCTCGCTCTCTAACCTCTTCCTCATCATCATGTAATGCTGGGTTCACACCAAAAGATAACGGGGCTGATTTTGGGCAATTTTCCCCTTCCGACAATCCTAGGTATGGGATTATTTTGATGATTCTACAGATTATCTTATCAGATTCTCCCTTGGTGTGGGGTGTGTTAAGAGTGCACGAACCTGCTCGGAAGAACATCGGAGCCACTCCAATCAGCGAATCGTAAATATTCAACATGTGGAATATTTATGATCAGAAATCCTGATGTGTGGGGGGAACCCCGAGGACAAATGCGCGCGCGCTCTGGAGATTATCACATGAAACAAAACAATATCCAATTGGAAAGCGAGATGTTGGAAGACGGAAGCATAACAAACGCAGTCCATGGCGCAGCACAGCATGAAATTGATGTGGACAGCAGAGATGGAGGATCAGCTTGTTGATTTGTGGCTCAGAAAATGTAATAAGCTCAGTATAAAAACCATTCCATATAAGGATAGGTGTATGTGTGTGTGTGTGTGTGTGTGGGAGCAGAGAGAGAGAGAGAGAGAGAGAGAGACGGAAAATGAACCATTATAGGCGTATTGAACATTTATATAACCAAATAAATACTAGTTCGATTTATTTTTTATTTTTTTTTGCGAAACTGTGGTTAATTTGTGGTCATTCCAAACACTATTCTGAAGTCTTGTGAGAATTTTGCGAGATTTCCTGTGTTCACAGTCTAGACTCTGGTTGAAAAACTTTTTGTGTGTGGTGTGCTGTCTTTGTCACATCATGGCACACCACACACTATTGGAGCAGAATGGTTAAATCTAGGATTTCTTTTCCTCATGTGTGTGGTCTATCACATTTTGAAAATCTTATAAGATCCTTTGGTGAAAAAAATGTGGTGGTCTCCCTCTCGGGGATCTTCTTTTTCCTTTAAAGGGGTGATGAACTGAGAAATCAAATTTTCCTTGAGCTTTTGACATTTAAGAGGTCATCTTATTATAAGAATATCCGGTTAGTTTCAGAACTGAAAACGTCCTTGTTAGTCCAATAAAAGCTTTTATTGACACCAGGCTCCGCAAACGACTCGTTTCTTCAAAGTGGGAACTATGACGACAACGAGGATAAAACACCACACCCGCAGAAGAAGATCAACGCCTGCTTCAACACGGCCGGTTTAGCCCCGCCCACCGAAATCGCGCATTACACGCTAAATAACATAGGCCTACCTCGTGATGACAAACGAGATCGAGCTACCGAGCAGGGGTTAGGGAGTAGTGCTTTGAGTGGAGATTTCAGACACAGCACATGAATGTCACGCATACTTGAGTATGTACTAAGTTAACTTAGTAGACAAAAAGCGGCGCAGCTCAGCAGAACAAATAGGGTTATACATTTACATGCAGTATTTTTGTGCTTAAATATTCACAGACCAGGTTGCGATTGGATTTATTGCACAGTTCTACTTTCCATGTATCTATCCATTATTTTGCATGTTTTACGTGATGCGTTAAGTGAATAATTCCACTTTCATGACTGGATTTCGGGATTCCCTCTGCATCACGTAAGTCACTCGAAGTTATAATCGGCACATACCTTTATCTGCAGGAGGGGTAGTGTCCTATATCCTCCTTTTGCAGCCACTTTGCGTTCACTTTTTTAGCAAACAAATATCTATCCTCGAGGACATAATTCGTTTCATAAGAATTTAGACGCGATTCGTTTTCAGCTTCAGCTGGGTCTGTCTATGGGTCTGCGTCACCTTTCTTGCGCGTTTGTTTCTCCCGCCTTTCAACCAATGCAGTAGGTTCCGGAGTGTGATTATTTTTTTTCTCCCGTGTACTATTATTTTTACTCAGTAACGGATATGATTTAAAATGTCACGAAGTACAATACTTCAAACAAATTGTACTTAAGTAAAAGTAAATGTATAGATTTTAAAAACTACTTAAAAAAGTAGAAGTACACAAAAAAACTACTTAATTACGTAACGCGAGTAAATGTAATTCGTTACTTTCCACCTCTGCCGAGCAATACAAAATATTGTGCAGTGCCTGGTTGTGGAAGAAGACAGTCGCTGCATATGCTTCCTCTGGATTCCAATAGGACTGCATGGTTAAACTTTATTGGCTTCATTTCACTAAGGATTGTTTTGTAAACAAGACCGAATTTGCAGACCGATTAAGAGTAAAGAACGTGCTGTGCCGTCTATATTGGATCCGACAGGAATGGTGCAACACACGGACTCTGGGTCGAACATGTATGAGAGAATCACACTGGTTGCCATTTTACAACATTGGACGTTTTCAAAACAATTTCCCCACTTGCACTGACGAGTGAGTTGAAACTCATTATAATATGCAAAACTGTTATCCACTCACAGCAGTGGGCGTTTACTTCCAAGTCTTCAGTGCAAGACGCCCATAAATACCGAGCGTTTTTGAGCTAGGCTGACTTCTTCATTTTGATGTTTTTGAATGTAAAAACCAAGTTGACCTCAGACAACAATATAATACAATTTAAAAAGCCAGTTCATGACCCCTTTAAGTTTTATTTTTCCTTTTGACTTTGTTCATTTCCCCAGACTGGTAAATGAACATAGCCTGAATTGTTTCTTTGGTAATTTACGTCAAAGACATTTAAACCTTCGTCATTATATTCATTCCCTGACTACGTTTACATGCAGCCAATTTTCGGGTTATGGTCGGGTTAAGTTCACTATTCGGGTTTCTGAAACGTTAGGAATAACCCGTTTACATGCGTGAGCAGAGAGAGTTTCTCCTGTATACATGGAATTGCAATATCCCGATGTAAACGGCGCCGCACGGTTAGCGTCTTGACGTACGGACAACCTTAAGACGCAAAATGCGGCATTTCCGATTCTTCTTCCTGTATCCAAAGACAACAACAACAGCAGCAGCACGCGGATAATGAATAGTTCGGGGCAGATAGCGATTGCCTTTGTTTGTGCTTTGATGCTGGTAACATACTGACCTCGCATCAAAAGCATGCTGTGCTGTGTCGCTATGTTTACTTCCTGCTATGTATACTGCACGCGGATTTTTGTATGCGCTGAGAAGTTTCTCTACTCAAAAGACCAAGATTCCTTGAAAAATACCCCAGGTACCCAGTACCCCAGGTATAATATCCCGGTTTTTAAAATCTGGGATATGAGCATTTTTCTGGTTTATGCCGGTGTTTACATGGCCGTTCGCGAGCCGGGTTATTGCTAATATCCCGGTTTTGAACAGGTTATTGGCTGCATGTAAACGCAGTCACTGATTCTGTCTCTTGCTCATATACAGTACAAGTCTCTTTAAAGTACGATCCAAAGCTACGTGCTAAAATTAGTTTTTAAAAGTGTAATATTACTGTAACTAGCAGGCTATCTTTGTAAAACAGGAAGGTGGTGTTCATGGCCAGAAATAGCCTTTCCTGTTAATCTCTGAGATTTCTGTGTGAGAATTGATAGAGATCGCATGACATGCTGGACAAACACCAGATCACAAATTAATTCCACAGGGGATATCCTTAGAGTTGATATATAATAGACATAATTGATATGTTAATCCGTTTTGAATAAGTAGTGATATACAATTGAAGCTAATTTTAACCTGTCTGTAAAATATAGTCTACATTAACAATCAATTATAATCCTTTGTGGTTAATTGTCTGGGTACATATATGAATGTAGATACGGTGAACATATTATCCCTTTTCGGGAGATTTAATAAATGTAAAGTTTATCTGGTTCAAACCCGTATGAATAATTATCAATTATTAATTGTTGTATACATATTCCCCAAATTGACTAGTAATACTCAACAACTAGCAAAGGAAAGTTTGTCAAGACATAACAGAATGTATTGATCTATTAAACATTTTCAAACCACCATCCTAATAATTATAATGTGTTATTACACTTAATACTTAACAATGTATTTTTTTTATCTCTTACTAAAGGTACTGGCTTACAAATAAGATAAATATCAAACGACCCTCTACTGGACTGTTGATGTACACGATGGCCACACGCTTCTGTGATGAAATCCACCTGTATGGATTCTGGCCTTTCCCAAAAGACACCGACGGAAATCCTGTTAATTATCATTACTATGACACACTAAAATATCGGTATTTTTCCAGTGCGGGTCCCCACCGCATGCCACTGGAATTCAGGACACTCAAAAGCCTGCACAACAGGGTGCGCTGAAACTCACAACGTCTAAATGCTTGTATTCTTGATACGCAGCTCGCGGACGAACACTGTGACGAGTTACGAGGAGTGTGCCTTTACTGGAAACTGTGACCCGCTCATCTTCAGGGGACTTTAGATTGGTTTACTTTTGAAAATGTGCAATGTTTTAGAGACTATAAATAATCTACTCTGGTTTCAAAATGACAGGCGAAACTTAGTGCTTTGGGTCACGCTTTACTTGAATAAGACTGACATGACACCTTCATAATCATGACATGACTTAGCTTTATGGGTTGGTCATGTGGCTGGTTTTGACATTGGCTGTAATGAGGCCATTATAACTCTGTCATGAATATTTTTATTGACCTCGATTACAGTGGTACACATTGAATTTGTCATTAAAAATTATAATGGCCTCATGACTGCCAATGTCAAAACCAACCACATGACAATTTAATGTAATGTTAACCCATAAAGCTATGTGCTTTCGTAAGTTTGATCATTAAACTGCTATGTCATGTTTATGACATATTTATGACAGGTTGTGTTGTCTTAATAATGTCAAATTGTCATTACAAAGACGTCTCAAAGAATGTCATATTTGCATTAAAAATGTCATAATTAAGCGATGACGCTTAATGACAGTGGTCATAAACATGCATAAACCCTCCTTCATATTCATGACATGTATCATGTCATGATTATGAAAGTATCATGTCAGTCTAATGCACCCCTCTTCAAGTACTTTAAGATATTACAATCTCACGTGAAAATGTTTTACACAGAAGATGCCAAACACACTGTTTTAAGAGATTGTTGTCTGTTTCTCTATACTGTATGTTTTTTTAGTATGTAGAAATATGATTACGTTATAATTTATACAGAGATGATAGACTATATGGCCTTCAAAACCCTCACATTTTAAAACTACTTCAAACTTTCTGGTTAGACTTTACTCAAAAGTTTGTTGTGATACTAATGATGTTTTATATCATACAGTTCCAAGATTCTCAACCAAGTAAACATGTCTAAAAAACAAAACAATTTGTGTAAAATATACATGTTATGAATTTGCTGTGGATTACAAAGCGGATCAAGCTAATTATTGTAAATTATCTTTTTTTTTTTGTTCATAGGAACACATTTCTGGCTTGGTGTCTATGAACCGGTAACACTTTACAATAAGATCTTTTTTTTTTTGTTCATAGGAACACATTTCTGGCTTGGTGTCTATGAACCTTATCTTTACACCTAAAACTGACTGAAAATAGTACATGTATGTTGTCAAAGTCTTTTTTTAAACCAGTGTTTCTCAATCAAATGTACTGTGTGTCATAATGTGTTGGCATGCGTGAAACAGATTGTTCAGGATAGTTTTGTTTTCTACTTTAATGTTGTTTTTTATGTTTTATTTATGTTGTAATTTTTAAAAGAAATGCTGGGTGCATTTCTAAGTGTTTTATACCGTTTGTATTGCTGTAATTTTTTGAAAGCTTTAATGGTGATTTAATTTTGCCAAATTTTTATGTGGAAATATATTTTATACAAAATCAAAAAATCGATTTGAATTTGTTGACACCTCAGATTACTTAATTTCTGATTGGCACATTTCAATTATTTTGAAATTTTGCAATATAATCATTCTAACCTATACAAACCATTTTCAACCACAGTTCTCATAATAATGACTTCCAAGTTTTATACAAACTGTTCTGGTAATAATGACTTGTCATATTGTTACTAGCCCTGTGTTGGTCTGGCTGTCCATCCATGGTGTTCCCCTGCTTGTGACCCGAGACACGGACACACTCCAGCACCCTTGGGACACGCCGTTTGGGAATTGGTTAACAGGATTTTGGTGATCGCATGGCAAATCTTCTATAAAAAGCCTACGAATAAAAACCTGTCATTGGGTTTTTATTCTTTAGGCTTTTTTATAGAAGATTTGCATGCGAATCACCAAAATTTTTCAGCTATTTTAAAATAGAATCTGCATTTAAGTGTAAGATTCATTCCCTTTATATATTTGTATACAGTTTTTCTACACTGTAAAAAAATGTTGGTTTAACTTAAAAAATTTAATTACTAATGGCTGCCTTAAAAATTTAAGTTCATTGAAATGGAAAAAATGAATTAATACAATGAAGGTGATCGATTTAATCATCAGAAATTTAAAATATTATGTTATCTGAACTACATAAATTATTTAAGTTGATTTGACAAAAGATATAATGTTGTGATTAAAAAATCATGAAAATATTTTTTTACAGTGTACATTCACAGAAGCGCTGCATATGCTTCATGTGACGATGTATGAATCCTTATGTTCTGCTATTTGCACATGTAAAACTGTATAGTCATGAAACTTATTACAAGAACAACTTATGTGAGGTAGAACATAAAGCAAGTCTGTATTTTGGCAAGCTTCCCTGGTAGCATATATTAACATGCAATACAAGCACTTACTGTAAATGAACAGACTATATCAAATTCTTAGCTAATCATTAGGGAATATATACACTTGGTCACTTCAAATGTTTCACCAATATGACAGCTATCCAATCATCAAGTGTTAATGCATTTGAGATGGTCAGCAATCCAAGAAGTGAATCCTAGTTTTGTAATAATTCTCATCCAACTGTAAACTAGAACTGAAAACAATACAAAAAGCCAGAAATGTATCCTTATTTATACAAAGAATAGGAAAAATTCATAATATTGCCATACAAATAGTACAAATGAGCCAAGACAAAGCAGTAAGACATTTTACTGTGGGTTATATAAAAATGACTAAATGAAATGGAACTGATCTATACAGCAAAGACCAAGAACGTGTATTATGTACAATAGCAGCAGCGGCGTCTTCACACCAGTTAGCAAATCCTGTAACATCATCAGAACTGAAATATGTGACACAGAAAGGTTTACAGGAATACAGGCCTGAATACAAAGAAACACATTACAACAATGCGTAAGTAGAACTAACAACATAATGATAAATTACAAATTATGTTTAAATGTAAAAGAGAAAAAAAGTTCAATAGGAACAAATAATTAATTCTTACAGCTCTATATAACAAGCTTGTGTTTTTATGGTGTGCGCTCTATTAAATGGCCAAGGTCTGATGCTGATGCCTTAATTCTGTATGTACATTTTAGTATGAATTATGCTTCTACTCTATGCTTCTGGCAGCCGTCATAGCGCAGTACAGTGTCTGGTTGCCATGGCAGCTTCATGCGCTCCTGCTGCTCTGCTGAATATTACCACTTGAATATTATATATGGAGTTACACTTATTTTAGGTTTTATCATGAGTAGTCATCAGCAGATGACTTCTAAGTCCCTAAAAAATGAAGATGAAATTATTGTTATTGCCAAATTGGATATGTTAAAGGGATACTCCACTTGTTTGGAAATAGGCTCATTTTACAACTCCCTCAGAGTTAAACCGTTGAGTTTTACCGTTTTTGAATCCATTCAGCCGATTTTCTGATATTTAGAAGAATGTCAGAAACCAGACAGTTTCTGGTCTCATTGACTTCCATAGTAGGAAAAAATATATACTATGGTAGTCAATGGGACCAGAAACTGTCTGGTTACTGATATTCTTCTAAATATCAGAAAACCAGCTGAATGGATTCAAAACGTAGAACTCAACTGTTTAACTCTTGGGGGAGTTGTAGAATGACCTATTTCCAAAAAAGGGAGTATCCCTTAAACAAATGCAGCACTTCAAAACCAATCTCCAGATCACTTCAACATATGTTTATCAAAACGGTAAAGATCCTATCACATCTTATTACTTACAACTGATCTTTCTGGTTTTGTGTCTAATGCCAGTGTGGTGTGACACAGTACGTCTGTTTACAAGGCATAGTATCTTCACCATCACCTTCACCGCTAAACTTGTTGCAAAACGCCTCGTGATAAGATCTGTCTTGTTCACATTCTCGTTTCCTCAGGTGGGCGACTCATGTAGTCTTGAATTGCTTGATGCAATGGCAGCCATTTTCCTATAGAAGATTTTATTGCACTGATCCATCTAGGGAAACAGTAGAGAAAAGGATCATGTTAATTCATCAGTATTATTTCTTCTGATTCCTGCCAATTCATCACTGTTGATGATGACAGACATCCCTGACAGCAAAATAGTTGTTCGACCCTCGACCCAGATTGGGCCGTGTGGAATTCACGTGTACCGAATATGGCCGGATCTGGGCCAACACTATTTTGCTGTCTGGGATGCATGCAAATTTCACTAAGTATTATTCGTTAAACACAATCGTTTCATATGGATTTTCTGAAACTACAATAATGGGTCACTTAAATCATCATAGTTTCAACCATTAGTACGTTAATAAAAGCACCACCCACACTGATATTTCAACACCAGTGTTGTGTTCAGTAACTTGGCCCACCTTGATAAAGACAGCATGAACTATCAGGTCTGAAGAGATATTTGTTACCAGAGCCTTTCTAGCTTTTCATCAGTTCTGGGGAACAATTCTTCATCATATAAATTGTCTTTCCCTGCAGTAGAGAGTCGTTCACAATCTACAGGCTTCATCGCTAAAAACCGATAGGAGACATTTGCATGTGGTATTTCCTACAGTGGACTGTATCAAAATACAGCATATAGCGGAAATATCGTCCTCATCTAGTGCTCTTTTATTTCTGTCTGATAAAGCATCCTGCTACTATTTCAGTGTGGGAAAACAAATTATTCTGTTACAATCCTGTTGAACCGTTCAATACAGTAATTTATTCGTGAATCTGGCATTGCTAGTTCAGATTAAAACATATGACATGATTGCTGAAATATTGTCAAGGAAAAGAACTCTCAGGTCAGAATATGTAATCATCAAACATCAGACAAGGATTTATCAGTAATATTTTATTGGGTACTATTGACGGATCTCCTCGGTCCAAGACCAAGGTTTTTCTTGATCTGGCTTACATCTGGTACACGTGGATTAAACACGGCCCAGATGAGGGCTGAAAAGCGTCTAGGTTACGACTGTAACCCTGGTTCCTTGAGAAGGGGAACGACACACAGCATCTTCGTATTCACGCTATGGGGAATGCCATCAGCATGACTGGTGTCTGAGGCATGTGTAAACAAACAGCGCTAGTCATTGGCAGATGGCAATCAATGACGTCACACATAAGAGCGCCCATGAGTATAAAGGGCTGCCTGAGTTATACATCATTAACTCTTATGCCAAGTCCGAGGTTTGGCAATCGTTCCTCTTCTCAGGGAACTAGTCATTCCTTTCGAAGTGGAACTTGGACTCTGTGTCGTGCTATTGACACTATCTGAAAGCAATACCCACTACGCCAGGGTTCCCCAAACTCGGTCCTGGAGGGCCACTGTCCTGCAGAGTTTAGCTTCAACCCTGATCAAACACACCTACCTGTGAGTTTCTACTGATCCTGAAGACCTTGACTAGCTTGCTCAGGTGTGTTTGATCAGTGTTGAAGCTAATCTCTGCAGGGACACTGACCCTCCAGGACCAGAGTTTGGGGAACCCTGCACTACGCCATGCTGAGGGAAGGCCTGCCTCACTATAGGCTGTGAATCCTATGCACAAACATAGTGGGCACAGCATAACTTGACTCTACAAATTACTCAGCCGGAGTCAAAAACATGTCAACCCCATGGGCACATCCCATGTGACTCACGTGGTGGCACTACTCCCTAAGCCAATAGTCCCATACACCAGGAAATATCACCCAGGTGCCAAAGCAAGTCCCGGCTGTAGCCTTCTGCGGCCCCAAGAGAAGAGCTCAGAAGGAGAAAATGCCAACAGCCTCAGCTTATGTCAGGCAAATCTTACAAGTATTTTGACAAAGGGATCAGCCTACCGAAGGGAGCATTCCCAGACAGCAACATAGTGTCTTCTCAGATCCGGCCCACATCTGGTTTCCACACGAGCCAGATCTGGGCCAGACACCATGTTATTGTAGGATTTCCCAAGTAGACCTTCGGGACTACCACATCTATAGAAGCACTTCACCAAATGGGAGGATACATCCTTTCTACAAGACCCACTACAGTTGGGCAGGGAGGTAAATGAAAAAGACGTATCATACAATAGATCTGTTCCCCTTACTCTACCTTTCTTGAGCAGCTTTCCAAAGGGAGCATTCAATGAGCTAAGCCCCTCAGTATAGATAGAGTGGGTAACCACTTATTCTCCTGCACCGCCTTCACACTCCAGTATTGCTACTCATTCAAGGGTATAAATATTTGCCCTTACTCGGGAAACAGAGGCAAACGTTTGGCCAATAACTCTCTTCACCCAGGCTCAAACCCCAAGAAGCGGCAGAGGAGCGAGACCTACTTCAAGACTACAGTGTAACGGGAGAGAAGACCCTGTCTTGCGTGAAAACACCTACTGTAAGACTGAGTTTAGGCTCAAAGCTTTTGATTTGATCACTTTATGCACTTTAGTTAAAAGGAATGCACTTTTGCTAACAGCCACTCTACTTCTTTGCAATAAACAATTCATGGTGTGGTCTGGGTTGTGCATTGTTGATTTTAAAAAATAATTTAGATTCAAAGCCCTGTTTGTTAGAAAGATTCAAATTATTATTGTCTACATCTGTATTGCTATTGGTGCAAGAAAGATTGACAAGCTGGACTTCATGAAAAAAACCTGTTTGCCATTTTCTAAACATTTTTTGTTTAATCTTTTTGTACTATTTATTTTGTCTAAGAATATTGGGTACTTTCCTGTTATCCGGACCCCACCATATACCATTTAGGAACTATAGTCATCCCTGATTGGTCTTAACCCCAGTGACGGGTAGGTTTAGGGGCAGGGTCAGGGGTAGGCCATTGTCCCTGATTGGTCTTAACCCCAGTGACGGGTAAGTTTAGGGGTGGGGTTAGGGGTAAGCCATCGTCCCTGATTGGTCTTAACCCCAGTGACAGGTAGGTTTAGGGGCAGGGTTAGGGGTAGGCCATCATGGGGTCTGGATCCCACCCTTTACAGTCTATGATCCCACCATATACTATTTTAGGAACTAAAGTCATCCCTGATTGGTCTTAACCCCAGTGACGGGTAGGTTTAGGGGCAGGGTCAGGGGTAGGCCATTGTCCCTGATTGGTCTTAACCCCAGTGACGGGTAAGTTTAGGGGCGGGGTTAGGGGTAGGCCATCGTAGGGTCTGGATAACAGGACAGTGCAGAATATTGGCATTACTGAACAACATTTAAAATCTAGTTCATTACCTTTTGTTCTCATTGGCGTTCTCTGCACAGAGGGTGAACACTTTGAACTCATCAGATGGAGGTCTGAGCTCAATCGTGGATCTTTTGGACCCCAGCGGCTGATCCCTCACCGTGTAACCGTGCAAGTAGATCCCTCCTGCAATCAGACACACTGAGCTATTAGCATAGCATAGCAAGCTACAAAAAAAATAAAAACATTTGCCAACCATTAACAAGAAATGTTTGAAGAAAATAAATAAAACTGTTTGTTTAATATATCCTAATCAAAAGAGAATAATTTACAGGTCTCCAGGCTGTGACTAAAGGTAAAGTCATATTACCATTGTGTTATTTGTGCTGGATTACAAACTGGTTGTTGATGTGATCATGTGACAATTTAAACACTGTAAGATACACATTCACAACAGAGCTTTGTAGCAATGAATATTAAATCAATGAATATTAAAGCAAATAATATTTTTAAAAAGTGGAAAGGACCGTAAAAGGAGAAGTTTGTTTGGGAGAAGGTTATGTGGACTATGTAAAAAATTAGAAGCACTTTTATATGTGAAACTTCATTTAAAAAATGATCCACAAAACTGAATATGAGCATGGATAAACATGCTTGTTGATGAACTCTCTAATTTGGCAACTAAAAGAAAACAGTTTTGTAAAATGTTTAACTTCAGGATCCATTGGCTCCCTAGTCATTTTATTTATTTATCTGGAGCCCTACTTTATGAAGATATAATTCACATGTGATTTTGTTTCATTAGCAGTCTTGTAACAACATGGCGGATCAAACCTCCGCACTGTGAAAGTTCCCAGACGTACCGATGGCGCAGGTTAAGCGAAATGCTTGCATAGAAATAGAGGCATCCATCTTTCAGCACACAGTAGTGCTGCACCCACGAGTCCTTGCTCCGGTCCAGCTGGTGGAGCAGCCCGAGGCACTCTGGGGTCTTCACGGCCAGCGGGGGCAGGTTTGAGTTGTGCCGCGTGACATCCACCCACACGTGATTCTGCCTCAACAATCACCATCATTAGCATTACTACCATAACAACATCACTCTCAATCAGCCAATGGGATTCTGTTTAGCCAGATTTATTAATTGATCATGTGTATTTACATTAACAGAGCTGTCAAGAAGAATGAAATACCAATGGTATGTGTAATAATGCCACAGCAAATACTATGAACACAAATGATTGGGAAGTTACCTGAGTAATTGGATGAACAGCTCGACCCATAGCCTCCAGCCACCTGAGAAACAAACAAGTACAAACTGCTTATTTCAAGTAGTTGTTATTTGCCAGATGGCTTTTAGTGCGTACGTTATTAATCGCCTTATACTTTAAATCCAATAATCCATTGGACAGCACAGCATTTAAATTAGTTCCAATTTACAATTTGAATTAACACAAAAATATAACCAATACTAGGGGAAAAGACAAACAAATACCGTGCAATTTAACTAATAAGCTCACTAATATTAATCACTGCCATAATAATGGTTTGTAAGGCTGCAATGACCACACCACTTAAATTACACATATATCTGATGACATTAGAAATGAGTATTGTGAAAAGCACTATACAAATAAACCTGACTTAAATTTAGAAATAAATGAGAATATAAATAAATATACATTTACTTTGACGCAATATACAATTACTTTATTTATTTTTTAAATCTTGATATGAGTTAATTGCACGTTTATTGCAGTATGTCTTTTAAACAAAGTCTAAATTTTGCATGCAGTTTCCTATTTGATAAAAAAATGTGCATGCTCTCATTAATAAGGTTTTATTAATCAAAAATGTTTACAAAGTTATAGCTTTAAAGGAGCCGTATGCAAGATTGTGGCCGATTGTTTTTATCTAATTCAGACACATTTGTATCTGCAGCTGTGGTAACTAGAGAAGAGCTGGCAACCCGAATAACGCAACACTTCTGACTCCGTGATTGGTAGATCGGATGGAGGGTGACGCATCAGACCAGAACACAACATGACAACATCAACATCAGTCAAGGGCTGCAACTTCACTTTTTAAATGACAATATCCTACTGTTGTCAGTGATATAAGTATTTGAAATGAACATGATTCCTTAATGTCTAGTGACATCAGGGAAAATCAAATGTATGATTAATTGAAATAAATTACTTGCATACAGCCCCTTTAACAAATAACAACAAAACAATCTTTTAATTTCCAACATGACATCATGACTTTTGCGTAAACATACACGCCACTTTCGAGTCAAGTGGCGTGTTGTCTCTACGCATTTTTGAGCTATCCACGTGTATGCGTGTATGTCTCACGCCATTAACGTCAGAGTGATTCCGCGTGTCTGTACATGCGGAATAAATGTCAGGCGCGAAACGAAGCAAAATGTACATCTACATCTGGGGAGCGATCTTTTTTTTCCTAGGATGGTAAGGGAACACTCATAAACGCCACTAACCCCAGTGAAGGTTAGGTTTAGGGACGGGGTTGAGGTAAGTCATATATTTATATATACATGTAACCCACTCGAAAGTAGCCTACTAGCAGTTCATTACATTATTCTAGTTTAGTATCTGATTTCTTGATTACTTTAGTTATGTTTTCCCTGCGCACCGTATTTGTCCAGTAGGTGGCAGTGGTGGCACTGCATCGAGAGGAAAACTGATACACTGACTCTCGATTAGAGAAGAAGACAGAAAGAAACCGCGAACAGCAGAACGATAGAGCTGAAGCATTTCCATTTTGGAATAATAGTTAAAAGAAAAGAATATTTAACAGTTAAAAGTGTTTTAACCTACCAAACCTACTTCTAAGGCGGAAATAACAGAGCAAAAGGTCGAAATTACAACGAGTTTACCTACTTTTATAATTTTTCTCCGGTGAGTGTTTTATACATTGTTCGTCATTTGTGTTACTAGCAGACATGGCATGATATATACGATTAATGAGTTAAGCATGTAAAAGTTATCTTTATTTTTTCTAGTTTGCTGTAACTCTGTTGTTAAATGCAGTGTGTGAAAATGTATTGATGAGATGTACTCTATAAACTAAACAAATACCAATCGGAGTTGAACATGAGTTTAATGTTTTGAAGTGTTATTTCATGCTATATTGAAGCCACGTTACCACGTGATATGCTAGTGCTTGAGTTTCATGAATGTAGTGAATGTATAAATTGAAAATAAGAATTTAAACTACTAGAGTTCATGAATATGAGTTATGTTTCGAGAACTAGTTAATTTATATTTTATTGAGAGAATAATTGAATGTTGCCCTGCTATGCAGGTTGTTGTTTTTTGGATGCATGCTTTGAGAGGGAGTTCCATTGGACGGATTCACCATCGGACACGCGAGGCAGAAGAGAGCAGAGGGCGCGAAGGATCATCTTGCCTGCATCACGAACTGCTTTTACTCACCTTTTCCTCATTGCATCGTGCAGATAAGAGATTTCACTCCACTAAAAACAAAAACACACTACCCGGGTAGATGGACTTTATTTTATTTTTGAGGTTATTCAGAGCTCTGAGTTTTTTTTATTTATTCTATCTTCGACTTGTGTAAAGACAATCAAAAAGTTGAGAACTAAGAGAAACACTAATTCTCACAACTAAAAGGACATTA
The DNA here is from genome assembly GCA_030378365.1 of Hybognathus amarus. Lineage (NCBI taxonomy): Eukaryota > Metazoa > Chordata > Actinopteri > Cypriniformes > Leuciscidae > Hybognathus > Hybognathus amarus. The sequence goes on from JAQIUQ010000452.1 coordinate 178,849, forward strand.
CAAAGAAAGGTTAAACAAGGTCATACTTTTTGATATTTGATGTTCAATAAATGCCGGCTATATGTTCTGAGTAAACTATTTGCAGGGATGGGCAGTATTTCAGATACATGTATTTAAAATACGTATTTGAAATACAAAATACTATTTTGTATTTTAAAGCTTTTGGAAAAAATCAAATGTAATTTGTATTTAAATACATTTAAGATGAGTATTTTTGTATTTTCAAAATACTCAAAATACTTTGAGCCAGTCAACCTCTTTTTCCTAGAAGAACAGAGGAAGGATTTGGACATCTTGAACCAGTATCCACTTATTAGACAGCTGTTTGTGAGGTTCAACACAATCATTCCCTCTTCAGCTCCTGTAGAGCGCTTGTTTTCCTTTTCGGGTTTAAGCAATAGGCCACACAGACGACGCCTTAAACCCAAACTTTTTGAAAAGTTGGTGGTGCTAAAGGGTATCGAATAGATGGATGTCTGAAACACACCACCTGGAGGAGTACACCATCAGTTATTTAAAATATAATTGACTTTGTGTTATTGAGTTCTTGTTACTGAGTGTGAGGTAATGATGGTGATAAAACATAATAAAAGATGTTTGAAATTATTATTTTTTATTTTTTTTTTTTTTAGTTTTGTATTTCCTAAGGCTGGGGAAGGGAAGAGTATAAAACAGAAACGAAGGTTTCTAAGTAGTTGCACACATCTAAATAATTGTTGGCATTCAGAATAAGCCCAGATAGATTTCAGTCTAATAGGGATGCCTGCACTGAATTGCCAATTTCACATGTATTTTCTGTATTTTCAAAATACAAAATACAGTATTTGTATTTAAATACATTTTTCCACACAGTATTTTGTATTTGTATTTAAATACATTTTTCCACACAGTATTTTGTATTTGTATTTAAATACATTTCCATGTATTTATGCCCATCCCTGACTATTTGGTACTTTCATTTGTCTACTCCTCCTGTGAAAAGTTACTTAGAAAGGAAGCACTTCACTTAACATTATAATAAGTGTCCTTTACATACAGTAATAACGTTAAGTCAACTGCGTTCATAAACACGCTGAAAAGCGATTGTGCGTCTTTGATATCATGCCTAAAATGGAAATACGAATTGGCGTGTCATACACACGCTACTTCATGAGTCTGTAATTTCAGAAAGCACTGCATGTTCTCACCTTTTTCATCTCTTGGTTTGATGTAGCATACAAGTAGTAAACTCTGTTCCCAGAGACAGGGCAGCATCTGAACACAAAAGGCTTTCCTAAACTGGTATCGAGCCTCCACCTGCGCCCCTTCCAGACTCACTGCAGCCAGAGCTCGGCTCTTCCCTTCATCCTGCAGAGAAGAGGGAGGAAAATTCACTGCATGTTCAGCTTTTCCAGGTTCAACCCTTCTGGATAAAACAGAAAACTGAACGTACACGTTTGTTTCTGTAGTAGTAGAGGCAGCAGTCGTGTCGGAGCACAAACCATCTCTTCCTCCATCCCTTCAGCAAACTGGACTGAGTCCGCTTATGCAAGTAACCCCTGCATGTTGGCCGTGGGGTGTTGGGCGTTCGACCGATATCCGAGCCAATGGTCAGAGTTAATATGTCAGGGCCTTTAAACATAAATCACATGAAAGAAATGCAACACAAAATTAAGTTATACAATAGCATCTGCTATTTTGCTTAGTTATGTTGAGCTCCAGCATGATTTCGCTCAAAGGCTGGAATACGCTACACAACTTTTCAAATCTGAATAGATATCAAAGTGGGCAAGCCATGTAATGCCAGAATTAAGGCTAATAATGGCTGAATGTAAACAAAAGAATAATTAGATGTAAAAAGAACAATGAAGATTAGTTTTCATACCCGGGAGAGGTGTGAAAGGTTTGTCAAGATGTGAACAATGAGAAACGTGAATGGGACAGTTCGCCACACTAGACATAGACAATAGAGTGCAAGTGGGTGTTTACAAGGCAATAAAATATAATTTGATATATATATATAAATATAACTTATCAGCCTTCTCTAAAAACTCACATGGCATGGTCTTAGAAAATGTTTCATAAAATTAATAGTTTAAGAGAAAACATTCTAAATGAATGTTTCTTCAGCTTCATTTTGTTTCTAAGTTGCTACACTACAGCCACTTCATATTTTTATACATTTAACACTTAAAAATTTAAATTGTTAATTTTTTTTATGTTTGAGATTATATATCTCCATATTATAGTCTTGAACTGTAAACAACATATTTACCAACGCATGAGTGTGCCTCCAGATATTCCACTAGGATTTAAAAATGAAAAGTAATCTCTTATAATATTGTCAGAGAGTCCCGCTTACCCTGTCGTGCAAGGTCAGCTGCCTCCGAGTGTGGCACGCTGGTTACATCAATGCCGTTTACTGCCAGGACATAGTCTCCGACCTGCAGGCCTGCCTCCTCCGCTGCTCCATCTGAAGCAGAGCACAACATCTTCATCTTATGCCATCCAGCTCTCAACATTTACAGTAGAAGAAGGTGGCTCATAACAGCACGTTACTCAGATTCACACTGTGTGAATTCGGTTACGCTTCCTTTTACAGTACAGTACTTACAATGTACTTACAGTGTACTTACCTAGAAAGTACTGTGGCTAATATAAGGTAAGTACATGGAACAGGGGTTGGTTTAGGGGTAGGTTCAGGGTTAGTACCCAGTAATTGTAGTTACTAAAATAAGTACATAGTATTTACATGGGTAACTGGATTGTAAAAGGAAGCGTTACCATGAATTCCTGCATTGCCTATCTGTGCAAGTTTTTAGTTCATAAGTGTGAGTAATTGATTGATTGGGCACAATAATAGAGCGGTTACAAGCTGGGGACGTTTTCAATAAAAGTCTTCCCAGCTATCGCTATAAAAACTCAGGCTTACGTTACTGGCGAGGTTCTCTCAAAGTTATGAACAAATGTGCATCCAGTAACAGTAAAGGGTAATTCCACTGGTGGAGACATGAATATGTATTGAAAGTTGGTCATTGTTCTAGAATAGTATCATAAATTTCTAATTTGGGTCCTTCTTGGCCGATAAAAGGCAGAAAATGGCTTTTTTTAGTGCTTGTGGATTGTAGACAACAATCCCCATAGTGCATTGCAATGCTCAGCTCCACAGGCCACTCCCACTACTCCGCCCATCAATGTAGACTAGAGTTGAGCTCCATTCTACGCTACCGCCTGGAAATCATTTCGCACAATGAAATCAGGTAATGCGCGCTGAATATGGTATGACGTCGTAAGAGAGGCAAGGCGGCACCCGCGCCATCAGCTAATGGATTGGCGTGATTCTATATGGGCTTCAGACAATCGGCACACTTACTCTGACGCGTAATTTTACATGTGAAATGCAGCCAAACCTTGGAGCGTTTTGTCTTCGGCATCTTCATTAATCCGCTCGCTATCAGACTCCCGGAATTATTTAAATTCCGGAGTCTCTCGACATATTGATAATGGCTTCCTGATGCCCACAAATTAGTTAAAGTCTCTCAGAATCTAGAGCGAGTGGAACCGGTTCCCTATTGGCACCGCATTTCGGTACACAACCCTAACCATAATGCATCCGTCTGCATAATCAGTACCGCCATCCATATTTTCAAAAAGTTTCTGCCGGTGAAATCAAACGCACTGGCACTGATCTGTGATAGGTCTGTTAGCGCATTAGGTCCAACCCCCTATGGGCGGGTTTGAAAGGGTGGGAACTAGTGCTTGTAGTCTTTACAGAAATTCCTGCCGTTGCCAATCCATTTCGCAACAGAGTAAACATATGAATATTACAATGACACCAACCTCTTATTTGTACAGGAAACATACAATTTGTATAAAAAGCAAGAATGAAGCTCAACCCCTAAGCCTAACCCTCAGCCGGGGAGAAGCAGATCTTACAAAAAAATTTATTCCAATTCGCCAATTCCATTTTTGGGGTTTGCCATGATTTTAGAACAACAAAAAGGACAGCTGTTTTAGCAATCCCACAAATCTAGAAAACCTAAAATACATTTACCTTTATGCATTTGGCTGATACGTTAATTCACAGTGACAAACAGTGCATTCAAACTAGGCCATTCCTTTTATAAAATATTTAAAAAAAAATTATAACTTACTTGTATCGACCTCAGTAACCACAATGGGTTTGGAGAACTGAATTCGAAGCCCCAGGGATAATCGCCCATGCCTTTACCGATTTTCACTGTCCGCTCACGAACTGAAATATATAATGCATCTTTAAACACTGTAAATAGCATTCTATGATGAGTTTTGGCTAAAACTGGCTAGGAACCCACTTGCTGCTGGTCGGGTACAGCTGGTGAGGCAGTGTGGACCGTCATTCTGGTTAACACCATCTCCATGGTAGATCCATGATACTGAGTGAAACGTTTCTGTGTAAAATCCTCTGTCCTCAATATCTCGCATTGACATGTCCACTGAATGAGTGTCCTCAGAATTCATTGTGTCTTAATGACAGAAAAAAAAAGATTTTTGATCAACATTTTGTTAGTCAATAGTTAGTCACAATACATTTCTCAATACACAAGCCTTCCAAATACAGTATATACCAGAAATCAGGGATATCAAACACTTTGGCGGTGAGATAAGTTCAATGTGAACTCAATGGTTACAAGGTTTAACAAATAAAAGAAATGAACGGTAACACTTTACAATACGTGTGCACTAATATGCATTAATTCATGCTTAACTAATACACAGATAATCATGAGTTAATGTATAACTCATGAAGAATTAAACCATGAATTAATGATTACTGCATCAGCAACTAATAAAGAGTCTTTATGATTAATAGATTAAGTAATACATGAATTTCTATTAATTCACTGTGTCATTGTGTATTAATTCCTTAATAACATATTTTATTAACTAATAGTGTAAATTAATGTGTTAATTACCACAATTAGTCATAGCTATGCACTTCAACTTCTAGTTGTCTGCCTTAATGAATCATTAGCTAATGATTTGCAAAGGTATCATTATGTTATGACTTTACTTGTTGAGGCACATCATTATTAACTAGTCATTTAGTAATTGTAGTAATTTGCACATGAATTTGCATTAACAATTAATTAATTAATCATGTATTAATGCATATTAGTGTACCTGTCATTATCTGGAAGTTGAAATACAAGGCTTTGGCTCATTCTGGTAATTCACATATTAATTATCACTATTAGTTAAAAAAATGAGTTATTATGGAATTAATCCACAATTACATATTTAATTAATAACAATTCATGTATGAACTAATACATTAACATTACAGACTCTTAATTAGTTCCTAATATGGTAATCATTAATGAATAGCTTAGATAATCATAAGTAACACATTAATTCAGTATTATCTGTGCATTAGTTAAGCATGAATTAATGCTTATTAGTGCACACGTATTGTAAAGTGTTACCAAATGAACACCCTAAAGGAGATTTGGTCCAGTAAATACTAGCGACTAAAGGAGTTTGACATTCCTGACATAAATACTATGGAATGCATTTTATGTAAATCAATTTCCTGCAGAGCATTGCAGGTTGCACAGAAACTTCCATAGAAATCAATCAGACAATTCACACATGGCAAATTAAATGATACTGTATGTAAGTGATTACCTGATTCATCTGTGATATTGCTAGTTATAGAACTTCCTCCTGCAGAACTGCGCTGTTTGCTCTCCTTGAAGAGCTTGCGTCTCTTTGCCCAGTGGTCTGAATGTTCCTCTGAATCTTTATGAGTGGACTCTGTTGGAGGCCTGAGGTGCTCTTTGACCTCTAATGAATCTATTAATGATAAACAAAAGTATAGGCTTCATTACAGGACCAGTATAAAACCAAAGCTAACAAAACAATGTTTTTGTGGTTTTCATTCGAGTTGTCATCTTCAGAACCCAGATTTTGCATTGGACATTACGTGATGACCCAACACAGTGGCAAATTTGATAATTATGAATATAGAGATGATTACATGCATGATCTGCTTAGGCCTGAACATTATGCAAAATTATTTAAATGACAGATTTAATAAGAACATTTGCCATTTTGGTGTCTAAATGTCTCTAAAATTGGTTTCAGCACAAACCATGATGTCCTTGCTGCAGTTGAACCTGCATTTTATGAAGTATGGGTCATTTTTTGCATATTGCATAGTTTTGTTAATGGTTGTTAAGGATGAGAGGGTGTCAATCGACCTGCCCATTTATTTGGCTGTTTAGCTTTTGTTAACATTAATGGAAGCATTTCCTCTTCCAATTTAATTGAATAATCTGAACTATGCACTTTTAATTACACTTAAGAGTCGACGCAAAACACATTAATTCTGTCTGATGTAACAGGGACTGATCCAGTGTTGTTTCATTTCATTGCTGGACATGAAATGATTTTTAGTCTTGAATTAATTAAAAATAAAGTCTTGAATTAATTAAAAATGGCTCAATGAACATTGTGATTAAGCTGGATATTTCTGTTACACCAATAAGGAGGACACTTTGCATAATTAAGTGAAGCTAGCATAAAAATATCCCAGGTTACGACTGTAACCCTCGTTCCCTGAGAAGGGGAACGAGACGTATCATCATGGAATCGGTGTTATGGGGAATGGCTTCGTTGTGACCAGTGTCTGAAGACGTGTCAAACACTGACAGCAGTCTATCATGTCACGAGCACCCGTGGGTATAAATAACTTGCACATAGCATATTTTAAATTATTATTTATTATTTATATAATTGGATAAAGTATACAATAGTGACAATTATCTTAAAAGGAGGATACATATGCTTCTGGCTTATAGCTGCGATAGTAGGCGATAGGTAGTCATTCATTTTCATTGGAAGCTGGCTTTTCTCAGCTGCAAGGAGCGTCAAATCCACCAGCGTTGAGTTTTGGGCATTTTGAGCGTCAATAGGAAAGTTGAAAGAAGCTCAACTTTATGGTAATGAGCTGTGACACAAAATGGCAGCAACCAATTGGAATATAGACCTCCTTCGTGCTGGCTGATTCCGGAGAAACATACAATATAAACTTTCGTTCCTACCAAAACATTAGTTCCGAGAAAATGGAAGAGAAGCTGATAATCGCCATTGCTGGGTTTCCTACAGGTTTCGTATCATTTATGACATGACGTTGTTTGCTTATAGGGACCACATGAGCACAAATTTTATTTGAAATATTTATGCAGTGTTGGGAAGTAGTTAACTACAAGTAGCGTAGCTACTAACTTAACTACATTTTTCAGTAGCTTGGCAGTAGCTCAGTTGCTTTTTAAACAGTGTAGCTTTTCCAGTAGCTAACTACTTTTGCAGCAAGTAACAGTGTAGCGCGAGCAAAAGCTACATTGTCGAGCCTGCGCGAATCAGCACGATGCCAGGATATTCTTGTTAGATTACAAACTCATTTTTTGCCATTACCACCACCTGTTGTTTAATCACGCATCTTGCGGCTAACGGTTCACTGTACAGAAGTGGGTTGACACACCCATATTATGATTATATAGCAAGACGTTACGGCAGATTTGGAGGATGGAGAAACAACTAACGTTAATTCCCATGGCCTTATTTGTCCAAGTTCAATCATTATTTTTGAGAAAATATTCTACATGCAATTTACATTGGATGTAGGCCTATATTTCGTTCTTGCAATGTTGTAGGCTATTTGTTTCACTTTTGACAAACAGTCAGAGATATTTTAGTGTTGTGTGTAATAAAACAATACTCTTTGAAATCGTAATTGCATTGCCTTGTTTTAAACACTAAATATTTTACTTAAAACATTCCTCAGGCACTTATTCAGTTATTTATAATATACGTTGTTCAAAAAGCAAAAGTAGTTTCAATGTAGCTAGCTACTTTTTGATAGTAACTTTTAGTGTAGCTAACTACTTTTCTAAACGGGTAGCTTGACTGTAGTTGAACTACTTTAACTTACGAGTAGCTTGTCAAACTACAGTTTCAGAGTAGCTTCCCCAACACTGTATTTATGCATGCTCGTTTTAAAGCGGGAATGCAATTCATTTGCTTAAATAATTAGCGCAAATAATAATAAAAATAGCTAACTATTTTTTTTCCTGACCAAATGTGACCAAAACCCTCCCTTCAACGTCAAAGCGTCCAAAGTGTCAACAAGCTTCCCCGTACTTTTTGCCAAGCGTCCTTGACTGGGCGTCCATAGCTTTTTTTACGCTCAAGTCGGCGGCAGTGTGAACGTACAGTTACAGTAGCTTTCAATCTCTCTAGCATTTAGAATTTTTGTTAAATATTATTAATATTATTATTACTTTCCGCAACCCTATTAAGAGGAAAGTCCTAATGAGGTTTTGACCCACCGATGAAAACCAATGTTAAGAAAGCATAAAATATTTAATTGCTCACTTTTTGAGGCACTTTGCCGTCGAGACAAATCATTTTTATAAAGTTTGGGTATACAGGCATCTGCGCTTATTTTTTCCAGGGCTTCATTTGTTTGGACTTCTCCAGGCTGCTGGCTAGATGTGTCCATCTGTAAGGTCAGCTCAGAGTTTGCAGAGGTTGTGGCGGTTTGTGCTTGGGATGAACCCTGGAGCGCTTCCACAGCTTCTCTGATGCTGCCCAGGTCCTCGATTGGAGACCCAGCCGGGGACTCAGTCACAGGACTCAAAGTCTCTTTTGAATATTCCCCTGAATTGTCCTTATCAAGGAAGAAGCCATATTTGCCATGTAGAAATCTCTGCTCACAGTCCCCAGTGATTATCGTCATTACTGAACCTCTTCGTTTCTTTGGGGCGTCAGCATTATCTCTGTAGCACATGATGTGATTGACATCGTTGGGTGTTCCTTCATTGATTTTTTCTTCAGAGTTGCTCAGTGAAGGTGGGATGACATGGATAAGAAGTTCCCTTTGATGGCTGTCCATGGTGTCACCGGGTGAAATCGACTCATAAAGCTCCACCATCTCGTCTTCAAAGCCACTTTCATTGACTTCATTTAGCTCCAGTTGGCCCGCTAAAGTGCTGTCTTTATCAACAAGTATCAAACCAGCAGCAGCACCATCCGCACCTGGTTGCATCATCTCGTCGAACTGTGCTGTCCCATTATACTGTTCACCTCTAAAGAAGACTTCTTCTGGACTCTCATCTGACCTGAATGGGTAGAATGGGTTTTTGATTGTGCTGTAAGCTTTACATTTGGGATTAAATGAGTCAGGACCAGTTGTAGAGCCTGAGCTTGGTCTATAGCTGCTGCTACTGGAAGATTTTCGGCTCCCATGTGGACGAAGTCTTTCGTCTTCGAGGTAGAATTTCCCCCTCCTCTCTGATTGAGAGGGAAGGGACTGCATGAAAAACGAAGACAGTGTGCCAGAAGAAAAGGACTCTCTGTATGAGGGAATGCTCTCTCTGGCCTGACTCATATGATACGCCACTCCTGGGTAAGTCTTTCGTCTTTTGGGTGGTATGTCCATGTAGCCTGGAGGATCCGTTTGGGTTTCAAGGATGGCAATGCTGTTATTGCGCAAACGGGTCTTCCTTTCATGATTTTTGATGAAGTTTTTAGTGAAAGAAGATCTATTCATTGAAGCTCTGGGATTCATGAATAAACATTCCTGAGGACTCAAGTCGGATAGGTGTTCACAACAACTATTGTCCGCATCCAGTGTATTCTGGCATTTACACTCTTTGCACAAGGTAACCTGAGATGCTGTCTGTGTGAAATTCGTGTTGTCACGGTCAATGAATTGTTCTTTGGGACTGATTTGACACGATGCAACATTTTCTGCAAGAAACTCCATTGCGCTTACATTGTCAGCAAATTCATCAGGGGGAGGGATATCCCATAATGCGTCGTTACTGAGACTGGTAGGCAGTGGCAGCGGTTTCTGAAGTTGCCACATATCAGAGGGTGATGAACAACAGGAAGATCCATCAACCAGTGTGAAATCAGTGTCAGTCCGGTCACCTGCGTTACCCCAACCAAAGTTATTTTTACAACAGCTTTTACGGCACTCCCCTTCTTCGGGGCTCGTCCCATGAGCAATGACTCGTAGAAGCATGTGTTTCCTCAGCATTTAGCTCTGCAATGCTAATCTTATAGATAACATTCTCACTGACATCTGGTTTGTAATCCGCTCCATGTTGGTTCCATGAATAGACTGTGGGATTTTTTGAATCTTGGTGTTTTTCAGTATGGCTTCTAAAATGGGTCTCTTCTATTTGGTCTTTACGTTTATGAAGAACAATAGTTCTCTTGATATTTGAATCATCTGATGTCACCACTTCACTGATCTCAAGCCTCATATTTGGGGTCATGCCCTTGACTTTAGTGGTTGTGACTGCTATCACACTACTAACCGATCCTCTTAGAGAAGCCTCATGGCTTTGTTTAAACACAACTCTGGGAGAAGTCAGTCCAAAGTTATCAAAGGTCACAGAATGTGTTATTGTTAACCCCAGATCTCTGTCCACTGGTTCCAAGTTTGACTTTTGTCTGTCTTTTTTCTCTTTTTCCTGGAAAAAATCTTCACAACTCTCTGGTCTGTTTTCTTTCTCCGTGGTTGTAGTCTCGTTCTCTTTCTCATCTTCGGACTCGGACAATATAATCTCTTTACAGAAAGAGTCAGTTTCTCCTTTCTCTGCAGCTTCCTCCCCATGAACCTCAGTGTCCACCATAGTGTGCTTTTGAAAGTTATATGGAGATATGCATTCTGTACAAAAAAGAAAAGAGGTTAAGATGCATTTCTTGATATATTATTTGGGTAACACTTTACAATCAGGTTCATTAGTTAATGTATTTACTAACATAAACTAACCATGAGCAATACATTTGTTACTGCATTTGTTCATATTTGTTAATGTTAGTTCATGAAAATACAGCTGTTCATTGTTTGTTCATGTTAGTTCACGGTGCATTAACTAATGTTAACAAGATTTTAATCAAGTATTAGTAAATGTTGAAAATAACATTAACAAAGATTAACAAATGCTGTATATGTGCTATTCATTATTAGTTCATATTACCTAATGTAGTTAACTAATGTTAACTAACGAACCTTATTGTAAAGTGTTACCATTATTTGTTACACAATCCTTTAAAATAAAAATTCACATTCATATTACAGTAGTAATCATAAAGTAGCTTAAAGTCTCTATAAAAATCAAAATGGAGTATTCTTATATTTTATGGAATATTGCAGTATTTATTATGAATGATTTATACATGCACATCTCTCGCCATCTCTAAAGTGATGTGTTCACAGTCTCGAGAGTGGGGCAACCTGTCACTCACATGATGAGATTCACCAATAGCAAACCACTAACCATCCAATGGTCATCCCCGCCCTACGAGCCCGATCTAATGAAAGTTCGTATCTGTAGCACGAGTGTCATTTTTCGTGCCATTTATACGCCAAAAACAGTTTTTGCGTGTATATGGTACGCATTTTTCGCGTGCATATGATAAACCGAGTGTTTGCACAGATACAGACGCGAGTGTGAAAACAGGCCTGTTTGTGCTTTCAAACGCTCCCGCCACCATTTTTTCTTTTCAAACACTTCTACTTGCTCTCAAATCTCCGTGCGTTGATCATTGTGCCCAATCACAGACATATCCGATGAGTGAGTGAACACAAGACCAATCAGAGGCGTTTACAATTATGTCATAAGTTGGTACTTTTTGACAACTCAAACTCAGATAAACATCTCAATATAGAGAAGAAAAGATTATCACAACATTCATCTCATGCCAACTTTAACCCATTAAAAAATATTTATAGGCATACTGGCCCTAAATGTATTTGGACACTTCAGCCACACCTGTCTCTATATCTTGATGTCATTGCGAAAAGCTATAGAAACATTTATTTCAAAATGCCTCTAGGTTTGATATTTTTTACAATTTTCTTTATGGTTTGAACCCTGTGATATGAAGTATATATTTATCATTATCGTAATAGTTATAGCAGGTCATCAATATTGTGAACTGCTATTTTCAAAATTTTGTTTTTCAAATTTTTTTTGTAAAAATATAAGTTGGTGCATTTACTTGCATTAGTGATTTCTTTCCATAGTACTTTTAAAAGTACCTCTCACCCAGCAGAAATGATTATTATTTAATTTGTATTTAGCATTTTTTCCAAAGCACGTGTTTGTGTGACGGTGAGTGCTATATAAACAGTCCTAATCCGGCACCTGTTTGAAGGCTGTGCAGCTGGCATGGGTTAAGCGTGACTCAGACGGTGTTTAGAGGATTATTCTCCACACATGGCCTAGGACCCACATATAGATCAACACTCACGTTTACTGCTGCTGGAGCTCTTCCTCCTGCGACTGTTTCTCCTCTTCCTCTTACTCATTCTGCTGTGTGACGTGACATCTACAATCCTTTCAACTAAAACATTCAAAAAACTTTCAACATTCATGTTATTGTTTATTTATAAATACATAGTGTTCATTGTGAATTCTTATTTATTCATAAACTAATGACAAAACTAATTAATTTATCCAAACTAATGGTAATTTATATGACCTAAAATTGTAAAAATGTACTATTACATGAAGAACTTTAATAAATGCTAGATTAATAAAATGCTTTAAAAATTATTTCTTCATACATTAAAAAATGTTCACAAATTGTATTCAGTAGTTAATTTTAAAAGAGCTGGTTACAAATTCATTTTTTTAAAGTCCAAATATTCTGTGTGCTCTTTCAATTAATATAATCATAAAAAGCTGTATGCATTAAACTCAGTCAACAGACATTTCTTTGTTGGAACAGAAATCGCTCCAAATGCAACATTAGTTTATTATTCAGGTACTTTAATTTACGATGAGAGGTGTTATGTGTTCTGTCGCACAAAATATTGCAAGAGACAGCAAAGTCCTAACCTTGCCGTGACAAACACTATACCTCGAAAGAGAAACATCCAAACAAATATATATTCTTACCTTAAGGCAGTCCGGTGTGTTTCCACAGTGGTGTCTTTAGAGAAGTAATGATGAAAAGGGGGTATTTGCACAAACACACAGCAGATGATATCAGAGCACTGCTCCACTTCTTATTGTTCTATTCTTGACAAAGCCCAGAAGGAGCTTAATTGAACTAATCCCAAGAAGCTCCTCAAACCCAACCCTGTATCAGTGCATGAAACTCCCTTCAGAAAGATAGATAGCCAATAGCTCTTCTCTTTCTTTTTTAAATCTTTTTTTGTTGTTGCAAGAAAAAAATATTTCTTTATTTCATAAATATAAATAAATTAACAAATTAATCAATCAAAATTGAAATAATCCACTTGTCAAATAGGCCAATGAATCGAAATACATTCTTCTTCTTCTGAATGTTTCTTGGTCAATTTGATCCCTTTAACCTATTGTCTTGTTAATTACTCGTTAGTTCATTTTCCCAAGCTGTGTCACGTTTCTGATCTGTTCTGTTCAGTCTGTCCCTTGTCTGTGTGGTTGCCATATGCTAGGTTGTTGTTTCTTGTCAAGAGTATTTTTCCTGAGTGTTTGGTTTCTTTTATGTTCTTTGAAAATTAAAGTTAAGCTGCTGCAAGTAGATCCTGGATCTTTCCCTGCATGTGACAGAACTACTGACCTACATTGGATCTAGCAGCAGTTAAAGTGGTCACAGTACGTCCAGTAAGTGAGATCCCTGAGCCAACCTAGTGAGTCTCCTGCCAGGATGGCCGCCATGTCAGTCTCCAGCCATGGTGGCCACACCTGATTCTTCATCTCAAGATGCCTACCATTCCAAAATCCTGTCCCAAGATGGCCACCATTCCAGAGTCTCATCCCAAGATGGCCAGAGATTGTTTTCGCTTTATAGCAGCTCTAGAATAAAGTTCTTGTTAGTTTTGATTGATTCACTGCATTCACTTGATGCATAAAACAGAGCCTGGTGGCTCAAGAATGCAAACCTTGAAAAATGCAGAATTTTTTTATTTTCTTTGTGCAAACTTAAAAAAACGCAAACCTGTGAAAACGCTGACGGTGTGCAAATGTTTATTACGTTTTTATTATATAGGTATGCATGTTTGAATATATATATCTGCATAGGTGTGTAGTTTTTTTTGTTTTTTTGTTTTTACAATTCACAATCTGGCCTTTAAAATGTATAATAGAAAATTATTTATTGCTTCCACATAGCCATGTGAACTGGAATTAAGTTTTATCTATACAGAGGTAAAGGGAGGGAAGGAGGTTTGGATCCGGGGATTGCAGTAAACCTTGGAAATTCCAATTACAAATAATGCCTTGATGTCATGAACACATGAACTAATTGTTCTGCATTTGTCATTGAGAGCATATGTAATTTAGATATCATTTTAAGATGAAAAAAAGTGGTTTTACAGATGCTAGAAACGTGACTTTCAAATGAAAGATTGCTATCAAAAAGCACATCCAGGTTCCTAACCGACGACGAAGACTTAACAGAGCAGCCATCAAGTGTTAGACAGTATTCTAGGCGGTTACATGTGGAAGTTTTTTGTCCAATAATTAGAATCTCTGTTTTTTTTTTGAGAGTTTAGTAGTAGGAAACTACTAGTCATCCAGTTTTTCATATCAGCTATGCATTCCGGTAATTTTGTGAATTGGTAAGTTTCGTCAGGGCATGAAGAAATATAAAGCTGTGTATCGTCAGCATAACAGTGAAAATGAATGCCATGCTTCCTAATAATATCTCCCAAGGGTAGCATGTACAGAGTGAACTGTAACAGTCCCAATACTGAGCCTTGTGGTACGCCACACTGAAATTGTGACTGATATGACATCTCTTTTTTATTTACTGCAACAAACCAATAATGTTCAGATAAGTATGATTTAAACCATGCTAATGCAGTCCAACAATGCCAACATAATTTTCAAGTCTATTTAAAAGAATATTGTGGTCAATTGTGTCAAATGCAGCTCTAAGATCAAGTAACACTAATAGAGAGATACAACCATGATCGGATGATAAGAACAAATAATTTGTGACTCTAATGAGAGCTGTATCAGTATGATATGGTCTAAATCCTGACTGGAAATCCTTGCAGATAGCATTTCTTTCTAAAAGGAAGTTGTGAGGATGCTGCCTTTTCTATTATCTTTGACAGAAAAGGTAGATTCGAGATCGGCCTGTAATTGACTAATTCTCTGTAGGATCAAGTTGCATTTTTTTAACAAGCGGTTTAATCATAGCCAGCTTAAGAGTTTTTGGTACATATACTAATGACAAAGATGAATTAATGATATTAAGAAAAGGATCTATGACCTCTGGAAGCATCTCTTTCAATAGCTTAGTCTGGGTTGAAGCTTAATTTTTCATTAATTTAGCCACTGTTTCAAATAAATACCTATAGGGTTTTGTTTATTTTCTTCTAACAGGGTTGAAAAATCAGCAGCTTTTAATGACTTTCTGTACATAATCGTGCTCCATGAAATGCGGAAACACTAGTTCCCTATCGGTCAATCACTACAATGTAGGTCATGACTGACCAATAGGAATCTCGCTAGACAACCAATTTACTTCGAGTAATTCTAAAACAAGCCAATTTTGGCGTGCATTCATTTGCATCAGCTGCGCAGCCTCATTAGCGTGGGTACGTATAACAAGCAGCTGCTGCAATTGCACTTCAGCTTTTTGCTTCGGAGCAAGACACTTCGATGCCTCTACTGAGAGTGAATACTAATCTCAACAAGACCTTCTGGGCCTCTCCTTTTCGATGCGGGCGTAACAGCACGGCAGCGTGAGCAGTTTCTCTTCTCTCGCTCTCTTTTAGCAAAAACAAAAAGCTGATTTAACAGCTGGTAAGATCCAGCAAGAGAGATTCAGCGCACACACGGGTGCACATTTCCGTCTGTGACCGCTGCAACTGTTCCCCTGCATGCTTCAGCACCAACAAGAGTAGTCCCTAAAAGAGCTTACACAGATAGTTCACGTCTTTTTAAAGATGACATTCTATCTGTGTTTCTGGATGCGGTCATTACCTGGAATCACGGAATGGTCACGAACACTGTGTTGTGTGTCTGGGCTTCGAACACGCACAATCAGCTTTCGTGGATGAGTCATGCACCCATTGCGGGAAGATGACCATCTCGGAGCTGTGGTTCGAGACTCTCGTTCTTGCAGGGGCGGAGTCCCGTGCCGGCGCCCATTCCAATCCTCCAGCGAGGGTTGATTCAGCCCTGACATGGGTGACCTGAGGATTACGGTGAGCATGCTTCCTTTGGGAACCAACCCCCTAGGAACCCTCACCCCTCTCATGCTCCGCAACCATTTGAGCTGCCATTGGGGCACGCTGGACCATCCTCGAGATGTGTACCAGTCGTATCCTTTGGTACTCCCCGCGATGATAAGATGTCAATCGCTACGTCGGACCACCAACAGGGTCGACCTCGTGTGGAACCTTCCACCGTCCCGATTCCTCAAGGCTGGATGATTGGTATCTCGGGGTGGCGTGTGCTGGTTCTCAGCAACCCTCCCCAGTGCCCTTCTTCCCGGAAAGGCATGAGGAGCTCACAGGGATGTGGACGGCACCTTTTACTGCCAGAAACGTTCCAGTGGTTCCTCCTCCCTCACCACCCTTGATGGCGGGGCAGCTGAGGGATACACACGTATCCCGCCAGTGGAACGGGCCGTTGCTATGCAGCTGTGTCCTAACTCCACTTGGCGCGGAGAACCGTGTCTTCCTTTCCCGGCCTGTAGGTTCTCGTCGGACCCATCTCGACAAGGCTTACAAGGCCTGTGGGAAGCTGCCTCTGCCATACACGCTATGGCGTTGCTGCAGGTCCATCAGGCTCCTCAGTCTGCTCGTTGCTGCTCCTGCCTCTACCCTTGCTCCCGCGCTGCAGCAGCAGCCTCCACCTAAACAGTGCCATAGAGCCAGTCGCAGGCAGGCCGCCCCGCCAAGAAGGGCGGCAAAGCCAGGGGTAAGTGGCCCCAGGACGGGTGACCCAGAGATGGATGGAACTGTTCTCTAGGAGACGGTGGCCTCACCGTTCCCTTTCCCTTCCGCCGCTGGCCTCAAAACCAGCGGTATCCAAATTTTAATGAAAGAGCAGTTTCTACCATCTCTGGGTCCGAAGAAGACTCCAGAGAGCAGTGGGGGGACAAAATCCTTACTGACTCTCATTCTCCTCTTCTGTCGCCAGTCGGCAGCAGTGTACTGTCTGAGAACGCCACCTGAGCTGCCTCCGCACCTCCTGCCCCGTGGAACCAGGTAAGTGCTTCACAGCACACTCAAGACCCCGCTGTAGGCCGCCTCCGAGAGAGCCTTCCAAGCCAGGTCCCTTTGTTCCTCCTCGCTGCCCCACTCCGGGTACGCCTACAGTCCCGTTGGTCCCGCTTGCATGGTCTCTGAGAGCCTGGTTAGCGCTCCCCAGTCCTTCTCGCTGGCTCATCTGGACCATCAGGCTCAGCTATGCCATTCAGTTCGCCCGCCGCCCAAATTTTCGGGCCATTCACTCCAATACAGTGAGAGCAGCCGATGCCCATTGTCTTGCGCGAAGATCACAGTCCTACTGGCGAAGGACGCGATCGAGCCGGTCCCTCCAGCCAATATGAGGTCAGGGCACTACAGTCCCTACTTCATTGTACCCAAAGAAAGGTGGTGGGTTACAATCAATCTAGGACCTGCGAGTTTTGAATCAGAGCCTCCACAACCGTTCAAAATGCTCATGCAGAAATGCATTTTCAAATGCATCCGTCCCCGAGATTGGTTTGCAGCGAGTCGACCTGAAGGATGCGTACTTGATTCTTGAGTCTCGATTCTTCCTTGATACAGGCCGTTCCTGCACTTTGCATTTGAGAGTCAAGCATATCAGTACAAGGTCCTACCCTTCAGGCTGTCCCTGTCTCCTCGTGTCTTCACGAAAGTCACAGAGGGGCTCATTCTATCACACTCTCGAGATCATTTATGCGACCACAGAGACCTCAGCCAGCTGGGTCTTCAGGTAAACTGGGAAAAGAGCAAACTCGCCCCGTGCAGAGGATCTCTTTCTCGGTTATGGAGTTGGATTCGGTCTCTACGTCGCATTCCCGCTACTTGCCCGCCATCTAGTCTAAATGAAGTTTACACAAGATTAGATCTGGTCTGAGATGTCATCGCTCTGCTGTAGAATTTCAATGGCATCATAATTTCATGTGATAGTATTAGATCTAGAGTATGATTACGACAATGAGTAGGTCTTGACATGTGTTGTCTAACTCCAACAGTTCAGAAAATGTTTAAATGCCAATCCCAATGTGTCTTTTTCATTATCTACATGTACTGTATTTTAAAATCACCAACAATCAGGACTTTATCTGCAGTCAGTACTAACTCTGAAATCAGCAAATTCTTTGATTAAGTCTGTATGGTGCCCTGTTGACCTGTAAACAGTAGCCAGCAAACGTGATTTATCATGTACTCTAACTCAAACGTGATTTATTATGTACACTAGACCAGATAGTGTTACAATAAGCACCAACATTTCAAATTCAAAATAATTATATTTAAAACTAGACATCTCAGTAATTCTGCAGATATTGCTTTAATTTACAGCAATACAGGATGTGTTAGGGTGTTATGCACACATACATTTTTGGGGATTTTTTTTTATTTTTTTTTATCTACTTACCACAATTGCTCAATTACACCATTAGGTTGCTTATGAAATATTACCATTTTAAAAAGAAAACACTTTAATGATGATCAACTGAATATGACCTCATGCCCTCTGCTGGTTAGAGAAAAACCTGTAGGAATTACAGTTTTACAAATGTGTAATTGGAGATCCATTAATTTCCTGGATATGGCCAACAGTTTTGTGTTTTTATTTTTATTTTTCTATATATAATTTAGACATGAACAGGAGTGAAGAGTGAGTAGGTTTCTGTGTCCGTCCGTGTGTGTGACAATGTTTGTTTCACATCCTAGTATCAAGAACTTAATTTAGTCTTCTTTCTTTCTTTTTTTTTTTTACTTTTTGACAAGTGAAAAAAAAAAAAAAAAATATATATATATATATATATATATATATATATATATATATATATATATATATATATATATATATATATATATTGCTTTTCCCCTTCCAGACAATGAAACCCAGATTTTTGGTGTGCCCATACAATAGATAGATAAAAGTACATAAAAGTAGCAATACTGTTCACAAGTGGGAACAGTAAATGAAACAGCATAAATATAATGTGTCTGTAAAGTAGTGGCATGTGAAGGCCAAGTACAGTAACCCATACTCAGAATTGTCCTCTGCATTACACCCATCCAAGTTATTGCACACTGATTAGGAGCAGAGTAGTGATAACACAGAAGCACACACACACACACACACACAACACACACACCACCCAAATAATGTTCTCACTAGATCACAGCAACTTTAAAACATTTAAAACAACTTTTTAAAGATTAATTATACCTTTTCATCTATTTATTTGTCCTAGTTCTAAAGGTCTGAGTCCACTATAAGATAAAGACTTATTATATTGGTTTTGTCAACTTGAAACTATAATATAAACGCAGATACCATAGAATTGAGTGGTGTAAACTGAAAACGACCTGTTGCAAAATATCTGAATTCTTTAATAAAATATTTTTGCGAACTCTAGATAATAGCTCATCCCAAGATCCCTGTTTAATAGCAAACACGTTGAAGATTAGCTGCCAGTAAGTTAACTCATTAAGTGGTAAGCTGTTTATAAGCTGTTTCACCAGTTCACAGTTACAAATAATCAGATGAAGTAGGCGTATAAGGTGTGCCGTCCGAGCTCGGAAACTGGCCCAAACTACACGAATACTCCTCCGCATCACAGGCTGGGACAGGAGCCAGCCGAGAGTGAGGAGTGTATGTATAAATAGGCCTTCTCTCGTGAGGAGAGGATTAGATGGTCAGGTAGAGCAAGAAGTCTGTAGACTTCATTGGGTTCAATGAACTTTCGAATCATCAGGCATGGTGGAAAGTGTACACTCTGACTAAACAAACTGGCAAAATACAGAATGACAGGCCTAACATGACAGGCCGAATTGATGTGTCATTCAATGTTGTTATCAGATATCTTGCTGAGGCAGTGTGGTGTTAAGTGTTGACTTGCTTGGTGAAAGACTAAAGAGGCCAGTTCACTTAAAAAATATACAGAAATTGCCAACATCCAGACTTATTTTTTTTTGAAAATGATCAGTAAAAGTAGCTAATCAATTTTTTTTACGTTTTAATCAATCTGTCGAATGTTTTGATAAACGATTAAAAAGGAGGAATTTACAGATCCAAGAACTCTTAAAAAGAACTCAGAAACCGAAAAAAAAAATCTAGGTTGAAAAAAATTACTTGCATGGTGTCGAAACACTCTTTGTCCAGTATCTTCACGAAATATAATCAAAACTTTCCACAAATTCGCAGGGAGACCGTTCTTCTGGCAGCGAGAGAAAATAGCGGAAAGACAACCTGCTTGATCCTGACTGACGTCTGTGTTACATTTAACCCCGCATTAGGTTGTGCCCCGCGCTCCCCTACAATATACTCCATTTACGCTATACTTTTTCATATTGCTTTCATTTTATCAATCTTTTTGAATTCATCTTTTATTAGTTATAAATTAATATTTCCATCTCAAGGGTTGTAACATCCTTTGTCTTGTTCAAGCTTTGGTCTCACACGATTCACTGCTTGGCTTAGTTTATCAGACTTTGACTGACAGATTGGGTGTGAGACTTCCAATAGCCTTACTGCATTGAATTTCTCGTCTTCTTGTGCTTAAATAGACAAATTCACAAGGGAATTATGTCAAAATGGCGGTTTTGGCGAGTATTCTTGTGAAACATAGTCGGTTATGTCTTAAAGGTGCCATGTGTAAGAATTGAGGTAAAAATATCATTGTCTTAAGAACCCGGATCAATTTCCTCTTATAGGAAAATTATGGGGCATATAAAACAGACTTAATGGACCACTTAAAACATGTTTCTGCTGTTGTTGTTTTAAATACAACCACTCCTTGTCAAAGATCTGGCATATATCTGGCATATGTGTCATATATGTCACATTGGGCTTTTATATCTGATTTGGAAAAAAACAACAAAATGTATAACTTTTCTGGGAGGATAAATAATAATAATAAAAAAAACTTTTTCATAAGTAATAGTTTTTGCATTTTATTTGCTTTGCCATATTTCAAAACCACATAACGGTCACCATGACTGTGACCTTTTTAGGTATAAGGTTTAATCAGAAATAATTTTTTAGATTATTTTTTCACAACTCGAAAATGTGCAAACTGAAAAAAAATAAATATGGTGTTTTATACCATATGTTGCATTCCTGTTTAAGTTTCAGGTATGCAAAATATTTTCAAAATACATTTCATTAAAGGGTAAACCTGTCACGAACTGGCAGGACACAGACGGGTAAGTATGAACAGGTTTATTGACACAGAAAGTAACAGGTTGGTGATGCGGGTCTAGGACTTGGAACAGCAGGTTAATGTCTCTTATCTGTTTAGAAGTCTGGCTGGTGATGGCGGAGGGGCGAGGAGACGAGGAAGGCTGGATTTGGGAGATCGGAGCGACCGTGGAGCGGGAGGAATCCGGATCAGGAATACAGGTAAGTTGCTGGAAGCGATAGCGGTTGTCAGAGAGTCTGTAGCGTTGTGTTAACGAGACCAGACAAAGAGTTACTGAGGGAGGTGAGTCTTTATAGAGCAGATGATTGGGGAGATGATTGATGACCACAGGTGATGATGATTAATACTCAGGGGACGAGTGGGCGGAGTGCAGGTGTCTTGTGCGGACGCTGGTGTATCCGTGACAGTACCCCCTCCCCCACGGCCAGCTCCAGCTGGCCAACGGGACCGACGACGGGGCCGACCATGGCCTCTGGGTGCTGGACGGTCCGGGTAAGCCGCATGGAAGTCCTGGAGCAAGGAGGGGTCCAGAATGTCCTCCTGGTGGACCCAGCTCCTTTCCTCTGGGCCGTATCCCTCCCAGTCCACGAGATACTCCAAGTGGCCGCCCCGTCGTCGGGAATCGAGGATGCCCTGGACGTGGTGGATGTTGTTGTCCTCCGGGTCCACTGGAGGAGGGGGCACCTCTGGAGCACCAGACTCTGGGGAAGAAGGAGTGAGAGGGTTAGTATACGGCTTGAGTAAGGATACATGGATGGAGGGTGCGATGCGATAGTGAGCGGGGAGTGATAGCCGATAGGTGACTGGGTTGATCTGCCTCTGTATGGCGAAAGGACCTATGTATCTGGGATTCAGCTTCCGGCAGGGCTGGCGGAGACGCAGGTCCCGGGTCGAAAGCCAGACCAATTGTCCTGGAAGATACTGAGGGGTGTTCGCACGATGGGAGTCGGCCTGGCGTTGGTGTCTCCGAACAGCCCGCTGGAGTTGGATATGAGCTGAGTCCCAGACTCTCTCGCTCGTCCGTCTGGAACCAGTGGTGGTCTGCTGGGACATCGGAGGGTTCACCTGACCAGGGGAAGAGTGAAGGTTGGTAGCCGAGTATGCACTGGAACGGAGTGAGTCCGGTGGTGGGTTGACGGAGGGAGTTCTGTGCATACTCGGCCCAGGGTAGGAAGCGACTCCAGCAGTCTTGGTGGTCGTGGCAGTATGACCGTAGATACCTCCCAATTTCCTGGATCTTACGCTCAGTCTGGCCATTGGACTGAGGATGGTATCCGGACGTGAGGCTGACGGTTACACAGAGGAGATTGAGGAATGCCTTCCATTGCCTTCCGAGAGATGAATTGTGGGCCTCTGTCGGAGACAATGTCCTTGGGGATTCCATAGTTTCGGAACACATGTTGTAACAGTGCTTCTGCTGTCTCGAATGCTGTGGGTAGACCGGGGAGTGGGATGAGCTTGCATGCCTTGGAGAACCGATCGACCACAACCAGGATGCATGTGTGGTTATCAGACAGAGGGAGGTCGGTGACGAAGTCTACCCCGAGGTGGGACCAGGGTCGAGTGGGTAAGGGTAGTGGAACCAGCTTGCCTTCCAGGAGGTGTCGAGGAACTTTGGACATGGCGCAGACTGAGCAACCTTGGACGAATCGGGAGATATCTTGGGCCATCCCCGGCCACCAATAACGTTGTTGGACGAGCGAGAGAGTGGCCTGGCTGCCTGGGTGTCCAGAGCCCAGAGAGGTGTGTACGGAGTCCGTGAGGGACAGGCATAAACGAGTGGGAACATATACCCGTCCCTCAGGACCTCCCGGCGGAGCAGGTTCGGCCCGTGTGGCGTCTGCGATTGAGTCATCGATGGTCCATTGGATGGGACAAACCACCACGGCTGGAGGGAGAATGGTTTCGAGGTCGGGGGGAAGGAGTGTCGGGTTGGAACTGGCGGGACAAGGCGTCCACCTTGACATTCTGGTGTCCGGGTCGGTAGGTGACGGTGAAATTGAACCGGGTAAAGAACAGGGCCCAACGGGCTAGATGGGAATTGAGTTTTTTGGCATCACGGAGGTACTCGAGGTTCCGGTGGTCAGTGATTACCTGGAATGGGTGTTGGGCTCCCTCCAGCCAGTGTCTCCATTCCCCCAGAGCCAGCTTGATGGCCAATAACTCCCGGTTGCCGATGTCGTAATTCTGCTCCGCCGGGGTCAGCTTCTTGGAATAGAAGGCGCATGGATGGAGCTGTGGAGGATTCCCCTGCCGCTGAGAGAGGACCGCCCCTACCCCAGTGGTGGAGGCGTCCACTTCGACGACGAAGGGCAGGGCTGGGTCTGGAAGAGACAGGGTAGGGGCGGAACTAAAGGCGGTCTTCAAGTCGTGGAAGGCTTGGGTCGATACTGAGTCCCAGGACGGAGACTTGGCCCCCTGCTTGAGCATATTGGTGAGAGAGGAACTGAATGAACTGAAGTTGGGGATGAAACGGCGGTAGAAATAGGCGAAACCTAGGAAGCGTTGCAGCTCTTTGCGGGTGGTGGGTTGTGGCCAGTTGAGAACTGCTTCCACCTTCCTCTGGTCCATGGTGATTCCCGAAGGAGAGATGATGTACCCGAGAAATTGCATGGTGGTTCTGTGGAATTCGCATTTCTACAGTTTGAGGTAGAGTTGATACTGTCAGAGGCGTTGGAGCATGGTTTGAACATGGCGGAGGTGGGTTGGTAGATCAGAGGAGTAGATGAGGATATCGTCGATGTATATGATGACAAACCGGTTCAGTAGATCTCGGAAGATTTCGTTCATGAAGACTTGAAAGATGGAAGGTGGGTTGGACAACCCGAAGGGCATCACCAGATATTCGTAATGCCCGCGGGGTGATGAAGGCGGTCTTCCATTCATCACCCTCCCGCACTCGGATGAGATTGTAGGCACTACGAAGATCGAGCTTGGTATAAATGGTGGCCCCTCGGAGTTGTTCCAGCGCGGCGGGGACCAGAGGAAGGGGATACCAGAATTTAACAGTGGCTTGGTTCAGGGTACGGTAATCAATGCAGAGGCGCAAGCCTCCATCCTTCTTGGCCACGAAGAAGAAACTCGAAGCGGCAGGGGAAGTAGAGGGTCGGATGAATCCTTGATGTAGCGCCTCCCGGATGTACTCCTCCATGGCCTTCTGCTCCGGGATGGACAGAGGATAGATCTTACCTCGCGGTAGGACCGCCCCAGGCAGTAGGTCGATGGCACAGTCCCATGGCCGATGGGGGGGTAGAGTGGTAGCCCGCTGCTTGTCGAAGACATCCTGGAACGCCCGATAAGGAGAGGGGATTGCCGGGAGAAGTTCGACTGGGGGACTCTCCACGGTGGTGCTGGCCAGCGGGACCTCCTCATCGGTGGAGGCACGAGAACCGACAGACTTCGACAGGACTGGCAGACAACGATGGAAGCAGGAGTGGCCCCACTGTAGGACTTCTCCGGTGGACCAGTTGATGTGCAGGGAGTGGGTCTCTGAACCACGGGCGTACCAGGATGACCTCAGCGGTGGAGCCCTCCAGTACCAGAAAGGAAATCTCCTCGCGATGCAGCCAGCCAATCTCCAAGCCCAGGTCCGGACTCCAGTGACCAACCCTACCGCGGCCCAACGGTTGGCCCAGGATGGATTGGACCTGGAGATGATGGGGTAGGGTTCGTTGCTTGGTCTGCAGGCGCTGAAGAGTGGAGAGGGCGATGAAGTTGGCCGCGGAGCCGAGAGTCGATTCAGGGCCTGAACTGGAATGGAACAGCGCATATAAGTGATAGAGGCAGGCGTGTATTTCAACATGGAAATGGCTGGAGGTAAACTCACGGTACTTACTGCGTTTCTTATCTGTTTAGAAGTCTGGCTGGTGATGGCGGAGGGGCGAGGAGACGAGGAAGGCTGGATTCGGGAGATCGGAGCGGACGTGGAGCGGGAGGAATCAGGATCAGGAACACAGGTAAGTTGCTGGAAGTGATAGCGGTTGTCAGAGAGTCTGTAGCGTTGTGTTAACGAGACCAGACAAAGAGTGACTGAGGGAGGTGAGTCTTTATAGAGCAGATGATTGGGGAGATGATTGATGACCACAGGTGATGATGATTAATACTCAGGGGAACCGGAACGAGTGGGCGGAGTGCAGGTGTCTGGTGCGGACGCTGGTGTATCCGTGACAAAACCTTAAACCAACTTTTTTTTTGTAAATGATCTGTAAGGCTTTATTATTGCTGTTCATTGAATTTTATGGACATTTGGGTATAAAGTGTTTTAATTCTACAATATATGGTGTAAAAACATCTGAGTGCTGCCCTCTTCAGGGTGAACGTTGGCTACTGCAGTTGAATTTTCCTATTGGAAGTTGTGGTGCCGTGTGATGTAAGCAGGCACAAGCTAACCACACCCCTGCCTACAGAGATGTGTTTCAGGTGCCTGCTCCCCCTCCGCTGGGGTCTGCCCACTTTTCCAGCATTTTTCAAATATTGCCAGTGGGTGGAGTCAGGCTCTGACCAGGGGTTTAGTTACCAATGTTATTAATTTGACTTTTTTTTTGTTTACATATGTTAAAATATGTTTTGAATTAAGCAGCAGAATATATATAACACTAAAATAATTGAACCAGCTAAATTATTTGAGCAGGTCATTACCATTTTTCTCTAAGTACGTCACATCAAAATTCCACCTACTGTTTTAAAGAGCATATTGCAGGTAAAAAAAATCTAAATTTATAGATAACCTTGTATGAAAATACCATATGAAAAGTTAATGCAGGATTTAAAATGTTTTAAAACAACATAAGGGCACTAATTTGGTAGATACAGTGAGCGTTTCTTGGACTGCTAGTAAAAACGGCTTTTTTTTCAACATCGCGTCATTTTAAGTCATTTTAGGGAGCCTCAGCCTCGGCTCAGTGCAGAGTCGGCTGTTATTCAGTGAGAGCGGTCGCCAGTCAGTGTGTTTTCGGTAGTTTTTGTATTTTAATTTATCATCGTCATGGTAAATTATTGTGTTTGTGGAGGTTGCAAAAACTCTGGCTTGTCAGGACTTCAAGATCGAGTCCCACAAGTTTTCACAAGGGTCATAATAATCTGTACTATATTGGGAGGACAGTGTATGTCGTTAGCGAATGTGTATATCTTTAAGCATGTCTCTCACCAAAAGACACCTGACCTCCACTGGTTCTTCTCACGCCACAACTCAATTTGTCTCTGATCGTTCTGTCTAACATTAATCCTGGCCTGTCCTGCTCTCTTTACCATAGCAGGCTCATAAATTTATGTCTTGGTCCGTCATACGAGTATTTCCTCAACGTCTGAAATGTGATTGCGATCCATTGTTTTCCTGTCGTGTGAATCGACGGCTCTCCCGCCCCTTACGTCACACCCGCCACGCCCATTTTCAGACGCGGAAGTAAAATTTTCTCACAAAAACGACTCCAGAAGCTTCTGTAGCGTATTTATACGAATATTTTAAAGAAAATCTAGTTCCTACATTATTTTTCTATGCATTTACTCGTTGGGTCCTCAAACCTGCAATATTCCCTTAAATGTCAGTTAAAAGCCTGATGTGACACATAGGCTATGTCACAACAACATTTTCAAAACTTATTTTATATCAATTTGTACAAGACATGTTTTAAAATCAGGTCATGTGTAATCTAGGATATGTTATTAAAACATTAGAATTGTTGCATGGGTTGAAACATACCTTTAATAACAAAAACAAGTGTTTTTAAAAATTGCTGACACTGCAACATGTGCACACCAGAAAGACCACCATTTTGGAAATGTTACCATGGCAACAAAAATGCACACATTGTCACATGACTGAACCTGGGTGTTCCTTAAATGTCCCTTAGGGACTTCCTGGGTTGAAAGTGAGGTATAATGCTTTAAAAAAAACTTTTCAGATGATCATCAGTGTTTGTGACACCCATGTCACATTCGGATTTATTGATTCATTTAGCTGAAGCTTTTATCCAAAGCGACTTACAATTGCTTTATATGTCAGAGGTTGCATGCCTCTGTAGCAACTAGGGGTTAAAGGGATAGTTCAGCCAAAAATGATATTTAAACCATTACTCACCCTGAAGCCGTTCAGAGATGCATCAATCTTGTTTCAGACGAACACATTTTCAGTTATTCTAGAAAATGTCTTAGACCCTTCAGTGGATATAATGTGAAGAAATGTGAAGGGGTCCAGCTCCTTCAAGTCCAAAAATGTGCATAAATCCTTCACAAAAGTAATCCATCTGGCTCCAGGGTGATAAACGAAGGCCTTCTGAGGGTAAGCCGTGCGGTATTGTCGTAAAAATATACATATTTAAAACTTTATAAATGAAAATATCTGACTTGATGAGTCAACGATCGTCGCGACGGTTCTCCTACGCTACATACGTTCACGGGTGATGGAAGTCGGCGTATCGAGGTAGGACGTAGCGTAGGAAGTACGTTCATGACGGTTCCTCACGCTATGCACAGTATGCCGAGCTTCCATCCCTGTGAATGCACGTCGATCGTTGCAGGAAGTCAGATATTTTCATTTATAAAGTTTTAAATATGTATATTTTACGACAGTACCGCACGGATTACCCTCAGAAGGCCTTCGTTTATCACCCTGAAGCCGGATGGATGACTATTGTGAAGGATTTATGCACATTTTCGGGACTTGAAGAAGCTGGACCCCATTTCTTCACATTATATCCACTGAAGGGTTATTTTCTAAAATAGGACATTTTCTGATTTAGGACATTTTCTAAAATAACTGAAAATGTGTTAGTCTGAAACAAGATTTTACATATGCATCTCGAATGGCTTCAGGGTGAGTAATGCATGGTTTAAATATAATTTTTGGCCGAACTATCCCTTTAAGTGTCTTGCTCAGGGACACACTGGTGTCTCACAGTAGTGGATTCGCACCAGGGTCCCTCACACCAAAGGCATGTGTCTTATCCACTGCGCCATCACCACCCCATTGCATTGCATTATTCCCATTTTCTACATATACTTAGCAAATACATGTCAACTAACTCTCATTAATTCAAGTCTGGGCACATAGTTACTTATAGCTAGCAGAATTTCTAAAGTGGACTATCAAAATAATCCAAAATAGAGCTGTCAGATTTGACGTCAAAGTCATCTGATATCATTGTTGCTAGTTTTTGTTGTCTCTATGACAGCATGTTCTAGTCAGATGAATGGTGTATTGTGCTGGTGATGCTCTGTCATCATGAGAGAGCTTGATGCTGGTTAAGTGCTGGCAGGTGCTCCATTATAATGTAGGACACTTGACTTGCCGATAATGAGCCTCGCGGGTTTATTACTCTGACATGTCTGAAATTCTTCCCCCGTGCACCTCCCCCCCACACACACACACACAGCAGCATCATTTATGCCCAGAGTCAAACCATTCATCAGCGGTTTGAATAGATACACGCACAAACGTTGCAGCTGCTAATTATGCTGCACTATTGTGTAAATACAAAGGATTCGAAATTTCGATTACAACCCTTAAATGTTCTTTCATGTGAAAATGATGGATTAATTTTTTTAGTTAAATACTTAAATAACTTTACAAATGTAGACATTCGAATCAAATGCATAATATTATTTATTCTCGTGACCTAAAATACAATCATATAAACTTGTAGGCACACATGATGTCTATACAGGCATTTCATCAAAACAATAGAACAAATCTTTATATCAGAACTCCTACTGTATAACAGAAACCCACTGTAAGCTTTGGGTCTTAGCAATTCCTGTACCCGTGATACACATTTCCACTAGCTACATTTGCACAGATTCTGCTATTCAAGTTAAATATCACATTTGATAAAGCTCTCCAGGACTCTACAGAAAATAAGCAGCCATTTACTTCACTCGAACCAGACAAGTGAGTTTCTTCTTGTAACAAATATAATATAGCACTTGAACTTGATTAATAGCTCACTGTACAAGAGCTGTCATGCTAAAACACATAATTAGAAAAAGCTATCCTCTCAAAAGCACATGTTGATATTTTCACTAAATATGTGTAAACACATGTAGATGATAGATCATGTTAGTTTGCTTGAAAATCCACTGCCAACTGTAATTTTGTCAGCGATTAATATTATCATATTTACCATGTTCAAAATGATCTGCTCAGTAAGTTTAACAATTAGTTAATGTGACTGTGTTGTAGCTGATCTGTCCTTTCTATCGATATTATCCCTTCATACAAATACTGTGTATTACTGGGAAATAGTCAACTGTGTTTGGAAGAGCACATTTATGAACTCATTAATAGAAAGAAAACCTGACAAAACCATGAAAATAAAACTAAAGCTTTGATACAATCCAATTGAAGGCATATATAAAACTAAGATATGCACAACTAACACAGTAACAACCATTTAGCTTATTTTAGTTGATTACTACTGGCTGCATGCCTTGACATGTTACCATTCAGTTGATAAATGTGATCATGCCATTTATGACGTCTCTGAGTTATAAACACATTAACTTGGCCCAGCCTGTGCTGTAAGAGGCAGCTGCTCTCCACACAACGGCTGTAAAGCTAATGTGACTATTCGATACTCAGGAATAGCTAGTGGTTTTAAAACCCTTGTTCCTGATTTTACTGCTTTTTGAAATGTTTATTGATTTAAAAAAGGTATTAGTTCTGCCACTGGGTCCATTGGGTTAGCCTGGGGTTTTGTGGTCTAGAAGCGAGGAAAGCTGAGAGCAGAACAGGTTGCCAGGCACTGATGTTGCTGTAAACTTTGATTACATCACAATCACATCTGTGCCAAGATGGCGAAATTATGCCATTTCAAAATGTTAAATGAAAAGATTAGTTCACTTCTAAATTAAAATTTACTGATAATTTCCTGACCGCCACGTCATCCAAGATATTCAGTCGAAAAGAAATCAAGGTTTTTGAGGAAAACATTTCACGATTTTTCTCCATATAGTAACCTCAACAGGGACCAATGTCCGTTTTCAAGAAATAAGAGTCTTATCTAGCCAAACTAATGGCCATTTTCTAAAAAAAACAAACAAATGATGTACTTTTGTACCACAAATGCTTGTCATGCACGTCCATCGACTTTTACGTAAAATTACGTAATCCCATTGGAAAGGCTTAGGCGGTAAACTGACGTATGTGGAAAATGTAGAAATCTCATTTTTTTCTCCAATGTCAAAATCATTTAGACATAGTTGTTTAACCTTTGATTACTCGAGGCCCAGATGGAAGGAAATTATTAGTTGAAATAAAGTCGTTATTTTTGTTTTGTTTTTGCGGACAAAAAGTATTCTCGTTGCTTGATAAAGTTAAGATTGAGCCACTGTAGTCACTTGGACTATTTCAACGATGTCTTTAATAACTTTTCGAGGCTGGCAAGTTTCAATTCCTCAAGAAGCCTATGGACTCAGTATGGAGGAGTGATCCAGCTCTCAGATTTCATCAAAAATATCTTAATTTGTGTTCCGAAGATGAAAGAAGGTCTTACGGGGTTGGAACAACATGAGGGTGAGTAAATACTGATAGAATTTTCATTTTTGGGTGGAACTGACCATTTAACGTATTTTTTTTAAAATGCCGTTTTGACTTATTTGCACATTAGCTTTGTGAACACTAGCTCTGTACTTCCGCCAACGTCACGTCACCTTTCAACCCTGATTACAGTAATCTGTGGTGCATCGTAAAGCTAGTGCAACATCAGCATTAGTGCTTAAAAGAATATAAATGTTTATTTTGTTTAGAAAATGACCAATGGTTTGTCTAGATAAGACTCTTATTCCTCGGCTGGGATTGCGACGAGACTTTGAAGCTGCACTGAAACTGCAACTTGGACCTTCAACCCGTTCATACTCCATTAAGCCCTTCATTTCTTTTCAACTGAAGAGAGAAAGATATGAACATCTTGGATGACATGGAGGTGAGTAAATTATCAGGAAATTTGAATTCTGAAGTAACTACTTGTTCTGAAACTTTATGAACATTGGGTTCTCTCAGTCTCAGGTATTTCTCTTACTGGAGCCCCTGAAGGAGGAAAAATAGTTTGTCAATGCTTTTGCGTTCTCTCGCAAATGTTTTGCATTCCCAAGAGAAGCTTTGCGTTCCCTCGCAAATAACGCTTGCGTCTCACTGAGAAGACTCAAAAGAGAAAGAGCTCTAAATGTTTTTGCGAGTTGAACGAAAACATTTATTAGAGAAGCATTGACTTATTATTTGTCCTCCATTCTCAATGTATATTTGGCTTACTCTTTTGCATAATTGCATATGATGTTGATGGATGGGACTAGTGCAGTAAGGCTCCTAAATGAAAAGGCATCATAAAAGTATCAATTGACTAAGGTCTTCCCCTCGAGTAAGTGGGATGACTTTAGGAATATTGCACATGAGTCATATGAACTGCTGTATGTCATTTTGGACATTACCCGTTTACTTAATATGGAAAATAGCTTCCATTATCCTTTAAAAAAAGAGTAACATTTAAGTGCCACAAAGAAATAAAGCCTCAACGGTTTACAACATTTTCATTTTGATGTGAACTCTTTCTTTAAGATGTCCGAGAAACAACAGTTGCTCTTACTCTAATCCTTGCCTCTTCCAGCGTTCTTGTCTTCAGGAGTAAACTGTGCATTAACGCCATCAACAAAACGCTTTGGTTTTTCAAACACATTTCTGGTTTTTCACATGACCACACATTTGCCCTTAAGCTTCCCCTGCCTTTGCTGCTTGCTCTTCTTGCTGTCCCATCTCCAAAGGCTCACAGTCCTGCGTTCTCCAGGTTCAGAGAAAGCTCCTGAAACAGCTCCTTGACGTCTGTGATTGGTCTTGGCTGAGGTCTCCATGAAGGCACACTTCCACCTCTTCTGCCGTGGCCTCTCCTGTCTCCCGCTCTCCACTTCACGGCTGTTCAGCTCTGTCGTTCCTGTTTCCCACCAGCATGATCGGGATGTTCTCCGATGTCTCCCTTAATCAGGCAGATCTGCTCAAAGATGGGCTCTGAGCTCTCTCCAGAGACTGTTTGCTGGAGATTGAGTAAGACTAAGATGAATGCGTGGCCTTTAGAGATGGACAGGCGCTGCATGGCGGGGAACTGGTGGCTGCCGGTGGTGTCTGTGATCTGAAGCGTGCAGATGCTCTTGTCGCAGCTGATCACCTGCCTGTAGGTGTCCTCGACAGTGGGGATGTAGCTCTCACGAAGGTTCCTCTTCACAAAGCGCAGGACCAGGGAGCTTTTGCCCACTCCACCCGCTCCAAACACAACCACCCGGTAATCATTACTTTGTTCTGGCATAGCGACGCTTAAAAAGACCTGGATGGAGGCAAAGTGAAGAAATGTTTATGAAATACAAGCACCAGAAGTTTGATATCCCATCAACGACATTGTATTTACATTATGAATCATGAAACGAGCCAAACATTATATTATAATAGTATTATGATATTACATTAAAACATGATTTCGGTTAGCCTAGAAATCTAGACGCACCTAGGCGCAGCAAAATTATTTTGCTGCAAAGTGTGGTCTAGCAACTCTCCGTTGACTTTCGAAGTGGAAAATCCAAACTCTGGTCTGGCCAATCACATCGTGTATAGAGTTGGTGGGCGGGCTTAACACAATGACGGCAGAGTGTGTGACGGTTCTGCGCCGTGATTTACATAGGTGATTTCCCTGCTACTTAAAAACAAACAAGATGCAGCTGGCGAAACAGCGGTCTTTTCGATTCGGCTTTGGCCGCGAACTCGGATGACTTGGAGTTAAGAGAATGTCACTTAAGTCATTCTTAAAAAGGAAGATGTGTTCAGAGTTTTGACGACTGGATAAGGCAAAAGTTTAATATATCAACTTGCTCTGCTGGAGAGAAAACCATGGGGAAAACGCATGGGACTCACTCAGACACAGCCATCATCGCTCTGGTTGGTTAGCGCTATCCTATGGCGTGCAGAGGGATATTGTAAGACAACCTTTTATCCCGCCTCCCGGATTGAGGTATGCCAATTGTGAGTTCCCAGACCTAACATCTTGATAGGTCTGGTTTGCCAGGCTAGATTTCGGTAGCCTATAGAGAGCTTTCTACAATATATAAAAATATTTAAAGTAGCGGTGTAAAAATATATCGTGTCACAGTAAATCGCAATTAAATACAAACTTGCATCGATATATCGTGGACAGTGACAATATTGTGTATAGTTTCACCCAAAATGAAAATGTCTGTGTCAGTATTAGATTAAACTCTTATTTACTGTATAATGTTGATATTTGTGGGTCCTGATAATGCCGTAGCCTATTGGTGCTTTCCCACTGCATGGTACAGTGCGGTTCGGTTTGGTACGGCACGCTTTGGCGCTTTTCCACTCCATGTTAGGGTACGGTATGGCTCGCTTTGAATGGTACCTGGGTTCTTGAGGTTCCAAGCTACCGTACTGGTACTAAAATGTGACGTGAAACACTGCAGATCACTGATTGGTCAGACAGAATCGTCACTACCAGCGTCATTGTATTTGCCATCAATAGACATTGACACGAGAAACCAAACCCGCTAGATTTAATAGCCAGTAACAGCCACCGCTGTTATCGAACAGTTTATAATCCCACCCACTTTAAAGCGGTACTAACTGCAGTGGAAGCAATCGAGCCAAACTCGAGCCAGTGCCGTGTCGAGCCGAGTCGTACCACACGCAGTGGAAAAGCAAAGCGAGCCAAACCATGCCGCCCGAGCCGAATCCGTACTGAGCCGTACCAGCAGTGGAAAAGTGCCATTAGTCTGTTTTTACCAGTAAAAAGTGGCCTACATTTTGCGTCTAAAATAATTCTGTATTTTCAGCTCTGGAATGAATATTAATATTGTTATTTTGGTGTCTCTATTGTCCTGTGCTTTAGATTTCCAGCACCTTGTCCATCCTATACTTTTACACACACAATACCAAATTTTGCGTGTCAATCAACTTTACATTTTTGGTTAGCCTTGAACCAAATGTATTGCAATAATATTGTACCGTTAGATCAGTATGGCGATACGTAGGCTATCGAATCGTGAGGGTATGGTTACACCCCCCTACTTAAAGCATTCAAAATTCATGCAATTCAAAATCAAAGTAAACTCATCTTTCTTATAATGAGAGTCAGTAGAGATAGTCTACTGGCCAATGAGACCTCTGCCAGTCTGACATGTAGGTTTCCCTGATCATCCAGCTGGACGAATATCAAGCTCAATACAGGAGCAGCACATGCTCAGTGGATGCACTCAAAAACTGGAAATACATGTTAATGCGTCTTTTATTTGACGGTAAACGGGTCAGGATGTGATGCAGCGCTGTTTAGGCAGAATGTGCAAAACACCTACAGAAAACAGCTCTAACTGTGAGTACCACTATAGCATATACCTTTCCTTTGTTATATAATAAATTATATATAGTAAATATGGTGTATTTTAAATAATAAATAATACATAAACCGATTTCATTCGCTGGTTTGAGTGGATGCGCTTCAGAAACTCACCTTGCTGATGTAGCTACAAACTAGTAATTTAAAATCCCCGTTGTCATGTCGTGGTGGACGATGGAAAATATGGGACGTGGGTTGTTTTTCCCGAGGTCTGCTGATCCCTCTAAAGGTCCTTCAGAGGCATGACTGTGATGTTTAAAGGGAGCGTGTGTTTCCTGAGTGTCTGCTGACTCTCTCCCGTTCTCTCTCCGTGACGTCATCTGGGATTTCAGCCCGCTGCACAACACACGCAGCCCTGCCTCGTTATATTCCTCATGTCATATTCATCATCACTCACTTCCGTTTTTATAGTGGGCTATATACATATAATTCATATGTAGATGTGCGTTAGGCTTTTGTGAAGTTAAGAAATTTAAGCTTAAAATTAGCATTTCACACTAAATGTTTACCATTTGAAATGTAAACAGATAGCAATATGGCAGATTATTGTATGATCTTCATACTGAACTGTGAACGGCTCTTTAAATAATTACTGCCTTCCCTAAGTCACATTGGCAATGTGATAGGCTAAATGTCAGTTTTACAGTGTGTTACTGTACGACTAATGTTCAAACTTACAAAACACATTCTAAAAATAATAAGCACATCCTTTCAAGACTGGCATCAGTAATAGAGCTGACTACTTTTTGATTACTTTTGACCTACCTCTTATAATATTGAATTGAAAAGGATAATTTTGTACCAAATTGATGTAAAAATACAAAGAAAAGAAATATACTCCATTCTCTGTTCATGAAAATGTTAAATTGAAATGAAATAATTTGAAAAGAAAAACAATCATATTAAAACAGATGAAAGATGATCAAAATGAAAGATGAGGTAGTTTATTTGTTTACCTGCATGTCATGTGACCATTTACAAACATCAGATAACCATAAACTTAATTTGATTATTATTTATGTTTTATTATTGGCCTAACTTTTTAACTTCAAATCTCAGGAAGTATTTCAAGTAAATAGGTTAGGTTCAGCTAACAAAAAAAGTTGGGGAATCTCTCCATGTAAATATGAAATGTTGTGTTCCAAATTGCAGGGGATGCAGGATCTAATTGCAACAGTCTTTTATTAAATGAAATCCGAATCTTACAATAAAAAAACAACAACAGGATTTTCAAGAACAGAACAACCTCCTTAATGCAACGATAAGAACTGACAAAGAACAAGATAGAATTGTTTAGAATAGTTTAAATAGACAGAACCAAAGAGCAAATTAACAAGACACAACTGAACTGAACTGAACTAACAATCAATCAGAAACTATAGAAACAAACAGGCAGGATGTGGAGGAAGACAGAACTGAACTACAGATTACCTTCACACCAGAACAGAAATCAAAACAAGTGACAATGTTAAAAGTGAAATGATTTCTGTAAATCCAGTGATCAAACTCTCAGTTTGTCTCAGTTTTCAGTGAAAGTCACGTGACAATTCCACAAACCTGGAAGAGCTTCTGATAAGCAGTAGGCTTTTTTTAGAAAGGAAAATTAAAAATATTAGAAGTAGGCCTATATAAGAAATATAAATATAAGAAGTAGCAGGGGGAATCAAATAATTATGAATAATTTACTGCCATTGTGTGAATAACATATGTGACCCTGGATCACAAAAACAGTCATAATAAGTCACATGGGAAAAATAGCCAACAATAGATGACCATCATATGGGTCGTAATTATAAATTTTTCTTTTATGTCAAAAACATTAGGATATTAAGTAGCCTAAAGATCATGTTCCATGAAGATATTTTGTAAATTTCCTACCATAAATATATAAAACAGTTATTTGTGTGAGTGGATGCTGCACAATCGCAAACATAAATGGACAACTTTAAAGGCGATTTTCTCAATGTTTAGATTTTTTTGCATCCTCAGATTCCAGATTTTCAAATAGTTGTATCTCGGCCAAATAATGTCCTATCCTAACAAACGATACACCAATGATGATGTATAAATCTCATTTTTTTAAAAAAATAACCTACCTAATAAAAAATAACCTAATAAAAAAGTGACTACCCTGTGGTCCACATATAATCATGTAATCAATAAAAATTAACTATAGTCTGATTACGAATATATTAAAAAGTAATGTCGAATTGCAAGTACTTGATTTTTGGAAACTAATTACATATACTTCAGATTACATGTAATCCGTTACTATCCAGCATCGGCTAACAGTTAAACAAGGTGTAACAGCAATATCTGTGAAATAGTTCAATGGTTAATTTGTTTGAAAAGCTTTATACACCTGCATCTATTCTGCATGTGATAGTTCCTCACCGGTGTTGATCTAAAAGCAGCTGTATTCCAACCAATCAGCACATGAAGAAACTTATGGCCGTCCCTCTGACCAATCAGCATCAGAAGAAACCTATAGCCATTCCTCCAACCAATCAGCACCAGAAGAAACCTATAGCCATTCCTCCAACCAATCAGCACCAGAAGAAACCTACATTATAGCCATCCATCCAACTAATCAGCACCAGAAGAAACCTATAGCTGTCCCTCCAAAAAATCAGAACCAGAAGAAACCTATAGCTGTCGCACCAACCAATCAGCACCAGAAGAAACCTATAGCCATTCCTCCAACCAATCAGCACCAGAAGAAACCTACATTATAGCCATCCCTCCAACTAATCAGCACCAGAAGAAACCTATAGCTGTCCCTCCAAAAAATCTGAAACAGAAGAAACCTATATCTGTCACTCCAACCAATCAGCCCCAGTTAAAACCTACATTGTAGCCGTCCCTCCAACCAATCAGCTTCAGAAGAAACCTATAGCTGTCCCTCCAACCAATCAGCACCAGAAGAAATCTTTAGCTGTCCCTAGAGGATTTAATTGTCTTGTCTGCCTAAGAAACTTGACGACCAGGTCATGCTTCCCAATTGTTTTGTAGTCTGGATGCGGGTGCCATAGGGTGCCCCGTCTCGGAGTCAGAAGATCCTTCCTTAGAGGAATGGGCCAGGAAGCCTCCCCGACTCATGTCACAAGGAGCATGAGTTCTGGGAACCAATAGGAAGCCACCAGAAGGATCACCAGAGGTGGCAAGCAGGTCTACCTGAGCCTCCCCGAACTCTTTCCTGATCAGCTGAACCGCCTGGGGATGGAGTCGCCATTCTCCCGGAAGCACAACTTGTGATAGCTCGTCGGCCACACGGTTGAGCACATCGGGGACATTCATGGCTCGAAGCAACCTCAGATGGTTCTGACTCCAGAGGAGGAGATGACGGACGAGTTGCGACATGCGATGGGAGCGTAGACCACCTTGTCGGTTGATGTACGCAATGGTCGCAGTGTTGTCCGTACCGACCAGCACGTCCCTGTCCTGTAGCGGCCTTTTCAAGTGGCTCAGAGATGTACTGCTAGCAACTCGAGGCAATTGTTGTGCCAATGCAGTTGGGGGTCCATCCACAACCCCTAACACTGCATGCCCATATCTCGGGACTCAGCCGTGAAGCCAGTGCTCAAGCGGTTTCATATGAAGCAGGCCGAGCGGGGTTACCACTGCTGCTGCAGCCATATGCCCCAGGAGCCTCTGAAAGGTTTTCAGTGGGACTGCCATCCTGCCTTTGAACATGTTCAAGCAGTTCAGCACCGACTGAGCGTGCAGCTCTGTGAGGCGCGCTGTCTGTGCGACCGAATCCAACTTCTTGCTGAGAAAAGCGATACTCTGCACAGGGGAGAGTTTTCTCTTTTCCCAGTTGATCTGAAGACCCCTCTGGCTGTGGTGCCTGAGCACCGAGGTCCCTGTGTTCGCATTGCTGATCTTGAGAATGTGCTAGCATGAGCCAGTCGTCGAGATAGTTGAGGATGTGCACACCCTGTTCTTTCGTGGGAACAAGGGCCCCCTCAGTGACTTTCGTGAAGACACAGGGGGACAGGGACAGCCCGAAGGGTAGGACTTTGCACTGATATGCTCGACCCTCGAATCGCAAAGCACAGAAACTGCCTGTGTCGAGGGAGAATCGAGACATGAATGTACGTGTTCTTGAGGTCGATCGCTGCAAACCAAAAATGCGTCTCTGCGTGTCCCTCTAACCAATCAGCACCAGAAGAAACCTAGCTGTCCCTCCGACCAATCAGCACCAGAAGAAACCTAGCTGTCCCTCCGACCAATCAGCACCAGAAGAAACCTATAGCTGTTCCTCCAACCAATCAGCACCAGAAGAAACCTATAGCTGTCCCTCCAACCAATCAGCACAAGAAGAAACCTATAGCCATCCCTTGCTTCTGTCTCTCTACAGTTTCCCAGCATTCCGTCTTTGTTTTGCAGATATTATCCAATCAGATCTCTCTCTCAGGGACAGAGAGAGAAGTGATATGTCTTTCTGCTGCGTATAAGCTTCCACCAGTCTTTGAACGTTTACACCTATAAATAACAGGAACGTCTGTCTGTCTGTCAGTCGCATATCTCTCAAACCTTAGTCCGATGGATTTCAAACTTGACAGGTGTCTTGCTACGGGCACGGGTAAGTGCAGTGCCAAGTTTGCGTTGTTTGGATTAGAAATGCAAAAGATATCGGTAAATATATCGGTAAAAGAAGCACACATTGGCTTTTGCCGCTGTGCCACTTTGGCTTATTTTGCTAATTGAGTAATATTTTATTCATGGCCATCATTTGTAGTAGCCTATTCACAAACTGTTTGCTCAAGCGTAGCATTTTCGCTAAGTTCACTGTGTAGCTGCTCCCTGAATCGTCACACTAATTCATTTGTGGATGTTACCTGAATCTGTAAGTCAGCTACACAGTTTACTTATGAATATTATATTTTATTGTGGTGTGGTTAACGTTATCTTTTTCTCAGAGTTTAGGCTCCTGTGTAATAGTAGCCTAGGCTATTCAGCAAACTCAAACATACCAAACCAACAATTACTAAAAACACACAAAAACAGATTTTGCGTGGGCATTGCACCAGTTTCTAGCCTGGATGCCAGCCCGAACTCCGCCCACAACATTTTTGGACGGGAAGTTCGGTCTGGACTCGAATCCATTGAGGAGTAATTATGATCTGGCAAAAAACATTCGGGCCAATCATTTTGCCAGGGCAGGCTTTATACGATGATGGACAGGTGATCTTCGGGGACGTAATCATCACGTTATCAAAGAGTGCTAACTGGTTTCCCTCAGAGATGACTGCAGCTGGAGAATTGAGATGTATAGATACCGCTATCGCGTCTGTTATAAAATGAATTGACAGCACATTAATTTTAATAGACAAACAGAAAACTGCAATCAAGGCATTTGTAGATCAGAAAGATATCTTTGCCGTCCTTCCTGTGATTCGGCAAAAGTGTAACTTATCAGCTGGCTCTGACGGTTGCTAAGAAGATGGGACGTAATGAAAAGCCTGTGGTCGTTGTGGTTTCTCCTTTGGTCGCACTGATGGAGGACCAAGTAAAAGAAGCAACACTCGTTATTTTACTTCTAAAATAAGTAAGTTCTGTTGACAACTGTGAAATGCAAAGTATTTGACTTACTGCGTTGCTCTGATAGGTTGTAGGTTTACCGACTATCCAATTGAGTGCAGAGTTTTTTGTTTTTTTCCTGGTTCGGTTAAGACACGCCTCATAATCAAAGCCCAATGAAGCGATTTCAGACTCATATTCTCAATAGAATATGAGTATGACGAAGTCAGACCAACTAGTTTCATAAGTACATGCAATTTCCTGGGAATTCGAATGTATTGACCTGCACATAGTCATTCTTTACTGAGTGAGCTTCTGTGAGAGAAGGGAATCGGCTCATGATGACCTGTGAACGGTCTACTCTTCAGACACACCGCGGTTACAGTATGTGAGTTACCTAATGTTTACTGACATTTTACAGAGACCTCATGGAAAATTAAAGTATGTCATGACCCCTTTTATTTATTTACACCACCAAATAAACAGTGTTATCGATAGACATAGGATTATGGTGCCTTGCAATCCTGACTGAAAACACTTTGCCTAAGGAAAACCTTCTTCTAAAACATAAAACATTTGGACAACATGAATCCTCCAAGAGGAGTATTTAAAAGTTTTGTGATTTTCATTTCACAAAACCCTTAATGGCCGACTTCCTGTTGGGTAGAGTGCCATGTTTATGTACAATATTTATGTTTAATATACCAAGTTTTTAGCACATTTGTTATATACATAAATTCATTGTTATCCCCATGTTTTGCCTATACCTTATGGCTGATAACTAAAACTTTAACGACCAAATTTCATGAGTTTTTAAGCAAAATCTACAATAGTTGTTCTGCATCTGTGTTGACTTAAAAGACGAAACAAGCTTGAAATAAGCTAGAACAACCATAAATCTAAATATTTCAAATTATTTGGTAATTTTTATAAAGAAGATACATCTTTCTGCCACCAAGCTATGAAATATTATTATCAGTGGAAACTATACTTAAGGGGACCTTCAAATGTTGTTGTGGACAAGTCTAAAACAATTATTAAAAAGTTTAATTAAGATGCTTTTAAAACAAATAATGCTTTTTTAGTCGTCACTTTCATTTATACATTGCTTTACAATACAGAATTTTCAACGCTGCTTCACTGTGAAAAAATCATCAAATATTAGACAAACTTAAATTCAGCAGCTCTACAGAAGATAATAGCATCATTATTCAGATCAAGTCAATTCAGTGTTGATTCAATACAGTTTTGTTGAGTTACACTTTAATTCGATGGTCCACTTTAGATATCTACTGACTATAAGTAACTTGCCAACTAACTCTCATTAGAGTATTTATAGACTGTCAGGTTAGGTGTAAGTAGAATAAGTTGAGTCGATGTTGCAGAATTTGTGAATTATGAAACAAATATGATTCTCAGTAAAGCAGCTCTAGAGACAATAGTGTCATCATCATTTAGCTTGTGTATACAATTTTACATAATCACATTTCCAGTTCAAACATTAAAATGATAACAGACTGAAGGCCGAGATACATGTGGGTCTGATAAGATCAGACGTAGATCCGTTTATGAAAATAAAGGACTGCTAACCACAGCAACAGATGTGGTTGCTAAGAAGTTGATCTCAACATTGTGCCGCCTCTCTGCTGAGAACAGATGAAACTTCACAAAACAAGTTTGATTTCTTCAAAACTCACCACATTCTCTATAAATGTACTACATACACAAGAGTATACTGCATGTGAAAGAAAAACCTTCGACCTCAAGCAGAATCCCAAATCAGTGGCGGCCACCGTCCACAGTGTCCCCACAGTCATACGCTGTGCCTGAAAAAATTTAAATATAATGCAGTGAGTTTTGAAGAAATTACTTCACTGCAAATTTCACAGCCCAAATAATCTTCACCCCAAGAGCACCGAGCTTCAAGCCTTACTTTAAAATGCAATTCTGAAGCTTAAAATCCGACTCAGGGTTTAAATGTCAGTCAGTTGTGAAACTCTCAGATGGTTGTTCTTGAAGCTCTGTGGCATTTCTCTCTGTTGCTGGAATCAAACGATCCTCTGTGTTGGCATTTGCAGCATAAGATGTATGATTTTAGAATTTATTATGTTTATTATGATGATCACAGTTTTATATAACCACGGACTGAAAGGCAAACGGATGTACACCCACAAGTAAATTTGTACAGTTGTCATCACAGTTGGGTTCAGCTCAATTATATGCATAACACATCTGCTCTCACAGCACTGTAGAGGCAGATTCATTTACAGACACTTCATGTTTCATGCTTTATTTTACAGGTTTTAATTGTTTGGGCAACAGTTGTGGCTTGCATTTTCCATCAGTTATTTATTCAATCGCTAGCATTTTATTTTACAGTGCATGCACTTACTGTACGTGTACCTAAACCCTACTAAACCCTGTTAGGGACAGGGTTAGTACCTAAGTTATTACACAATTATTGCAACTAGACTATAATAAGTACATAAGAAACATGACTGTAATATAAAGTGCTAACATTTAATCATTATTAATTGTTAAGCAAAGCTTTTGCTTAGTTGTTATCATATAGTATTAACTCAATGGATGTGTAGCTTACATATTTAGAAGTTGGTAAATTCTGATGAATACCTAAGTACAATGTAGAAACGTGTTCCCAATCAAATAATTGATTTAAATGTACATACATAAAGGTTAAAGACCACTAAAGTGGTACTGAACCATGTGATTTGATTTTGAAATCATTGGTTGGACTTTATGTTTCAGTGCATGTTTACATTGAACTTAAAGAAGTATAAGGTAACACATGGGTGAAGGTTAGGTTTAGCTGTTAGTACCTTATTACACAATTATTGTAGTAAGTATTTGGGGAACAGGACTGTTGTATATCTGTAATTTTACAAACTGCACAATGTGATGTTTGTTCAATGCAAACTGTAGGAAATTTAAAAAAAAAATTGAGCAAGGCTCATGGCTGCCCCTGGACTAAATATCGGCCAATGTGCTTTTATTCTGAGAGAGAGGAGGAAGTTAAAGATCAGGACAAAAAAAAAATACATATAGCGAA
The DNA here is from genome assembly GCA_030378365.1 of Hybognathus amarus. Taxonomy (NCBI): domain Eukaryota; kingdom Metazoa; phylum Chordata; class Actinopteri; order Cypriniformes; family Leuciscidae; genus Hybognathus; species Hybognathus amarus. The sequence goes on from JAQIUQ010000452.1 coordinate 222,190, forward strand.
GGAAGTAGGCAGAAGTTTCTAAAATGAGGAAGTCTACAAATAGTTCCATTTACTTACTGAAGTAAAAAGGTTTGTGTCAGTTCAATAACAGCAACACAAATGTGAAAAAGCAATGTGTTTCAGCACATCAGTGTAGGCTCACAGTTTCTCACAGAAGTAAGTGCTCCTGATCCGACTGCTTCTTTTGAACTATCCACTGAGTTTGGGTCCCACCACATCCTGTTCAGTTACACAGCCATTTGAACATGCTATGTAGTCCTTGTCCAAAGTGAGTTCAACAGACTTTGTAAGGTAAGATTATGTCTAATTCTCTACATGTCATAATCTGAAATATCATTTCTCTTTCTCTGTAATTCTCTACATGTATATTGTAAGTGTGTGTCAGTATTTTGTGCCCAAGTACTGATGTTAAATTGAACGAATTCATAAGGCGAAGTGAATTAAGTTGGCTAAATTATTGATGTGAGACAAAAATACTTTTAATGACATTTCTCTTTGGATATTTCATATGCAATGTTATATTATACAACTGTAAATGATCATCATACATAAATATTATAATTTTCTAATATCTTAATTTATTTTTGGCGCAATTAAAATAAAAGGAACAAGAAACTTTTTAAATGATCTGTGTAATATCTGCGACTGCACTTTGTTGTGGCGATAACTGATCTGGTATTATTACTTTGAAGTAAATTCAAAAGCAAAGCTATTCAGAAATATCAGATGTTTCTATAAAGATGGGCTCAATTCTCTTAAAGAAGGCAATTATTTGTTTTAAATCATGTATTAAGTTACAAACTTATTTTATGCATGTGTTAAAAATTCAGCAATCATCATGATTACTTCCAAAAATTTGGAACATTTGCAAGTTGGAAAAAACTAAAAAATCATACAGTCCAAACGTCTCAATGGGAGACTACAATGCAAATGTTGCTATTTAAATGTATTTCTAACCTGGAAATAATTAGAAATAGTTTGAAACTTGTACATCAAAGATGTTACGACAAACTTATAACAAATACTAAGAAATGCAGATTTTTTAACACTTCACTTTTAATGTTACCAAATTGGTGTTATATTATATATTATCATTTATGATGAAAGAATTGTATCATTTAAAACGGCTTTAAAAAATGTCAGAAATCCTTTCAATAGTCCACAGCTCTTCTATAGAACAAAAAGCAAGACATTTATAAAATCCTTAATATAGGACACAATACTATTATGATATAATTATATAGTATAACATTGTATGATATCTCACCAAAACTCCTTAAAACCTATAAAATCCCCAAATGACATCATTTAAACTCACATCTGACCAGTGTCTATTAATGCTTTATCACTGCTTTGTTGCTTTTATGGATTTCTGCTTTTCTCAGTAAGCTGAAAAAAAATTTCCATTACAAATATTATTTGCATTTTGGTTGCAATAACCTGACCATGTCTTGCTTCTTCTTTATGGAATGTTTTGTGGTTTAATTTGATGCATCGACTCGCCTCACTTCACTTTCATGCATTAGCACGAGACCCTGAGGTTTTGCATTGACGCTTGTGTTCGAGGTTTAAGTAAAAGAGCTAGAGGATGCATTTTCTGTTTGCTTAATTTTGTACTTCAGGCACATTAATTTTGCATTATAATGGGAAAATTATAAGAAACACAACTTAATAAATGTGGCACAAAGTAAAGCTGATGCAGTCATTCATTTTTATTAAATGAATGAATAGTATACATTATTTTATTTCTTTTCTGTTCTATATATAATGCAAGATATAGAATACGATATGCAAGACTGGGCTTTGGTTATATTGCTGAGATAAATTGTTAGTTATGAGTTAGCATGGATATGATTACATATTAATGATTATGATGCCACACTTTTTTCAAAGTGTTTTTCCTTTGAGGTAAATCACACATGAACATTTGGAAATTTCTCTCTTGATCTCTGAGCTCTGTCATTTCCATGTAAAGTGTTTAATTGCGAGACCTTGACTCATGTAGTTGCAGTAGTCATCTTCAAGCCCCCTTAAACGCATGTGGCAATGGGCTTAAGTTATAGTAGAGTTTAAATGTTATTGCAAAAGACTTGACCGCTTCCTCTTTCTGTGTGAACTAGTTTCTCAGAGGCGCATGTCGTTCATCTTTTAACTTCTTACACAAGTTAGAGTTTCAAATATACATACATTTACACACATACATATACTTTGTGTTATTTACTTTGAAATTGTTGGCTAAAAATGGAGGGAATTAAATCAAATACACGGCCAGTCAAATGTTTTGGAAAGAATCTCAAAACCTTTTTGATCTTAAATACTTTAAATTTATTTTGTGTATATAAATATTGATTATAAAATGTGGCTATGTATACATTTTAAAAATAGGTTTTTTTTTTTTTTTTAAGATTTGGACACTGGTAGTGAAGGTGAAACCACCATAGATGCGAACTCCTGTTTGAAAGACTGTAATGGTCCATTTAATTGTATCTTTAAATGATTCACTTCCATTTTTGTGTTATTTCATAGTAGAAAATCTATTTCTCTATTGTAGAAAATGTGGGAAACATTAATAACCGATGTCCCCCATCAAGTCATTTGAGTCATTTGAGCATAAACTCCAATTGTCGTGATAAGTTTTGAAATTTGAACTCAAGCTTATGCATTTGCAAAAAATTGACTTGAAGTAACCCATTGTCTTGACTATTTGAGACTTAAAACAAAGGTTATATTTACTCATATTTAATCGAGTTTTCTCAAGTTTCTCCACCAGGAAATGTTATACAGATTATGCCAATTCCGTACTGGAATGTAAAAATACTTGTAGTGTAAATACATAAAGAAACAAGAAAATAAACAAAATTCATATTGATTTCTCTAAATTTACAATACATTAAGTGATCATATCAGCAAAATGATAAGAAACAGATTATCCTGGTATAAGGTTGGCATTATCATCAGAGTTAAATCTCTATTGTATTTAAGTGTGTGTGTGTGTGTGTGTGTGTGTGTGTGTGTGTGTGTGTGTGTGTGTGTGTGTGTGTGTGTGTGTGTGTGTGTGTGTGTGTGTGTGTGTGTGTGTGTGTGTGTGTGTGTGTGTGTGTGTGTGTGTGTGTGTGTGTGTGTGTGTGTGTGTGTGTGTGTGTGTGTGTGTGTGTGTGTGTGTGATTGAAGCCTCAGTAATCTTTTACCAAAAATATGGGTAACATTTTATTTTACAGCGTCCTTGTTACATATGTCACATGTACTGTACCATAGTAATAACCGTAAATGATGTATAATTACATCCAACTAACCCTCATAACCCTACCCTCCAAACCATAACCCTACCCTAACCCTATAAGTACATGTAGTTGCTTAATATTACTCTACTATATATATATATATATATATATATATATATATATATATATATATATATATATACACACATTATCGCTCTACATTATCCCACTTACATGGCTACCTACCTTGAAATTTGACACAAAATATTGATTTAAAAAGGAGTTTATTGATTTTAAAAATGATTGTAGACTGTACACTACAGAAGGAACATTACTGTGTCCATGGCAACGATGTGTTATAATTTAGCAGTGTCTGTTATCAAGAAATAGAATGGTTGTTTTAACCCACCTCTGGTCAAATATGGACAAACTGTGGGGTTAAAATCGTAAATAACGTTTTAACCCAACATTTGGGTTTTGTCCATATTTTACTAAAAATTGGGATAAAATAACCCAGCATTTTTAGCCAAACAAAAGGGTAGCCAACTTTTGACATTGAGTGGAGCCAACAGATTTTAATATTAAGGCCATATGTTTTCTTTACAACAGTATTTTATTGAAGGGATAGTTCTCCCAAAATGAAAACTCTGTCAGTAATTATCTCTCCTCATGTTGTTAATCGTTCATCTTTCCGTATATCTTCGGAACACAAATGAAGATATTTTTGATGAAATCTGAGAGCTGGATCATTCCTCCATAGGCTTCTAAGGATCGAAACTGGGCAGCCCAAAAGTTATTAAAGACATTGTTAAAATAGTCCAAGTGACTACAGTGGCTCAACCTTGAAGTTTATCAAAGCGGCTTACAGATACTTTTTGTGTGAAAAAACAAACAAAAAAACGAATTAATTCAACTATTCATTTCCTTCTGTGTGGGCCTTGAGATAGTTTACACTTCTGTGTTGTACGTCACACACATCACACATAACAAGCTTCGGACAATCGTTTTTTGGGGTTTTTTTGCACACAAAAAGTATTCTCGTCACTTGAAAAACTCAAGATTGGGCCACAGGAAAACCCAGACAACTTCCGGCAAATTTAGATTTGCTCTGAAAGTTAGTCTGGCAAAGAGCTCATTCAAGCCCGTTTCCAATCCGTCGAAATCGCGGCACCAATCAGAAACGTTGGGCGGGCTTTACACGATGACGACAGCGCTGGGATTTTGAAGAAGATTTTGTAGCCTACATCAGAGCCTGTCTAACGGAGAGCCTTGGCACTTCCTATTAGCCCTATTGTGTATCATCTTGGTTGCAGTTCCATTAGAATTCCACTGGAGGTGATCGCGGGGCGAGAGCAGAATGAATTGGAGTCTATGGGGCTAAACGGCTAAATGTGTCTCTTTCGCCTGCTTGTCGTTAAATTAACATAGATTTTATTGTTGATTCCGCAAGTTCAATATAGATTATAGGCCAAAAGTCGAATGAACGAGTACTTATATCCTTTTGATTTCTTACAGGTTAGGCCGTTGTTGGCCGAACACGCTGAGCATTCTGCTATTGTGTGACGTCATCACATTTTTGAACCGGTTTTTAGAAACAGATAAATGAACTTAAAAATGTAATTTTGTAAAAAAAATGTAAACTTAAAAAGAGTGTATTATCTCAGCCCTCCCTTTTGAATGAAACTTTCAAATTACTTGACAAAATTTGCATCCTGAGAAAAGTGGATTTCTGGGGGTGAAACCCCATTGACTCCCATTCATTCTGCACTCGACCGCGAGCATGGACAGAGACGTGTTTACTGCAGCCAGTCCAGAACCTGGAAGTAACCAGCCAGTGCCAATTCTCTTCAATTAGACATTCTCTGCCTACATTACAAAGATGGATGCTGCCGTCGAACATCACTCGTTCGAATCAGCTATCGCGTCTGTTTTAAGTCGATTTGAACGTTTCCTTTTTGTTAAAATCCAAGCAAAGAACAACACTCGGAGATGTTTCTCCGCTGCTCTGCATACGTCATCTCCTTCATCGCTCTGATTGGTTTTAGGTCTACCCGCGACGTCCGTTGGTGATGCCCCTCTGGAAATGATTTGTCTATGATGCTTTGCCAGACCATAACTCAGTTACAACTGAGAATGGTCTGGTTTTAATCTACACTTTGACGATGTCTTTAACTTTTCTGGGCCTGCCAGTTTCGATCCCTTTGAAGCCCATGAAAGTGTGAGACAGCTCTCAGATTTCATCAAAAATATCTTCATATTGGGTTCTGAAGATGAACGAAAGTCTTACGGGGTTGGAACAAGGGAGAGGGAGAGAAATTAATGACAGAGTTTTCATTTTGGGGTGAAATTGAATTTATAAGGCTGGCATTATCGTCACAGGGTTTAATCCCTAGATTGTAGCCTGTTTAAATTAGGGATGGGCATTTTTCAAAAATATTGCATTAGAATATTCAGGCTCATAAAAATCGAATATTTAAATATTCGTTTATTTAAATGATGTTTAACGAAAACATAGAGGTTAAAATAAGCCTCATAAACATTGAGTGAGGAAAGGCGCTGCGCCGACAGACGCTTCAGAGACAACGGCGTTTCTAACAGCACTTCACGTTTTCTGTTCTTAAACTGGATTCCCTCAACGAAACTTAAAGGAAGTATATGTCTCAAAATCATTTTGCTATTAGATAAGTTATCATCTCTGATCACGCGGGGTCCAGCTGCTTGCGTCTTTCCTCATTCCACTGTTTGGATTTCATGTGATTTCTCATTGTGGTGATGATTAGTTAGATTTCTCAGATTAATTAATTAATTTGATCAAAAGTAATTCCATTTAGTAAGATCATTTTCAAGTAATACCAAACTTTGTGAGGCAGTCGACAACATTATGTGATCAAATACAGACAACTTGTTAACACACTCCACAGTCGCTATCCAGTCAGTGCTTAGGATTTATCATGGACAGCAAAGCAACGTAGTAAAATTCGAATAGTATTTTATTTTTCGAATAATAATTACAGATCTAATATTCGAAAATTCGAATATTCGTGCACACCCCTAGTTTAAATGTGTGATTGAAGCCTCAATGATTTTTCACAAAAAACATGATCTACAATCTACATATTGTCCTTTCGCAGGTCATTAGCGATCCTAGGCTTTCGCAGTCATGGTGGACAAGGTGCAGGCGCTGCCGTACTTCTTCGGCAACATCACGCGCGAGGAGGCGGAGGAGTACCTGCGTCAGGGCGGTGCGGGCGACGGGCTGTTCCTGCTCCGCCAGAGCCGCAGCTCCCTCGGCGGGTACGCGCTCTCCGTGTCCTACGGCCGCCAGCTGTACCACTACACCATCGAGAGGGAGCTCAACGACATGTACGCCATCGCCGGGGGCAAGTCACACAGAACCCCGATAGATGTGATCGACTACCACTCGCAGGAGTCTGACGGGCTCGTGTGTCTGCTGAAGAAGCCCTTCAACCGGCCACGGGGCACTGAGCCTAAAGTGGGTCCCTTTGAAGACCTCAAAGAGCAGCTCATCCGCCAGTATGTCAAACAAACTTGGAATTTACAGGTTGGTGTTAGTTTAAAGTATAACCACATAACGATAGCTATATTATCGTCCTCACCAGTGGATGATGTTGTTTAAAGGGGTGGTAAAGTATTATTTCACTTTTCCAACTATAGTTAGTGTGAAAAGTTGGTGTTTGGGCATAAACAACAGTATCAAAGTTACAACGCTTAAAGTTCAAAGCAAAGGAAGATATTTGCTTTTAAAGAAAAGGACTACAACAAATGGCTGGTAGGGACTACTCGACATTCCTTCAGGGTTAGTGACATCACCAACCCTAACATTTGCAAAAACCCCGCCCACGGGTACATGCAGACGATGTTGAGAAGAGGAAGAGTTGTTGTATAAGAGTACATTTGTGAGTCAGCTCAAACTTTTTTATCCATCTTTTCACATGCAATAGAAAGTCACTCTGTGTGCATCTCACAACAGTTCATATATGAGCGATTTATAGATTACATGACAGAATATCCTAATTGAAGATAGTTAACTCCACATCAGCAACAAAAATTCATCAACTAACCATTTGGAGACATCAACTAACTCTTCTTGAGTTTCTCCATCTTTGACTGACTCCGTTTTAACATTAAAGGGTTAGTTCAGCTGGATTAATCCTCCATACAAGTCCATAGGCTTCTTGAGGAATTGAAACTTGCCAGCCTCAAAAAGTTATTAAAGACATTCTTAAAATAGTCCAAGTGACTACAGTGACTCAATCTTAACTTTATCAAGCGATGAGAATACTTTAGGTGCGCAAAAACAAACAAAAATAATGACTTTATTTCAACTATTCACTTCCTCAGTTAACGTAGCGTGATTGCGTAGAGCTACGTCACATGTAGTCTCACTATTGGCCGACGCTGGTCATGTGTGTGATGGGTGTGACGTACAACAACATATCATACTAGTCATACTAAATTAAACTAGTAATCTGACTCTGAGGCAGAGAGAGAAGTAAATGAGTAGTTGAAATAAAGTCGTTATTTTTGTAGTTTTTTTGCGCACAAAAGTATTCTCGTTGTTTGATATAGTTAAGATTTGAGCCACTGTAGTCACTTGCACTATTTTAACGATATCTTTAATAACTTTTTCAGAGGCTGGCAAGTTTCAGTTCCTCAAGTATGGAGGAGTGATCCAGCTCTCAGACTTAATCAAAAATATCTTAATTTGTGTTCCAAAGATGAACGAAGGTCTTACGGGGTTGGAACAACATGAGGGTAAGTAAATACTGACAGAATTTTCATTTTTGGGTGAACTAACCCTTTAAAGGGAGAACAGTTTCTGTAATTTTAGTGTGTCTGCGAAGAAATTCGCAGCTGCTAACACACACAAGCTCTTGAAACCCCGCCCTCTGCAGCAGCTTATTTGCATTTAAAGGGCCAGGCACAAAGACGTACGTTTTTGCAAACCCTCAAAAAGTGACAACTTTAACATGCTATATAAAAATATCTGTGGGGTATTTTGTGAAAACTTCTAAAACTTAACACACACTGGGGACATCAGAGATTTATTTTACATCTTGTGAAAATAGCATTTTACCACCCCTTTAATCTAAGCACGCTCTCTAGTTTTGTTGTGTGTCACTTTAATACTCAAGCTCTTTACAGCAGGGTGGATTCTGATTGGCTGTCAATGTTTTTATTGTTCATCAGCTGGGGAAAAAACGCTCTGAAAGACATTGTTTCACCGTGCCGTTATAAATGTTGTGTCAACTTAACTCTGCTATTTTTTTATAGTTAGAACGCAGGCATGAAAACCACTCACCTTTCGGCGAAATTCGCCGTTTGAAACCAAAATAAGTGACCTACGTGAATCGTGTAGATTCGATGAGAAAATGTTTTTGAGGGGGGGGGGTATAATATATATGAAGCCATATTAGTATAATGTGAGATAGAAATTAATATCTAAGTCATTAAATTCAAAGTTCACGTAAACTTTTCCCTCCGCTGCGGCTGTCAGAAATTCTCCATTCAGTTCAAACAGCGCGTCGACTCCTCAGTCATTCTCCATTCAACATTCAAAGAGCACAGCGCGTCGTCAGTCATCAGCATTCAAACAGCACAGCGCGTCGCGTTCGGCAATGATGAAACTCTCTCCAAGATGATTAAATGTTAATATTATTATACTTGATCTGTAGATAAAGCTCTATGGTTTCCCATAAATTGACTGTAGTACCTCAATCATGTTTATCATCCTTTACCGCATGTCTAGATCACAACACTGGAGAGCACTATCATTGTTCTTCACGCGCACAGTAACTGAAATTTAAAACTGTTGAAAGAAAAGGCTCAATAAACTATTTCATAGATAGTTGTATTATAGTACACTATGCATCGATATGTATTTCCTTTGTGCTTAGAACTTTCCAATGCGGACTTGAAGAGCTGCGCGCTGTGACTCGTGTTGCCTCAAGCGCATCATTCAGCGCTCGCGATGCGCATAAGAGCTGTGTGCCGCACTCAATTGGAGTCTTTCATAATCAAATCATAATACTTTTGCGCAATGAAAAATTATTAATAGTATTTTTTGTTCTGTTCTGTCCTATCTATAATATGTTGCTGCCTCATTAAACAGCTGTGCTATGCATTTGTGCTATATATATTTTCTTAAGTTTATAGTAGACTAAAATAATTGATATTTTTGATTTTTATCTTGTTTTTCATGAATGCATTTTACATTAATACAAAGAGCAATGTGTAACGTTTTACCAGATTTAGTGCTACAGTTATTGTCTCTAATTTGTACCCCACTAATTTTTTTTTCAGTAAATGTTCTGATTTTATACAATTATTGTTTTTCTAGACTAAATTTGACTAAGTTACCCACTAATCTAGTTTATGATATACACAAAAGAGTGATTATCAGTTCAACACACAGTTATAGAAATTCTACTTGATTTTTTTTTTAACTGAGTTGGTAACGGATCGTTATCGTTCTTTTTTTTTATTATTAAAATAAGGCCATAATATTTTTGACTCATGGCTGAAGTTAAGTTTCTCCAGCTCTCCCCAGGTTGGCAAAAAATGCATCTCAAAATACATCAGATTGATGCTTTAAAATATGGAATATTTAAAATTTTCTGACGGGGGACCATGCCCCCGAACCCCCCTAGAGGAGTACTATCCTTCTCACCTTTTTCACCCCTGACCCGTTTTCATGCCTGAGAACGATTTTTAGAACTATATCCGTTTTCAATAAAGGGGTGGTATAACGGCACTTCATACGTAAGCAATAAAGTACGAGAGGCTGTGCTGTATCGGCTGAAAGGCATTGTTAGTCATGACGCGAAGCTGAGTGCCTGCAACATCTTCAGCCATTACTTATTCACGAATACAGCACTTGCTTCGAGTACCTTATTGCTTTTATAAAACGGTTACCACATAATAAAAATAATAAAGTAAAAAAAAGATTAATATGTATTAGTTCAACTTTTAAAATCACTAAAAGCCTTCCTTCCTCTTAGAAAAAAAATAGTCCCTGAATGTGAACAGCAACAACATTCCTATGTGTAATATCAGAGACAATTTATAAAAAAGTAATAAAAGGATGTTGGTAATACACTATATATAATAATACTGCTCACTTTCAATATGACATCATTGCTCAGAAAATTCACATGGCTTGATTATTGAGAGTGGTATTTTTTCCATTGTATGGTGGTTGTGTTCACACACTGCAGACACATTTATATACAAATACCATATAAAAGAGAAATTGACATCCGATCACCCATTTAAAAAGTAAGCGAAAATGTACATTCTGTGATATAACAGAAACAGTAAGTTAGTTGTGTTGTGTGTCAGGGTTCGGCTCTGGAGCAGGCCATCATCAGCCAGAGACCTCAGCTGGAGAAGCTCATCTCCACTACAGCGCATGAGAAGATGCCCTGGTTCCATGGCAAGATCGACCGCGAGGACTCGGGAGATGCGCCTGCGCCGGAGCTCACACGTCAACGGAAAATTCCTGTAAGTCCTTTTTCACACGACTGATCCAAGAAAAATGAGAAATGATCTTGGATTTCATCACATCTTCTAAGAATCACCCAGAATACTAGCTATAGGATATATATATATATATATATATATATATATATATATATATATATATATATATATACTCTACAGTTCCAAATTTTAGTGTCAGCAGGATTTAAATAATAATAATAATAATTTTATCATGCAAAGGTGCATTCACTTGATCAAAAGTGACAGTAAAGACTTTTCCATTGCTACAAAATTGTTTCAAATAAATGCTGCTCTTTTAAAGAAACCTGAAAAAAAAAACAATTTCCACACAAATATGAAGCAGCACTACTGTTTTCAACACTGATAATAATCAGAAATGTTTCTTGAGCATCAAATCATCATATTAGACTGATTTCTTAAGGATCATGTGACACTGAAAACTGGAGTAATGCTGAAAATACAGATTGAAGAAATAAATTACATTTTACAATATATTCACATAGAATACAGTTATTTTAATGGGTAATATTTCACAAAATTACTGTTTTACTGTATTTTTTATCAAATAAATACAGCTTTGGTGACAGACCTTTTTCATAAAATAGACCTCAAACTTTTAAATGGGATTGTATAACATAAACCAAGTGCTTAAAACATAACTGTTTTTGTTCAATTAACTGACTGCATTTGATTTAATTTTGCTTGGAAAACTGAAGTAAAAGTGGTATGTTGTTAATGTTGCATGCATTACATGAATCTAAATAATGTAGTATTTTCATTCATTTAAAGTCAATTATGACTTTTTCATGTGCTTTAATGTAATGATTTCTTTAGTATCATGATTTTATATAACATTTAAAGTTAGTCACAAATCTTACAATTGAAATAGAGAAATAGAAAGAAATAACGTTAAATTTAACTGATGACTGAATGTGTGGCTGTGTGAAGCCGGGGTTTGGACTGCAGCACCACTGCTCTGAAGTGAAAGAAAGCGAGGCAGAGAAGAGGCAGTGTGTGGTTTCCGCTGTGACACTGTTCGAGAGGACTTCCTGAAGTGACCGAAGAACACGCAGTGTGTGTGTGTGTGTGTGTGTGTGGAGGCGGAAAACAAGAGCAGGGCTGGGTGGGGGTAGAGAGGCAGTGAACATTCTCCACCTGCTTTAAATAGATCACTGGCTACCATCTTAAAACATGCGTGTGTGTGTTTGTGTGTGTGCAATGCAGTCTACAAAAACATGGAAAAAGAAGAAAGTTTATTTACAAAACAAATACGGTTTTATCGTCGTGAGGACTTTGTCATTAGCTTTCAACTTTCTAGTTTTTACTAAAGCTAAAAAAGTAATCAAAATGTGAACTGTTTATTTCTATATTTCTACTTTTATTAAACATTTATTAGTTTAGCCATATCCACTGCATACTGAATCTGAATAGCGAATCTGTGTTTAAAAAAAACATCTACAGCTCCATCTAGTGTTGATGTGTGTATAATCAGAGGTTCTTGCTGCAAAAGCTGTCTTATCTTCTGCTTAAAGGGATAGTTCACTTTTAAATTAATTTTTGAAATGTTTTAGCTTACCTCAAGGGCATCCAAGATGTAGGTGTCTTTGTTTCCACAGTATTTTCAATTTAGACATTTTTCGGTTAAACCGTTGTTGTCTATCAGTCATATAATGCAGGTTTAGGGGGTCCACGTCAAAGAGCATGCACAGAGAAGTCAAAATTAAAAATGACTGAATGACTTGTGAATGTAAGTACACATTGATGGCCTAAGACACGAAACGAGCAGTTTGTGTGAGAAATCGAACAGTATTTATATCGTTTTTACCTCGTGTTACCGCAGCCATGTCCAACTGATCTGAATCATGTCCAACGTTACGCCGGAAGTGATCGCTTGCTCTGTGTACGTTACGTATTGTTTACACAGAGATTTTCGGAAGTTTTACCTTACACTAAACATATTTAGATTTATTGAAATCGTCTTCCATTGTGATTTCTTGTATATCTAAATATGTTTAGATATTCACAGTGAAAGGTAAAAATTCTGAAATCTCTGTGTAAACAATGAGTGACGTACACGCGCAATGATCACTTTAGCCGGAACATTGGACACGGTTCAGTTCAGGTCAGTTGGACATTGGACAACTGATTCAGATCAGTTTGACGTGACTGTGGCTACATAAATACTGTTTGTTTTCTCACACAAACCGCTCGTTTCGTGTCTTAGGTGTACTTCAATGTGTACTTACATTTACGAGTCATTTAATCATGTTTAATTTTGACTTCTCTTTGTGCATGCTCTTTGACGTGGACCCCCTAAACCTGCATTATATGACTGATAGACAACAACGGGTTTGAACGAAATATATCAATATTGAAAATACTGTGGAAACAAACACACCTACATCTTGGATGCCCTTGAGGTAAGCTAAAACTTATCAAAAATTAATTTCAAAGTGAACTATCACATATACGGTGTACTTTTCTCTCCTCTTGACAGAATTAGACAGAGAGAAAACGATGGAAGAAACGTGTCCTATGCTCTGTGTCTCCTGCATAATAACCAAGTCATGCACTATCGCATTGATAAGGACAGGGCAGGCAAACTCTCCATTCCTGATGGGAAGAAGTTCGACACACTTTGGCAGGTAATTAAATCTGTCAAGAGACACGTCAAACCTACTAATGACTTCAGAGCGGTGAGGTCTATACAGTATGTGTAGGAAATAAGTCATATATTTATGTTTAAGACTTTCTATTGGATAATCTGTCACAAAATCATCTTGGGTTACACTTTATTTAGACATTTTACTAACTATTCTACTGAACGCGCCTAACCTGACAGTCTACTAAATACTCTAATGAGAGTTAGTTGACATGTTAAGGTGTGAAAAGTTACTGAAAGATAAAAGATGTGAAAGTTACTTATGTTTACATGTAACTTTTCAACTACATGTCAACTAACTCTCATTAGAGTATTAGTAGACGGTTAGGTTTAGTATATTAAATTGACATGTAGTTGTAAAGTTACTTATAGTCAGTAGAGTGTCTGTTGGGGAGCATCACAAATAAAGTGTTCACAGATATTAATCAGACAGTCTACTAAATACTCTATGAGAGTTAGTTGACATGTAGTTGAAAAGTTACAATTGGCTCTATGCACAACTGCACTACTTCCTGAACTTCAGCCAGCTCCTTGTTTCCTGTCTGCCATTATTGGACAATTTGATTAATTCAGGTGTGCTTGACCTCAGTAGTCACGGCAACAATAATCAGACACACCTGAATTAATCAATGTGCCCAATAATGACAGACAGGAAACAAGAAGCTGGCTGAAGTTCAGGAAGTAGTGGAGCTGTGCATTAGGGCTGTCAAACGATTAATCGCGATTAATCGCATCCAAAATAAAAGTTTGTGTTTACATTAAATAAGTGGGTGCACTGTGTATAATTATTTTGTATATACATAAATACACACACATGCATGTATATTTAAGAAAAAAATATTATTTATATATAAAATATGTAAAATTAGATAAATTAGATAATATAAATTAATAATAAATCTATATTCAGTATATACATGAAAATATTTCTTACATATATACAAGAATGTGTGTGTATTTATATATATAAAATAATTATACACAGTGCACTCACATATATTATGTAAACACAAACTTTTATTTTGGATTTGATTAATTGCGATTAATCGTTTGATAGCCCTAGTTACAAGTAAATATAAGTGACTTTAAATTTAAAGTCTTCTAACATGTCAACTAACTCTCATTAGAAGATTAGTAGACTGTCACTTTAGGCACGTTAGTAGAGTAAGTTGACATGTAGTTGTAAAGTTACTTGTAGTCAGTAGAGTCTAAAGTGGACCATCAGAATACAGTGTAACCCAGTCTGTAGAGGTAGACAATTGAATATGGTGACCAACAGGGCAAATGACGCGTTATATTTGGATTTCCTGGTTGGGGTGACAGGTTGCGTGGCTGTACATGATGCACTGCATCAAAGCTTTAGCAAAGCTACAGACAGGCCATTAACTAGCCTTGACAAACATCTATCACTTTGTGATTAGAAGAGTGCTGTATGGTTCGAGTGAGGTGGGTGTGATTTAAAAATGTATTTTAATATAGAAATTGCTTGATATTGTTGATGCGTCACATCCCTTTGTTACTGTGTAGCGTTTCAAATGTGTGCTGATCGAGAGCATGTGAAGAAGCAAAACATGAAAGGAAAGTACACTTGGTGTGTTAGAAAGATTGTTTTTGACAAATGATGGATAAATTATGTACTGTAACGATAGGCTGAAACAATGTGACTGTGATGATGCCCAGAATTTGACATTGATGTGCAATGTATTATAGCTGGTAGAACACTATTCGTACAAGCCTGACGGCCTTCTCCGAGTGCTAACCGAGTCCTGCCCGAGGCCGTCGCATCATTCGGTGGTGAGTACTTTCACAACTACAACATACACACGGTCAGAATGTGTTAGAATAGAGTTTAAGTGAACATGTACATTAAAATGCACTGACATATTGACAATATGAACCACTATGAGGACTTGTGTATTGGTTTAAATATCCACAAACAATTGTTCATTGTTTCACACACAAATAATTAAGGAAATTAAACTTTTTATTTGCGCAAACATTTAAAATAATGTAAGTTATTGCTAGTGTGATAAAAAAGTGGTTCTCATATGGTCAAGTCACATTTATGTATACAGCGCTTTTTACAATACAGATTGTTTCAAAAGCAGCTTTTCAGAGATAACAGGAAAATAATGCAACCAAGTTTGTTTCTAGAAGACAAAGTTCAGTGATGGTTCATTCTTGTTGTAGAAAAGTTATTAATTTAGTTAATTTGGGTCGTGTCTCAAAAATGGTGCCACAGACAATAGGAAAAGACAATGCAATAATGCACAATGAATGGTTTTGTGCTGCATTTTCTCACAAAAGTTTTGCATTTAAGAGAAAACTTTGCATTTTGCTTTCATCCAAGAAAGATTGCATTTGTTCTCAAAAAGTTTAGCATTAATCCAGGAAAGAAAAACCTTTGCATTCCTCTGACAAATTTGCATCCTCTTGCATTAGTTATGCGTTCCTCCAAGAAACTGTGCGTTCGTTTGCAAGCTTGTGTAACGGAGGCCAGCTAGTAGTTGCTGGGCAAGTAAACCTCACTCCTCTGATCTCAATAGGCGCTCTCAGCGACAGAGGCTGCAGTCTTTAGCCTCCTTGTTAGAACAAATCCAACATTTCTTTGTGGAACGTAAAAGTTTTGTGAGGGAACGCAAAAGTATAGAAATATTTCCTCCGATCAGATTCCCCCAATGTGTGTCCTTATAGTGGCTCCATATAATCTGACTTGAAATATCTCAAAGATCCTCAAAAACCTAATCAAGTTACAAAAAATATGCGGATTATGCATGATTGAGATAAACATGATATGTCCTGACAACAATTTGTTTCTGTTCTGCAAATTATTGGCTGCCAAGAGCATGAAACCACTGAAGTTCAAGAGGTATTTAGAAGCCATGGTAAATGGACATTTTTCTTATTCATTCAGCTTACGGCATGCTCATTAATTTGGACAGTTTATGTAATACATTTCAAAATTTCATCAAGTGTAATATCTAGGTCCTGAAGCAAAGCCTGCTGAGAACCACTGACCTAGACACCAGTCAATTTAACACATTGGCCACTGGAAATGTGAATGCTACTGAATGTACATTGAATGTACATTTTTTTATTCATTTTGTGTGCGTTTAGCTTTGTTGTTGTAATGTTTGACACAATACCAATGGGTCATAGATGTTAAGCATTACATTTTTTCCAATTGCTAACACACAATTTTGCAAACTAGTCTGGTTTTATCAAAATACTTAACACAATTCACAAAACCACACACCCAAACTGCAAAATACCTCATATATCCTGCAAAATGAAGCACTGCAACCGAAACTATACATAGCATTTTCAAAATCAAACTTTTGCATGAAATGGCACACACTTCATTCATATTACCAGATTTTTGCCCGAACAACTACACACTGGTGGGCATAATGAAAAGCACTCCTATCTTTAGTATGCTTTGCCATAATACTAAAATATGTATCAGATGCACATGTTCACATGCACAGAAATATTTGCAGATACACACATGCTGTTGAAACTTCATTTTACAGTAATGTATTTTTTCACTACAGTAAACAAGTCAGTGCAACATATACACAGCAGAAATATTTACATGGGACTGAAAAAAATGTCTTACAAAAAACTGAAAAAGAAACTTCCAGAAAATATATTACAGTAAAAAAAAGTGACAAGAAAAATATTTTTTTATAGTTTTTATAGTGCTTACATCCTGATTGAAGTGTTAACAATTAACCATTGAGGTGTTTGGCCAGGTGGCACATGTAGTGTCATTTTGAATGGTAGTGTTTTGACATGGCAAACATGTGACTTTATGTCAGATTGTTGTGTCTTATGCAGAGAACTGTGTTCAGTGCATTTAAAAAGTGGCATTTTGAAATGCAAAATGTGTGTAAAGCAGAAAATGTGTTTAGACTTTTGGAAACTTGAGAAGAAGTTTTGCTCTCTGTGTGTCTGTTTAAATAATTGTGCTGTGCATGTCATTTTAGTGTGTTAGCAATTGGAAAAAACTGTAAATATAAGCATCAAATAGTGTAGGATAAAAATAACCTTATGCTCTTTAAAATTGTGGTTTCTAGCAAGGTGCCACAGGTGGAATACTCTCCAGAATCAAATCATACTCCTTCCCCAAACCTGGCCAAAAAAAGGTGCATTAACACCCCCTCTCGTTCTCCTTATCCCCCACTGGCAGTGGTAGGACCCCCGTCTGCTTGCGTGTGGTTTTTGCTTCTAACTTTGCCTGTGGGACGCCCTATACCCTCTCTGATCTCTTCCTCCATTCACTGTACATCACATCCAATCACCAGCAATAACTCACATTCACTCTTTTCATCCATATAAATACGAATAAAGAATAGTTGCCTTTTACGCAGTTTTCATTCAGTCCATTTCCCCTTGGTTGCCTGTCCACCTTATTTTGAACGCAAGACGATGGACGTGTCCATTTATAGCTTGAATGTGCAGAATGTATTAGCTGTACAGAAACAGTCTGTTATGCTGCTTAATTTTGTAAACTTTTATTTGTTATCATGATATTTTAATTCATATCAAAATATATTGCAGCTAATGAATCGGAAGTGTCGTACATCCATATTTCCTTGATGCAAAATAAGGTGGATAAATCAGGGGGCATTATATTCCTTTTATTTCTCTGTAGTTAAAAGTGTTTATAATACTTTAATATTAATAACTGTTTATATTATATACAACATTTACACTGGTTTGCTGGTCTTGGCTGATTTTAGTGGGGTTTAGTAGACCAGCTAGACGAGTTTAAGATGTTTTACCTGTCCAGATTTAAAAATTTAAAGGGGTGGTAATGTATGATTTCAATTTTCTAACTTTAGTTAGTGTGTAATGTTGCTGTTTGAGCATAAACAACATTATCAAAGTTACAACGCTCAAAGTTCAAAGCAAAGGAAGATATTTGCTTTTAAAGAAAAACTACTACAAAAAGCTAGTAGGGACTACACCACATTCCTCCAGAGTTAGAGACATCGCCAACCCTAAAATTTGCATGAACCCCGCCCTCTGCAGCAGCTCATTTGCATTTAAAGGGCCAGGCACAAAATGGTGCATTTTGCCAACCCTCAAAAAGTGACAACTTTAACATGCTATATAAAGTATCTGTGGGGTATTTTGTGCTAAAACTTCACACACACACACTCTGGGTACATCAGAGATTTATTTTACATCTTGTAAAAATGCCATTTTTATGGAAGCTTGTTTCTGCCACTGAATTAAAAAAAAACTATAATAATTGTGACCTTTTTATCTCACAATCGCATGTTATAAAGTCAGAATTGCGTGATATAAAGTCTGAATTGCGAGAAATAAAGTCAGAATTGCGAGATATAAAGTCAGAATTACGAGATATAAAGTCAGAATTGCGAGATATAAAGTCAGAATTGCGTGATATAAAGTCAGAATTGCGAGATATAAAGTCAGAATTGCGAGATATAAAGTCAGAATTGTGAGATATAAAGTCAGAATTGCGTGATATTGAGTCAGAATTGCGTGATATTGAGTCAGAATTGCGAGATATAAAGTCAGAATTACAAGATATAAAGTCAGAATTGCGAGATATAAAGTCAGAATTGCGAGATATAAAGTCAGAATTGCGTGATATTAAGTCAGAATTGTGAGATATAAAGTCAGAATTGCGTGATATTAAGTCAGAATTGCGAGATATAAAGTCAGAATTGCGAGAAATAAAGTCAGAATTACGAGATATAAAGTCAGAATTGCGAGATATAAAGTCAGAATTGCGAAATATAAAGTCAGAATTACGAGATATAAAGTCAGAATTGCGAGATATAAAGTCAGAATTGCGAGATATAAAGTCAGAATTGCGAGATATAAATTCAGAATTGTGTGATATAATGTCAGAATTGCGTGATTTAAAGTCAGAATTGCGAGATATAAATTCAGAATTGTGTGATATAATGTCAGAATTGCGTGATATAAAGTCAGAATTGCGTGATATTGAGTCAGAATTGCGTGATATTGAGTCAGAATTGCGAGATATAAAGTCAGAATTGCGAGATATAAAGTCAGAATTGCGTGATATAAAGTCAAGAATTGCGAGATATAAAGTCAGAATTGCGAGATATAAAGTCAGAATTGTGAGATATAAAGTCAGAATTGCGTGATATAGAGTCAGAATTGCGTGATATTGAGTCAGAATTGCCGAATATAAAGTCAGAATTACAAGATATAAAGTCAGAATTGCGAGATATAAAGTCAGAATTGCCGAGATATAAAGTCAGAATTGCGTGATATTAAGTCAGAATTGTGAGATATAAAGTCAGAATTGCGTGATATTAAGTCAGAATTGCGAGATATAAAGTCAGAATTGCGAGAAATAAAGTCAGAATTACGAGATATAAAGTCAGAATTGCGAGATATAAAGTCAGAATTGCGAAATATAAAGTCAGAATTGCGAGATATAAAGTCAGAATTGCGAGATATAAAGTCAGAATTGCGAGATATAAAGTCAGGAATTGCGAGATATAAATTCAGAATTGTGTGATATAATGTCAGAATTGCGTGATTTAAAGTCAGAATTGCGAGATATAAATTCAGAATTATGATGATATAATGTCAGAATTGCATGAATATAAAGTCAGAATTGCGTGATATTGAAGTCAGAATTGCGTGATATTGAAGTCAGAATTGCGAGATATAAAGTCAGGAATTACGAGATATAAAGTCAGAATTGCGAGAATATAAAGTCAGAATTGCGAGATATAAAGTCAGAATTGCGTGATATTAAAGTCAGAATTGTGAAATATTAAGTCAGAAATTGCGAAATATAAAGTCAGAATTGCGAGATATTAAAGTCAGAATTGCGCAATATAAAGTCAGAATTGCAAATATAAAGTCAGAATTGTGAATATATAAAGTCAGAATTGCAATATATAAAATCAGAATTGCCGAGATATAAAGTCAGGAAGTATTCGTGAGATATAAAGTCAGAATTGCCGAATATAAAGTAGAAATTGCGATATAAATTCAGAAAATTGTGCGATATAATAGTAGAATTGCGTAGATTTAAAGATCTGAGAATTGCGAAGATATTAAATTCAGAATTGTGTGATATAATGTCAGAATTGTGTGATATAAAGTCAGAATTGTGAGATATAAAGTCAGAATTGTGTGATATAAAGTCACAATTGTGAGACAAAAAGACAGAAGTGTGACTTTTTATCTCACAATTCTTTTTTTTCTTACAAATGCGAGTTTACATCTCGCAATTCTGACTTGTTATCACATAATTGCAAGTTTATATGTTGAAATTCTGACATCTTTCTCAGAATTGTGAGATATAAACTCGCAATTGCGAGTTATCAGGCCAATTCTAAGGGAAAAAAACCTCAGAATACTATAAATCTCACAATTCTGACTTAATATCATGCATTTTTCACTTTATAACACGCAATTGCGACCTTATATCTAGCAATTCTGACTTTATATCTCACAATTCTGGCTTTATAACACGCAATTGCAACTTTATATCACGCAATTCTGACTTTATATCTCGCAATTCTGACTTTATAACGCCATTCGACTATATCTCAATTCTGACTTTATCACTCAATTCTGACTTTATATCACTCAATTCTGACTTTATATCTCGGCAATTCTGACTTTATATTTCGCAATTCTGACTTTATATCTCAGAATTCTGGCTTTATAATCACGCAATTTCTGACTTTATATCTCGCAATTCTGACTTTATATCTCGCAATTCTGACTTTATATCTCACAATTCTGGCTTTATAACACGCAATTGCAACTTTATATCACGCAATTCTGACTTTATATCTCGTAATTCTGATTTTATATCTCGAATTCCTGACTTTATATCTACAATTCTGGCTTTATAACACGCAATTGCAACTTTATATCATGCAATTCTGACTTTATATATCGCAATTTTTGACTTTATAACACGGCAATTGCGACTTCATCACTCAATTCTGACTTTATATCAGCGCAATTTCTGACATTATATCTTGCAATTTCTGACTTTATATCTTGCAATTCTGACTTTTATATATCTCTCACAATTCTGGCTTCTCATAACTCAACAATTGCAGACTTTATATCGCGCAATTTTCCTGACTTTATATATTCGCAATTCTGACTTTATAACGAACGCAATTGCAACTTTATATCACTCAATTCTGACTTTATATCACGCAATTCTGACTTTATATCACGCAATTCCTGACTTTATATCTTCGTAATTCTGACTTTATATCTCGAATAATTCTGACTTTATATCTCGTAATTCTGACTTTATATCTCACAATTCTGGCTTTATAACGCGCAATTGTAACTTTATATGCACGCAATTCTGACTTTATATCTCGATAATTCTGAACTTTATATTCTCAATTTTGACTTTCATATCTGCAATTCTGACTTTATATCTACAATTCTGGCTTTATAACAGGCAATTGCAACTTTATATCATGCAATTCTGACTTTATATCTCGCAATTTTGACTTTATAACACGCAATTGCGACTTTATATCACTCAATTCTGACTTTATATCACGCAATTATGACTTTATATCACGCAATTCTGACTTTATATCTTCGCAATTCTGACTTTATATCTCACAATTCTGACTTTATATCTCGCAATTCTGACTTTATATCTCACAATTCTGGCTTTATAACACGCAATTGCAACTTTATATCACGCAATTCTGACTTTATATCTGCAATTCTGACTTTATAACACGCAATTGCAACTTTATATCACTCAATTCTGACTTTATATCACGCAATTCTGACTTTATATCACGCAATTCTGACTTTATATCTCGTAATTCTGACTTTATATCTCGTAATTCTGACTTTATATCACGCAATTCTGAATTTATATCTCGTAATTCTGACTTTATATCTTGCAATTCTTACTTTATATCTCGCAATTCTGACTTTATATCACACAATTCTGGCTTTATATCACGCAATTGCGACCTTATATCTAGCAATTCTGACTTTATATCTCACAATTCTGGCTTTATAACACACAATTGCAACTTTATATCATGCAATTCTGACTTTTTATCTCGCAATTCTGACTTTATAACACGCAATTGTGACTTTATATCACTCAATTCTGACTTTATAACACGCAATTGCAACTTTATATCACTCAATTCTGACTTTATATCACTCAATTCTGACTTTATATCACGCAATTCTGACTTTATATCTCGTAATTCTGACTTTATATCTCGTAATTCTGACTTTATATCACGCAATTGCGACCTTATATCTAGCAATTCTGACTTTATATCTCGCAATTCTGACTTTATAACACGCAATTGCGACTTTATATCACTCAATTCTGACTGTATATCACGCAATTCTGACTTTATATCTCGTAATTCTGACTTTATATCTCGTAATTCTGACTTTATATCACGCAATTCTGAATTTATATCTCGTAATTCTGACTTTATATCTTGCAATTCTTACTTTATATCTCGCAATTCTGACTTTATATCACACAATTCTGGCTTTATATCACGCAAATTGCGACCTTATATCTAGCAATTCTGACTTTATATCTCACAATTCTGGCTTTATAACACACAATTGCAACTTTATATCATGCAATTCTGACTTTTTATCTCGCAATTCTGACTTTATAACACGCAATTCTGACTTTATATCTCGCAATTCTGACTTTATAACACGCAATTGCAACTTTATATCACTCAATTCTGACTTTATATCACTCAATTCTGACTTTATATCACGCAATTCTGACTTTATATCTCGTAATTCTGACTTTATATCTCGTAATTCTGACTTTATATCTTGCAATTCTTACTTTATATCTCGCAATTCTGACTTTATATCACACAATTCTGGCTTTATATCACGCAATTGCAACCTTATATCTAGCAATTCTGACTTTATATCTCGCAATTCTGACTTTATAACACGCAATTGCGACTTTATATCACTCAATTCTGACTGTATATCACGCAATTCTGACTTTATATCTCGTAATTCTGACTTTATATCACACAATTCTGGCTTTATATCACGCAATTCTGACTTTATATCTCACAATTCTGGCTTTATAACATGCAATTCTGACTTTATATCTCGCAATTCTGACTTTATATCTCGCAATTCTGACTTTATATCTCGCAATTCTGACTTTATATCTCAAATTCTGGCTTTATAACACGCAATTGCAACTTTATATCACGCAATTCTGACTTTATATCTCGTAATTCTGACTTTATATCTCGCAATTCTGACTTTATATCTTGCAATTCTGACTTTATATCTCACAATTCTGGCTTTATAACACGCAATTGCAACTTTATATCATGCAATTCTGACTTTATATCTCGCAATTCTGACTTTATAACACGCAATTGCGACTTTATATCACTCAATTCTGACTTTATATCACGCAATTCTGACTTTATATCATGCAATTCTGACTTTATATCTCGCAATTCTGACTTTATATCATCGCAATTCTGACTTTATATCTCACAATTCTGACTTTATAACACGCAATTGCAACTTTATATCACTCAATTCTGACTTTATATCACGCAATTCTGACTTTATATCTCGTAATTCTGACTTTATTTCTCGTAATTCTGACTTTATATCTCGTAATTCTGACTTTATATCACGCAATTCTGACTTTATATCTCATAATTCTGACTTTATATCTTGCAATTCTTACTTTATATCTCGCAATTCTGACTTTTATCACACAATTCTGGCTTTATATCACGCAATTGCGACCTTATATCTAGCAATTCTGACTTTATATCTCACAATTCTGGCTTTATAACACACAATTGCAACTTTATATCATGCAATTCTGACTTTATATCTCGCAATTCTGACTTTATAACACGCAATTGTGACTTTATATCACTCAATTCTGACTTTATAACATGCAATTGCGACTTTATATCACTCAATTCTGACTTTATATCTCGTAATTCTGACTTTATATCTTGCAATTCTTACTTTATATCTCGCAATTCTGACTTTATATCACACAATTCTGGCTTTATATCACGCAATTGCGACCTTATATCCAGCAATTCTGACTTTATATCTCGCAATTCTGACTTTATAACACGCAATTGCGACTTTATATCACTCAATTCTGACTTTATATCACGCAATTCTGACTTTATATCTCGTAATTCTGACTTTATATCACACAATTCTGGCTTTATATCACGCAATTCTGACTTTATATCTCGCAATTCTGACTTTATATCACACAATTCTGGCTTTATATCACGCAATTCTGACTTTATATCTCGCAATTCTGAGAAATAAAGTCAGAATTGTGAGATAAAAAGTCGCAATTACCTTTTTTATTTTTCATCATATGCCAGAAACAAGCTTCCATTCATTTTACCACCCCTTTAAACCATTCTTCAACAATAAAACAAAAATAGAAAATGTATTTACATTCTAAGCTGCATTGGCAAGGTTGGTTACAGTATTTACACTATTTATTACAGAATTTTTTGGGGGGGGTTTGGCTCTAACATCCATCTGAGAAAAAAAAGACAATTAATGAGAGCCATAAGCGTTTTTGACGTTTTTAAATGACGTTATACTATCGTATGTCAGTGCGTTTTTTATTTATTCAAAATTGTTATTATTACTTTTATTCAACAAGGATGCATTAAATTGATTAAAAGTGACAACTAAGACTTCTACATTGTTATTGACCTTTGCATTTTTCATATTAATTACTTTCATATGATTAGCAACCTTGTGTCGGACCAGATCCGACCAGATCTGGCACACATGGATTCCACGCTAGTGGATTACAGGTTGCAATCTGGGAATCAATATAGCAATTTGGCACATCAATATAGAAAGTGTGGTCACAGATGTTGCAGTCATGTCTTCACAACGTCTCATCCAGAGCAGCTCATCCAATGAGAGATTAGATCCTGAACTACACATTTGATAATGTACATCATTGTCGCATAATTGATCTCCCTTTTGAGACACCTCCGGCACTGAAATTAGTCAAAGGACAATAGTGTATCAGCAGTGTCATTTATTATATGACTGACAAGTTGCTCAATGTTTGGAACAAAGGCAATGATTTTTTTGGAAGAGAGGACAATCATTTGTATTGATATTGTCTAGATGCTTTTCGAGCTTCTAACAGTTGAATTATCCTAACCATACATCCATATTTTCATTCTCCTTTTCTATCACTCCTTTTTAATGATATAATTCATATAATTATCAATCCTATCTGCAAGAAATCTCTTGTGTTGTTTCTTTTTTTATACACTATGTGTTGGCTTTTTGACCTTTTGGAAGAAGGTTCTCCTCTTCTTCATGGACACTGACCACATCATGTATAATGCTGCATATATACAGTATGAACTGCCATTCACTTACTGCACCATTGAAACATCTCAGTAAATGTAATTATGCCTTTAATTCTGATTTAAGGTGCCATGAAGAACACAGGAAAGTTTGGTTTGAACCTGTCCTTCTTTTCCATTGATGCATGCAGGCATTTCAGATAACATGCCTGTGTCCTCTCCGCTTTTTCTGTGTGGATTTGTGTATTTTTTCGTAATTGTAATTGTGTTGTGTGCTTGTAGGGTCATCTTGAAAATCCCTATAACA
The DNA here is from genome assembly GCA_030378365.1 of Hybognathus amarus. Lineage (NCBI taxonomy): Eukaryota > Metazoa > Chordata > Actinopteri > Cypriniformes > Leuciscidae > Hybognathus > Hybognathus amarus. Next base: position 248,278 of record JAQIUQ010000452.1, read on the forward strand.
TTAGAGCAAACGGCAGGGGTGAACTTCCTAATCCTAATATCTTCGGCAAAGGTTTGTTTACTTAGTTTTGCTTCAACATTTACACTTCCAGTCAAAGGTTGCACACCTGACTCTTTTAATCTAAAGGCTTTTCCTTTGGATTGATATGTGCCTATATATGGATTTCTAAATGGATGTTAGTAAAGTAGACGGTGAACAAAAAGATATGTCTGGCTCACTATTTTAAAAGCCTCCCATGATGCAGCTGAACTGTAATCATACTTGGATTTGTTTGCTTTTCATAGTTTTAATGATCAAGAATGTGCAAATGTGTTCAAACTTTCGACTGGCAGCGTAAACCCGAGCCTGATGTAGTTCTTGTAATCCTAATCTCTGTGTTCTGTGTTTTCACAGAGGCTATGCCAATGGACACACAGGTGTATGAAAGTCCCTATGCAGATCCTGAAGAGCTGCGATCCACTACCGTGAAACGGAGCGACCTGACTCTGGAAGATGGAGAGCTGGGATCGGGAAACTTTGGCACTGTCCTAAGAGGGGTCTACCAGATGAAAAAGTTAGTCAACCAAATTCATACAGAAAACTCATTCAAATCTCATGTGGATTGTTTTCAATGAGTATTTAAAGGATCAAATCTGGTGTCCAAAAATTCATTAAATCAAACAAACTTTTATCTTAGATCCTTAGTCCTTTTTCTTGCTTTTAAAAATTGGATCCAAAATAATTATTTATTGTATTCTACTTCAATAAAAAAAAACAATACACTACACTACTTTATTAGCAACTACGCCAATAACATGCAACTAAAGTTGCTGTTTATGTTTATTATAGGACTTGTAAGGTAGTGTTTTATTGATATTTCTCAAACATTTTGGAAACGGATTGTATTTTAAAACTTTCTGCAATTTACTCCATTTAAACAGTGTTTTTTTTTAAGTTTAGAATGAACATAACAAAAACTATGTTAAAATTCAAGTGATTTTGGTCTGAAATGAAACAGATACTTGCTGGACAATTTGCATTTTTTTCATCTCTTGTCAAAGACATGCTTTATCTACAGTTGAGGCCAAAAGGGAAGTCCTAAACTGACATCTTCACCACTTATTCAAATATCATAAAAAAAATGTTAAAAAAATTTGTTTGTGTTTTGCTTGGAGTGAGTTGTTTTATTGGTGATAATAATAATTTGGCAGACATCAGTTTTTTCAGGCTGCCATACAAAGAAAATAAGAACTAACTAACTAAATATTAATAACTGATTATGTTGAAGTCAATGTATGCATTTTCCTGAGCTTATTTTTTATTATATTTTTTTTTTGCTAAGTAATAAAAACTGTTCTTCTCTCATATTTAAAATATTTGTAAAAAAAAAAAAAAAAGGAAAATATTAGCCTTTAAATGGTTTAACTTGTAGGGTTTTGATCAAATTTCTAGGGTCATTAACAATGTGTCCCCCCACTAGACGTCACTTAGGCCACTACTGAATGTCATTTCTTGACACAAAGCATAATGTGAAACACGGTTTGGTTGCACAGGTGTGTTTAGTCATGTATTGCAATTCATCAACAGCACACAAAATGCGTAAAAACAGGTAAAATTGTACTATCAACATTAAAATTTTCACCTTGAAGATCAATAAAGGTCAATACCAATTTGTAATTTAACTAAAAGATCATTTTATGGGTGCAAAAACTGTCTTTAAGCCCTGATTTTGGGGGCATTTCAGTGAATAATCAAGAAACTTTAAAGGGGCCATGAACTGCCTTTTTAAATTTTATTATATTGTTGTCTGAGGTCAACCTATGATGTTCGCTTGGTTTTTGCAGTCAAAAACATCAAAATGAATGTTGATAGTAAAATGCTATTTTGTACCCTAGTTTTGAGCCTACCTGAAAAACGCTCGGTTTTTATGGGCGTCTCGCACTGAAGACTTAAAAGTAAACGCCCACTGCTGTGAGTGGATAACAGTTTTGCATATTATCATGAGTTTAACTCACTCGTCGATACACGTGGGGGAAATTGTTTTGAAAACGTCCAATGTTGTAAAATGGCAACCGGAATGATTCGCCCATACATGTTCGACCCAGAGTCTGTGTGTTGCACAATTCCTGTCAGATCCAATATAAACGGCACACACAGCACCGTTCTTTACTCTTAATCGGTCTGCAAATCCAGTCTTGTTTACAAAACAATCCTCAGTGAAATGAAGCGAAGAGGAAGCTTATGCAGCGACTGTCTTCTTCCACAACCAGGCACTGCACAATATTTTGCATTGCTCGGTAGCTCGATCCAGTTTGTCTCCTGAAATACAGATCTCCTGAAATAGCCTTTACATGTAAAACCCACGCAAACGCAATGTGCTGTGTGTGTTCATCTGCATATGTGTATCTTTCCTCCAGAACGCAGAAGGTTGTTGCTGTGAAGATCCTGAAGAACGATGATAATAATGCGGCGGTGAAGGAGTGAGATGCTGCGGGAAGCTAACGTCATGCAGCAGCTGGATAACCCCTACATCGTCCGCATGATCGGCATCTGTGAGGCGGAGAACCTCATGCTGGTCATGGAGCTCGCGGAGCTGGGGCCGCTGCACAAGTTCCTACAGAAGAACAAGTATGTTTCTGGACAGATTACGCTGTTACTCATGCATATGCGTTTGTTGTTAGAATGACCAAAAGTTTTAAAAGTACAATTTTTAGGCTGGTCTGCCTCAGCGGTCTAACAGCGCTCGCCAATGTCAAAATGATAGAGATGATCAATCAGATAAAAGAGAGAGCTTAGTGTTCACAGAGGGCAAGTGTGAGATACAGCATGACACTTGAGTTTTAGCAGGGCAAGAGTGCGTGTGAAAGTGTAAGCTAAACGTTTAATACATGATTCATGTGATGCACAACTGAATTTTTAAAAATAAAATAAGCTTATTTGAAAAAAAAGCTATGATTATTTCATAGCTACAATTAGACCTAGAACTTCTTTTACCGTTCATGCTTTTTATGTGCATAAAAAAAAAGTTTGGTTCCCCTTTAATGTTCAGGACATGTTTACAGCCTTGCTTCATGTGAATCTTGAGGTTTGCCATCACTTTGCTGCATTGTTCTGTGTTGTTTGGACTCGATCCTCCACGTTCAGTTTTCTTCTTGCTGTTCATCATCTTGCCATGCTTACACAGTAATAATCATTAAGACTATTCTTCTGAAAACTATTGTTGCTTTTTGGACGTCTGACAAGTCGCCCGTTTCACATGCGGCCTGCTGGAAACCCACTTACACTGGATGAATGGACTAGTGGTTCCCAAACCTGTCCTGAAGGCACCCCAACACTGCACGTTTTTCTTTATCTCTCTAATCAAACCAGGGGTGGAGTGGGACCAAAAAATCTACCGGGAAATTTCGTAGACCACCGGCCCTCGTCGCCGGCAGGATTTATATAGCATTTGCAGTTTTACTGATTAAAAAGGAAACTTTGTTGTACTATGCTGGAGTAAAGTTCATAAATGGTCGCTCTTTCCCATAGGACTTTGTAAAACTATGTTGGGTGCACCTCTGTGCCTCTAGGGCCTCAAGAAAATTTTGTAGAATTTAATGTTAAATGCATCAATCTCGATGCTCTCTGAGAGATCAAAATTAAGAGCTTCAACCCATGAACTGCTCGTTGAACAAAGAAAAAGCATTAATTTGTACCAGGACAATAAAGAGGGCTCAAGCATATTTTTAGTTATGAGTCTACATTACATTATCAATGGTGTTTTAGGATGCCAAACAATTATTATAATGTAATAATGTAATTTATTATATCATTATTCCTATGACGTAAAATCCATTTAGCCTATAGGCCTAAATGTACTATGTAAATGAAAATGAGTATTTCAAAAGTATATATTTAGCCTACATTACACTATAATATAGGAAAATTAAAATACTTTTGTCCTAATTTCTTCACTTGAAAGAAAAAACCCTTCAGCTTTTATTTAGGAGAAAACACCAGATGACCATGATGATCGCGTGAGCAAAGTAATCGTGCAGCACAAACAGGATGCTATTCTTAAAGTCTTATCATGGTTTCAATTTTATTTTGTTGGCAAAATATAGCGCTAGAGACCTTAATGTTAGGTTATACATTTTACATCTTTACATATGTGTTGGGAAAAGGGAGAAGAGAGAGTTCGGTAAAAGCAGGATTCGAACTCGGCGTCGAGCGCCACAAAAGCTGATTTCATAGGCTTTCGCCCTACCACCTACAGTATGCCACTGTAGCTATTCCATTGTGAGCGTCTTTTTGCTATAAAGAGGCGCTTCGTGCAAATATATGCTCCGTTATAGAAAATGTTAAAAAAATGTTTTCTACCATTCGCTTAATTGGGCCCCAGGTGCGCATGGCGAACTTGCAATAAATACATTTTATCAGACGGCCTCAAAACACTACCGGCCCACCGGGAAAACTCCCGACTCTCCCGATTGCCACTCCGCCCCTGAATCAAACACACCTGATTCAACTCATCAGCTCATTATCACATGGGTTAATGAGCTGATGAGTTGAATCAGTTGAGTTTGATTAGGGAGATAAAGAAAAACGTGCAGTGTTGGGGTGCCTTCAGGACAGGTTTGGGAACCACTGAGAACATAAAAAAACAAAATGATAAAGGATAATCACAATGGTTTTTTTTTCACTATAGCCTACAAAAATGATATTAATCTCTATAATAATGAGTGTTATTTTGTCCAAACCCTGTATATTCACAATATAGCATAGTCACAAGATTCTATTTATATTAAACAACTCTTCACAAAACTCTTTTTAATACAACAACGGTTTAGAGTGACCACAGAGAGCATGGCATCATTTTTAAAAATGCACCATAAAAATACCATACAAACTTTAGAGAGCCTAAGTCCCTCCCCTTCCGGTCAACCACCATGGGACCTTAATTCGGAAAAATATTGTAGGGTAGTCAATGGCGAGAGACAACAAATATTTTTTGTTGCCGTTTAATGTGAAACCGACAAACCGTTGAGGTACAAGACTGAAAATACATAATTACAAAGACTACAAACCCCAAAGGCGCACATTTTCTCTCATTGATTGAAGCTAACGTTCTTGAAGCTAACGTCTGTCATTGTTTCTATAGTCTTATGTTATAATCGTAACGTTACGCCGTCATGCCTGAGTGTTTTGTACCAGACTGCACACACACACGGGGAATGGATCTTGCTCGTTGTTTCGCTTGCCGGGAGATGTAGTTCATTGAGCGATTTTCACATAAAACTAAATGTTACTCTTCTGTTTTATGACAAACTGCGACGTTTTTGACTTTCAGAATTATCTTTTAAATTGACAAACACTTCATACGTGTAATTCAGGCAGTTCAGACGGAATAAAAAAGATAAGCTGTCTCTCGCCATTGACTATCACAGCATATTTTTTCCGAAATAAGGTCCCATGAGCCGGAAGCGGAGGGGCGGGACTTAGGCTCTCTATTGCAAGTCTCCTGAAGTCATGTGACCGCACTGTGTGAGATGCTCTGCAGAATTTCACAGACAATATCCAGTCATTCATTGGATTAGGGGTTCACAAGGCAAAAAACTGTGCCATCCCAAACAGCAACATAGATCATAAGCAATAGTAGCAGTGTCACTATTTACATAGAAGCCTAAAATTGAATTGATTTCTATGAAGATTTTTTTGGTCCAAAACTACTGAACGCCTGTGACAGTGAAATTTGTAGTTGTAGAGAATAGCCACAGGTGTGTCAGTACATTTGAAGTCACAGAGAGAAATGTGTTAAGAGTAGAAAACTTGTAGACTTACCGAAATAAATGCCAGGAATCATTAGGTCAGTGACGATGACGAATTAATGAAAACATTATGAACTTAACAAAACGATAAACAATTGTAGTTTAAGTCCGCTCTCAAACTATATTTACCTTTTTTGAAATAATCCATTAAACCTGGGTGAGTGAACTAGAATGAATATTAATGTAGGCTCCGCCCACTGCCTCTTCAGATGCACAACTGACTTTTGCACCACATTTCACGGTGCACTTCATGCAAAAGGGAAGAGCGCGTGAAACTTGTCACTTGAAAGCGAAAAACAGTGTTTGAGATTCGTCGCAGGCTCGCGGCAGGTTCAAGCAGCTGTATGTACTTGTAAATGATTCATATTCACAGCATGCAGCAATTGTAGCAAAAATGTGAGCGTACGAGTTTCTTCACTTGTGATTTGTAGAATAGGATTTGTGCACCTGCAAAGAATGATTTGAGAAGGTGTAACTGTGGTGTTGTTTTTGTGGAAGATAAAAAAGTCTACAAGTTTGCAACTCTTAAATCATTTCCCTTCAAATTTACTGATGCACATGTGTGGCTACTCTCTACGACTACAAATTCCTCTGTCACAGGCGTTCAGTAGTTTTGCACCAAAAATATCTTCATAGATTTCCCTTCCGTTTTCAGACACATCTCTATGAAGAACATCACAGAGCTGGTTCATCAGGTCTCTATGGGAATGAAATACCTGGAAGAGCACAACTTTGTTCACAGAGATCTTGCAGCCAGGAACGTGCTTCTAGTCACTCAGCATTACGCCAAGATCAGCGACTTCGGACTCTCTAAAGCCCTGACAGAAGATGAGAACTATTACAAGGTATACTAACCACAGTGCCCTTCATAAGTATGACAGAATGTGACCTTATATTTATGGATGTTACATGTTATGTACATGTTTTACCAACTAAGAACGGCATCGCTTTTAACGGCCCCTGACAAAAGCCGCGGCGTTGATGTTCGTACAGCAGAATGAGTGTTTAAACACACTGACCACTGTGTTCCCTGCTCCTCTAGGCCAAAGGTCATGGTAAATGGCCGCTGAAATGAGTACGCTCCCGAGTGCATGAACTTCCTGAGGTTCTCTTCGAAGAGCGACGTGTGGAGCTTCGGGGTCCTGATGTGGGAGGCGTGTTCTTACGGACAGAAACCGTACAAGGTGCGAAGCTCCATAAGCAGTTTCTTCCATCCACCCACCCAAGTATCCATCCCTTCATCCATCCACCAATCCATCCACTCATCCATGAATCCATCCATGCATCCATCCATCCATTCACCTATCCATCCATGCATCCATCAATCCATCATCCATCCATCCACCCATCCATCCATGCATGCATCCATCTATCAACCCATGTATTCATCCATCCATCCACCAATCCATTCATTCATCCACCCACCCATCCATGTATCCATCCACTCATCCATCCATCCGTCTATCTATCTGCCCATCTTTTCCAACAACCCACCCATGCATCCATCCACCCAGCCATGTATCCATCCATCCATCCATTCATCCATCCACCAATCCATCCATCCATTCATGAATTCATCCACCCACCCACCTATCCATTCATCCATGTATCCCTCCACCCATCCATGCATCCATCCACTCACCCACACACCCATGTATCCATCCATCTATCCACCCACCCATGCATCCATCCATCCATTCATCCATCCATCCATCCATCATCCATCTATCCACCCATCCATCCATCAACCCATCCATGCGTCCATCCGTCCATCCACCCATCCATCCATGCATCCATCAATCCATCATCCATCCATGCATGCATCCATCTATCAACCCATGTATCCATCCATCCATCCATCCATCCACCAATCCATTCAATCATCCACCCATGCACCCACCCATCCATGTATCCATCAACCCATCCATGCATCCATCCGTCCATCCACCCATCCATCAATCCATCATCCATCCATCCACCCATCCATCCATGTATGCATCCATCTATCAACCCATGTATCCATCCATCCATCCATCCATCCATCCACCAATCCATTCATTCAGTCCACCCACGCACCCACCCATCCATGTATCCATCCACTCATCCATCCATCCATCCGTCTATCCATCTGCCCATCCTTCCAACAACCCACCCATGCATCCATCCATCCAGCCATGTATCCATCCATCCATTCATCCATCCACCAATCCATCCATCCATTCATGAATTCATCCACCCACCCACCTATCCACTCATCCATGTATCCCTCCACCCATCCATGCATCCATCCATCCACTCACCCACCCATCCATGTATCCATCCATCTATCCACCCACCCATGCATCCATCCATCCACCCATGTTTCCATCCATGCATCCACCCACCCATATATCTATCCATCCACCCACACATCCATCCATCCACCCGCCCATGTATCCATCTATCCATCGACCCACGCATCCATCCACCCACCCATGTATCCATCCATGCATCCATCCACCCACCCACACATGCAACCATCCATCCGTCCACTCACCCAAGCATCCATCACCCACCCAATCCACAATGCTCACGTTCAATATCAATATATCACAACGCCTGACTATGACAATGCTTTTAATGCCTGAAAATAAATAAATTCTTCCTGGTGTTCATTTAGTGACAAAAACAGTGATTATTTTATTTGATCTCTTTTAGTTTTTGCATGGTACATCTGCATTCATTACTTTGAATCAACGTGAAAACAGTGGCTTTTTGGTTTGAAAATAAAAAAAATCTGAGCAGATGTACGAGCCCCACACATGACATGAAGACGAATAATGTTCTTGCAAACGATTAAAACATTTGTTCTCTCATTTTACAAATTATTTCAACATGGCCAGACGAAGGAACTAATTATTATATTGTGTGCACAATTTACCAAAAAAAAATTAGTAAAATGTGTTGACGTTAATTGTTAATTCGTGGCCACGATATACATATTTTTCACACGTCATGTGTGGGGCTCTGTACAAATGACCCTATTAAGTACATCAAAATTTAGGTTGTTTTATAGAAATCTAAATCTTTCATGAACCTAACTTTTTTGTAAAGCTTCAATTCATTAACATTAGCTAATGCTTTAGGTATCATGAAATAACAATAAAAAGCATTTTTATATCTATGTTAATGTTCATTTAAAAACATATTGTTATTCTTTTTTACTGTAATTAATGAGCGTTGAAACTTGAAAAGGTATTGTATAAATTAACATTATTACTGATTAATAAATTCTGCAAAAGTACTGTACTTTGTTAGTTCATAATAATACGCTGATATGGTCACTGTACTCTTGAACTGTATAGTATGTGGGTTTATTTGTGTCCCATAAATATAGAGATATATTGAATGTTGTCTAAATCTCTAGCTGCACATTAATCCATTTAACCATCAGACATGAGCTGGTGTTTGAAAGTAATTGTGTTTTTCATTCCATATTGTCTGAAGGGTATGAAAGGAAATGAAGTCATCCAGATGATTGAGAATGGACAGAGAATGTCGGCGCCGCTCGACTGCCCGGATGAGATGTACAACCTCATGATGAAATGCTGGACATACAAGTAAGTGAACACTCACTAGATTAAATTATATAGAGCAGATTCATAATCATCATGATTGAAGTAAATGTGCTTTTTATCTGTGTTTATTGAATCTATAATTCTGTTTTATAATACATCCACAATAATCACTTTTATCACTCCTAATTTTACAAATTAATTACTTGTAGTGCACAATACTGATTCTGATTATTAGATCATAATACCATTATTTAAAATGTATAAAAAACCACCGTAATACAAGATTAATATTGTATTATATATGTATTATATTAGAGAGTGTGTTTAGGTTTTAGAGTCATAGCATAGCTATTTAAAATTTCATAATCATCAAGATTTAGCTACTGTACCAAAACTCTGGAGTTTTAACTATTTTTACTGTTGATATGCATTTAATTAGCATATGCTTAATTAACTTTTTGATGAAATCCTGCAGATGCACAATTAAAGCAGAAAAACTACAAATGAAAGGAATAATGTACATTCTAATGGTTATTACCACAAAATGGATGGATGCATGGGTGGATGGATGGGTTGATGGGTGGATGGAATGGGTGGGTGGGTGGATGGATGCATGGATAGATGGATGCATGGATGGATGAGAGGGATGGGTGGATGGATGGATGGATGATGAGACATGGGTGGGTGGATGGGTGGGTGATGGATGGATGCATGCATGTGTGGGCGGGTGGGCTGGTGGATGGATGCATGGATGGATACATGGGTGAGTGGATGGATGGATAAATGGGTGGGTGGATGCGTAAATGGATACATGGGTGGGTGGATGGATGATGATGGATGGATGGATACATGAATGGGTGGGTGAGTGGATGGATAGATGCATGGATGGGTGGAGGGATACATGGACGAGTGGATAGATGGGTGGGTGGTGGATGAATTCATGAATGGATGGATGGATTTGTGAATGGATGGATGCATGGCTGTGTGTGTGGATGGATGCATGGGTGGGTGGATGGGCGGATGGATAGATGGATGGATGGATGATGGGTGGATGGATGGCTGGATGGATAGATGAATGGATGGGTGGATGGATACATGGATGCGTGGATGAATGGGTGGGTGGATGAATTAATGAATTGGTGGATGGATGGATGGATGGATGGATGGATGGATGGATACATGGGTGGGCAGATAGATGGATGGATAAGAGGGATAGATGGATGGATACATGGGTGGATAGATGGATGCATGCATGCATGCATGGATGAATGAGTGAATGGATGGGTGGATGGATGGGTGGATGCATGGATGGGTGGATGGGTTGATGGATGGATACATGGATGAGTGGATGGATGAAGGGATGGATGGATACTTGGGTGGGTGGATGGATGCATAGATGGATGGATTAATGGGTAGGTGGATGGATGGATGGATGGATGTATAGATGCATGCATGCATGGACAGATGGATGGATGGACAGATGCATGCATGGATGGATGGATGAATGGGTAGGTGGACGGACAAATGGGTGGATGGGCGGATGGATGGATGAGTGGATGGATGGATGGATAGATGCATGGATGGGTGGATGGATACATGGATGTGTGGATGAGTGGGTGGGTGGGTGGATGAATGAATGGATTGGTGGATGGATGGATGGATGGATAGATGGATGGATACATGGGTGGATAGATGGATGCATGCATGCATGGATGGATGAGTGGATGGATGAGATGGGATGGGTGGGATGCATGGATGCATGGATGAGTGGATGGATTGGTGGATGGATGAAGGGATGGATGGATGGATACTTGGGTGGGTGGATGGATGGGTGGATGGATGGATGCATATATGGATGGATTAATGGGTAGGTGGATGGATGCATAGATGGATGGATATGGGTAGGTGGATGGATGGATGGATGTATAGATGCATGCATGCATGGACAGATGAATGGATGGATGAATGGGTAGGTGGACAGATGGGATGCATGCATGCATGGGTGGGTGGGTGGGTGGATGGATGCATGGGTGGATACATGCATGCATGGGTGGGTGGATGGATGCATGGGTGGGTGGATGGACAGGGACGGAATGGATGGATGAATGGGAAATGTTGATTTGGCAATCCATTGATCAATAATAATGTTTCATTCCTCTGTTTCTGTAGGTCAGAAGAGAGACCTGGATTCTCTGTAGTTGAGCCCAGATTGCGGCATTACTATTATGACATATCTCAGTGATGACATCACTCAGATTATTCAGTACAGTACTGGAGAACAGTCAGTTGGTAAAGGGTGGTATAAGCATAATTTGTATTGACTTGGACACATTTTTTAATTGATAGTTTTCATGATTCTCTTTGTTTTTTCCCACTTCATCATTAGTATAAATTCTAATTAGATCATTGGCAGCATTTCATCTTTAATCATATAAAGCAATAACTTCCAAGTACGTCCAAGATCTTCTTTTAGCAACTGTACAAATTGGCTTAATAAGCTTAAAATGCTTATTAAATAGTTAGTTTTACTTCTAAATGCATGTTTATAAAGAACGCCAGTGTTCTGTGTTTAAAGCCGAGTCAGTATTTTTTATTAATACGCTTCAGAAGTCACAGCAATAACATGGCACCATTATGAGGATAACCAGTCAAGAGCTACAGATTATTCTCTTTCTTTGCCCTTCCTTTTTTTTTTTGGTTTACTCTGAGGAAGTTTGTTCTTCCATTTAACTTGAAGTTCTGTATATTGGTACATTTTCTGTCTTTATATCTAACTGCCACATTTTACATTCTTTAACATTGAGTTTACATTTAAAATGTGTTAAAGTGTTAAAAACAAGCTGTCATTCATTCTATCTCTGAACATTGTTTAGTGTACTTCACACCATCAGATACAATGTAAGCATATTGTGCATATCATCTGCTGTATGGACTGATCTATATAGAGTCATTCTACAGATCTATGGGACAGGCTAGGTGATTAAAATGGGACCTTTTGAAATGTTTTAAGATTGTTTTCTCCATGTTTCTTTTGTCCTATTTGACTTTGCACACGTTTGATAACTGAACAGCATGGCATGACACGTTAATCTTGCTCTTCCTGCTTGATTATATTGATAAATGATGCTGAGCAAATAGAACATGTACGGCCGCAATACGATTGTCCAATAATGCTTTAGAAAATAAATGAGCATTTAAAAAATAAAAACTGTGACAATTTTCTTGGATGCAGAGTAACATGAACATACAAAAATACGTTGCAAAGTTGCAATATTATTTGATTAAAAGACAATGGAATAAAATAGTCATCATGTTTGATTAGGGGTGTTTTAAGAGCTGTAGTTGTTGCTTTGTTCTGAATAGGAATTATCACTGCACACAGAAAAAGAACATGTCACCTTACTAAATATGGACTAAAACGCTGCCAGCCAATTGGCTCATTTCTTAAAATCTTAATATACACGCTGGATTATGTGTATTATATATACATAGGATTTGAAATGAGATTTGAATAAGATTTGAAACCACATATGAATGTAGCTCGAAACGGATTTGTAAAAATTGCATTTCATATGATTTTTTTTGCCATTCACACTTGCTAAATCTGATCGGATTTCAATCCGATATGCACAAAAATCTTATTTGGACTGACAGTCTGAACGTAGCCTATAGCACCAGCATATAATTCTAAAAACCTCTATTTTTGAATAAACTGTGTTTGAAGTCTTGGAAGGAACAGTAGTGGATGTGGTGATGTCCTTCAGGAATACTGCTCCCGATATTCCAACACTATCTCACGCCCAATTCGTACGAATTCGACGAATGATTAAAAAGTGGCTAATTCGTACTAATTTGTACGACCTCACTTGTAATCGAATTTGTACGATTTGTCTAAACCCACGTGATGGTTACGTTTCAGGGGCGGGGTAAGGGGTAGGTAATTTGTATGAATTCATACGAATTGGCCAATTCGTAAAATATGTACAATTTAGCAAAATCTTACTAATTCGTACGAGTGAGGTCGTATGAATTGTTACGAATTAGCCACTTTTAAATCATTCGTCAAATTCGTACCATCCCACCCACCCACCCACCCGTGTGGGTGATTGAATAAAAAAGTATTATGGAAACTTTGATGACGGCCTCTTTTCATTTTCCTTCCACATTCTGTAACAGATCACAGAGACGGATGTAAATGCAAAGACTCTTTATTAGACACACAGACACGGTGGTCAGACACAAAACACAGGAAAGATTCCTCAGGTGCAGGTCGAGCGATCAGTGCTGGATGGAAGAGTGACACAGGGGCCTCGGTGAGCGACTGGTGAAGGTGATCCGTGATGACCCAGTGAAGTGCTTGAAATCCAGTGCAGGTGAAGAATCCAGACAAGACGAAATACACAGGGAGTCCCGATCCAACACGAGCACGATCCAACACAAACACGGTCAACACGAACACGGTCCACACGAACACAGGAACACACCGGGGAAAACCACAACGATCTGACAACATGAGACACCAGTTACTGAGCTTATAAAGGGACAAACGGATTGAAACCAGCTGGCGCTGCTGATCAGCAGTGATCAGTGACCACGCCCACAGACACACACACACAAACAACAGTTCCCCATCTACGAGACGCGGCGGGGGGGGGGGGATGTGGGGGGCGTGACCGGCGGATTAATACGTGAATGAAACACAGGTTTAATTTTTGACACATGGAAGGCGGGATGAATTCTCCTGTACGCAGGAGGAAGTTTGAGGCGGACTGTCACCGGACTAATGATCTTGGTGACAGTGAACGGGCCAATAAATTTGGGAGCAAGTTTATTAGATACGGACCGGAGAGGAATGTTCTTGGTAGAAAGCCACACTTTTTGACCCACGACGTATACGGGAGGCTTCGAGCCGGTGGCGATCGGCTTTAGCCTTGGTGCGCCCCCTCACTTGGAGAAGAGTCTCGCGGGCTCTTTTCCAAGTGTGGAGACACCTCTGGACAAAGGCGTGAGCGGAGGGGACCGCGATCTCGGATTCCGTACTAGCAAAAACTGGTGGCTGGTAACCTAGACTACCTTCAAACGGAGTGAGGCCCGTAGCTGACACTGGCAACGAATTGTGGGCGTACTCCACCATAGAGAGCTGCTGACTCCAGGAAGAAGGATTCCTGGAAACCAGACATCGCAACACTCTCTCCAGATCCTGGTTGGCTCTCTCGGTCTGACCATTGCTTTGGGGGTGAAAACCCGAAGAAAGACTGACAGTCGCCCCCAGTAATCTACAAAACTCTTGCCAAAATTTGGACACAAATTGGGGACCCCTGTCGGAGACCACGTCTGTCGGAAGGCCATGTAAGCGAAAGACGTGGTCTATGACAGCTACCGCTGTGTCCTTGGCGGAGGGTAATTTAGGCAAGGGAATAAAATGGGCCGCCTCCGAGAACCGGTCCACGACGGTCAAAACGACCGTCTTGCCCTGGGAGGCGGAGGCGGTAATAAAATCTAGCGCAATGTGGGACCAGGGTCTCGAAGGGACAGACATCGGTTGGAGTAACCCATCTGGGGGTCGATTGGAAGTCTTACCAGTGGCACAGTCCGAGCAAGCCAAAACAAAACTGCGGATGTCACGAGCCATCAATGGCCACCAGAATCGTTGCTTGACCAAAAAACTGGTTCGATTGACCCCGGGATGACAAGCTACACTGGAGCAATGACCCCACCGGATGACGTCGGACCGAAACTCTTCTGGCACAAATAAACGATTCGGTGGGCAATCTGGCGGAGGCGTTACCCCTTCTAAGGCCTTCAAGACCTTCGATTCGACCTCCCATCTGAGAGTGAAGACCACTAATGTCTCAGGTAAAATACACTCGGGAGTAACCGGGCGTTCGGATGGGTCAAAAATACGAGATAAAGAATCGGGTTTGATGTTTTTAGAACCCGGGCGGTACGAGAGAGAAAAGTCAAAACGTCCGAAAAAAAGTGCCCACCGAGCCTGCCTAGAGTTGAGTCTTTTGGCGGTTCTGATATATTCTAGGTTCTTATGATCGGTCCAAATGATAAAAGGTACCCCTGACCCTTCTAACCAGTGACGCCATTCCTCCAGTGCTAACTTGACTGCCAACAACTCTCTGTTACCAATGTCATAATTACGTTCGGCAGAAGATAAACGATGGGAAAAAATGCGCAAGGATGCATCTTGTCATCTGAAGGAGAGCGTTGGAAAGAACTGCTCCTACCCCCACCTCTGACGCGTCGACCTCCACCACGAACTGACGTGATGAATCGGGGGCAGTCGAGGATGGGAGCCGAACTGAAGCGGCTCTTGAGTTTGGTGAATGCAGCCTCAGCTGCATCAGACCACCTGAACGTCGTTCTGGGGGGGGGTCAAGGCAGTCAGAGGCGAGGCTAGTTGGCTGAAGTTGCGAATTAAACGACGATAAAAATTGGCAAACCCCAGAAACCTCTGTAGGGCCTTACGGGAATCTGGACTAGGCCAATCTATCACAGCCTTGACCCTGTCAGGATCCATTCGCATTCCCTCAGATGAGACGATGTACCCTAGAAAAGGAACAGACTGTGCATGAAAAACGCATTTCTCCGCCTTGACAAAAAGCCCATTCTCTAACAACCTCTGAAGCACTCGTCTGACGTGCTGAACGTGTTCCTGGAGAGAAGATGAAAAAATCTAAAATGTCATCCAGGTGGATATAAATGAATTGGTCAACCATATCTCTCAGCACGTCATTGACGAGTGCCTGGAAGACCGCTGGGGAGTTGGACAGCCCGAAAGGCATAACCAAATATTCAAAGTGCCCCCTGAGGGTATTAAAAGCGGTCTTCCATTCATCGCCCTTCCTTATGCGGACCAAATGATAAGCATTACGTAAGTCCAATTTTGTGAAAACGGATGCTCCCTGCAACCGCTCGAAGCTGAAGACATCAACGGCAAAGGATAAGTATTCTTTACCGTGATGTTGTTCAACCCCCGGTAATCAATACACGGTCGCAGAGATCCATCCTTCTTTCCCACAAAAAAGAACCCCACACCTGCATGGAGATGAGGAAGGTCTGATGAATCTGGGAGCTAGAGAATCAGAAATATATTTCTCCATCGCCTCCCTCTCTGGAACAGAAAGTGAATATAACTTGCCTTTAGGCGGAGACTGACCTGGTACTAAGTCTATAGCACAGTCATAGGGACGATGAGGAGGAAGAGAAGCAGCCAGAGACTTACTGAACACTTCCTTCAGATCCTGGTACTCTTCGGGCACGATTAGACAAATTCACCGCCTCCTGCTGAAACACAGACACAGGAACAGACGAACACGCAGATACAAGACATGACTCATGACACTCATTACTCCACATAGAAACAGAATTGTGACCCCAATCGACTCTGGGATTGTGTTGCAATAACCACGGGTGACCCAGCACCACGGGTGCCAGTGGGGAGTCCATGAGGAGAAATGTTATTGTTTCAGTGTGGTTGCCAGATGTTATGAGTGTGATGGGTTCTGTAGTGTGGGAAATATGGGGAAGTTGTTGTCCATTGAGAGCATTGACTGAAATCGTGTGAGTGAGTCTGGAGATGGGGAGATGAAGACGTTGAGCCAGTCCAGAGTCCAAACAATTACCTTCTGAATCCACCAAAGCCTCAGTGTCGTGCGTGTGTGTCGCCCACCTTAGTCTTACCGGAAGGAGAGTAGATGATGATGGTGATGATGAGGTCTTCCCAGCGGAGATCCCACCCAATAGTAGCCTCATTGTTACTACCGGGCTTGATCTTTTACCGGGCAGGCGAAGATGAAGTGGCCCGCCTTCCCACAGCATAAGCAAAGTCCCTGGGATCTCAGCCGTTCTCTCTCCTCCCGGGAAAGCCGAGCTCTGCCCACCTGCATGGGTTCAGGATCGGAAATAGGGCTGACCGTGTCCAGACTGTCGACGCGTAAGGTCTCCATGCCACGAAACGGGTTCCTCTGCTGAAAGCGGCCCATCCGATCCAGTCGTGCACCCACCTTTAATGCAAGTTCGATCAGTCCATTGAGATTAGTGGGAAGGTCCAGCATGTATATCTCTCTCTGGACACGATCAGCCAACTCATGCAGGAATCGGTCCCACTGCGGCTCCTCGTTCCAACGGCACTCTGCAGCCAGGGTGCGGAACCGGATGGAATACTCCAAAACCGAGCTGTTACCTTGGTGGAGATCAGCGAGTAGTCTGGCTGCCTCCCTACCCGCTACCGCCCGATCGAACACCCTCCTCATCTCCTCAGAGAGTGCCAGGAACGAGGCACAGCATGGGTCTTGGTTCTCCCACACCGCTGTTCCCCAAAGAGCCGCCCTACCCGACAACAGGGTGAGAACAAAGGCCACCTTGGTCTGTTCCTGGCTGAACGTAAGTGGCTGTAACGAGAAATGCATTGAACACCGAGTCAAAAGGCTCTACAATACTCAGGTTCACCTGCATAGCCCTCTGGTGCCGGAAGACGAGGTTCCCGTTGCTGGGGCGGCTCCGGTGGAATGGGAAGAACAGGCGGTGCGGGTGGCGCAGTGGGAAATCGGAGTTGTTGAAATTGTTGGGTGAGCTCGGACACCTGTGTCACGAGTGTCTGAATCGCCCGACCTGAATTGGCGATGTTCTCCTCTTGGCTATTCATCCTCGAACTGCTATGAGCGACGAATTCGTCCCAAGTCGTGGTCTCTGCTACATCCATGAGATGGTCAGATCGTTCTGTAACGGATCACAGAGACGGATGTAAATGCAAAGACTCTTTATTAGACACACAGACACGGTGGTCAGACACAAAACACAGGAAAGATTCCTCAGGTGCAGGTCGAGCGATCAGTGCTGGATGGAAGAGTGACACAGGGACCTCGGTGAGCGACTGGTGAAGGTGATCCGTGATGACCCAGTGAAGTGCTTGAAATCCAGTGCAGGTGAAGAGTCCAGATGAGACGAAATACACAGGGAGTCCAATCCAACATGAACACGATCCAACACGAGCACGATCCAACACGAACACGGTCAACACGAACACGGTCCACACGAACACAGGAACACACCGGGGAAAACCACAACGATCTGACAACATGAGACACCAGTTACTGAGCTTATAAAGGGACAAACGGTTTGAAACCAGCTGGCGCTGCTGATCAGCAGTGATCAGTGACCACGCCCACAGACACACACACACACACACAAACAACAGCACGTGAGACGAAAGAGAGACAGTGAATTCATGAACCGTGACACATTCGGCATCAGCATGTCATGCTCACAATCTGGTGATTTATCACAATTATTAAAGGGTAGTTGGGATGACAAGCAGTGCAGATTTCATGACCTTGTATTAAGTCTTCATGGAATATTTGTTCTTCAAGGGTACATATCATGCTTTTAAATCATAAATTTGTACTTATAAATCATACATTTGTGGTCTATATAAAGCATAACTGCAATGCTTGGGTCTGAATTCCTCATTATTATAGCTCCACAGGCCCCTTTTCTACCCCTTTTCTGATGTGCTTCTTTGAGCAAGTCGTTTCAATGTGGCCCCTTTAAATAAAAAGAAGTTGTGTCTTTCCCCGCCCGCTCTCCAGGTCGCTGAGTTCACGGTCAGTTCCAACTCTCCGTGTTGGCCATTATTGTAGTTTTAATGAGATACGATTACTATAGCTTTAAAGAACATTTTTATTCACATGTTAAAGGTGCTCTATGCGATTTTTAGCGGCCACTAGTGGGGATGTTTCAGAATGCAACAAGAGCGCTCGTGCTCGTGTGCGTGATCTATCTCAAGAGCGAGCATTCGCTACCAGCCACACAGAGACTTTCAACGCAATGGCGAAATCATCACACAACATGCAGAAAACTAATGTAAACTCCCACTGCAGGTACAATAATAATGCTCTGTGCTAGTCCATGATAATGTTACAATAAACTGCTGAGCATTTAGCCGACATGTGATGGGTACCACTTCCTTTTACAGTACAGTACTTACAGTGTACTTACCTAGAAAGTACTGGCTAATATAAGGTAAGTACATGGAACAGGGGTAGGTTTAGGGGTAGGTTCAGGGTTAGTACTAGTTATTACCCAGTAATTGTAGTTACTAAAATAAGTACATAGTATTTACATAGGTAACTGGACTGTAAAAGGAAGCGTTACCATGTGATGTAGCATGAGCCATTTCTCTAACTATTCGTGTATCTTTCACAATCAGCAATGTCAACATCGGTGAATGTATAATATGATAACGAAAACGGTTAGTGAACTAAACTGAACAGGAAGTGACATTACTGCTGGAAATGTGTATAAACAATATGACAGTAGTGGATGAGTGACGTTAGTCAGTAGATCTAGTAAATAAAATAAGTTACATCCTAAAGCACAGACTTTCTGTTATCCTGGAACATTCTTTTGTATTCATGTCATGTGTCATGTAACTAAGGTAAGAGTTTACCTTGCTATTGCACTAGAGTTTACTATGTTAATCCGCGTTTCCGTCCGCAGTTCGATCAGATTCACGTTTTGCCTGACAAGCTTGAGCAGATAAAACTTTTTTTTTTTTTAATGTGGAGTTTGTGTTGGAGTCTGTGTTGTGCTGGAGACAGGACGTTTTGGGGGGTTATCAGACTCCGTGTCGTCAGCTGAAGTGCCGTTGGTCGCATCTCGCATGTTTGACTGTAGGATAGAGAGGCTAGAGCTAGACTTGGGAGCGCGCATGCACGTCACATCTGATGGATTTCGCAGGGAATCCGACCCGGAGACCTCACATATAAATATGAATATTGGCCTTCAGAGGTAATAGCAAAACCCGAAAAGTGGATCATTGCAATGTGTGATTACAACCCCTTCAAACACAGGCAATAAAAAAGGATTCATTTTATAAAATAAGTTACATAGAGAACCTTTAACAAAATGTCAACAACGGAAGACTTGTCCACAAAGCATTACATATTCGAGCCAGAGCAAGCGATTTGAAAAAGATGACGACGACGAACCTGCAGAACAACGTCTTCATATGGAGGCAGTGGTATGTAAGTTAACTATGTTGTGTTATTAGTGAAAGTCGACTATTTCTCTTGTTAAAACAAGCACATTGACAAGATAAATGACTGCAGTCTGATCTTACCACTAAAAATCTGTATTGATAATAATATGATAACTTATGTTTAGAAAGCATCAGAAAACACAGAAGCTAAATGATAGAAGGAATTTACCCCTCATTCAGACGAAGTCCAATCGGCAAACCCTTCTGTATACTGGCGGAGGTTGTTGAAGTGGAGATCCTTGAAGTGCTTCAGGTCACTACATCCAGCAACCAAACATTTTGACTAGCCCTCTCGTAACTTCTGCATCATTGAGCTTGGACTACAAAATCAGAGCGAGAAATAATAATGGCGGATTGCTCGAAGTGTTGGACCGGTAGTCAATGTCCTTATTTGTCAGTTCCGCTGCAAATACGGTGACGTACTTGATCAAAAAACGTCATAGACAACCGAAAAATCTGAACAGGTTGAAAAATAGGACCAAAACAGAATATAAAGATACAAACGAAGCACCTGAAGAGAATAATTTAATCTTTTCTGTACTTATAAACACTCCAAATATACAACAAAATGCATTTAAGGGCTAAAAAAAAGTGGATTTTGCATGATATGTGATCTTTAAAAAAATCATTTGGAATAAGTGAAGTGCATAAAGTCAAAACCTGGTTAAAATGGTGTAAAACACTGCAAAACATTTTATTTTACACATTCATTAAAATTTTACCAAATAAAACATTTTATTTGTTATCCTAAATGAATTATATAATAAAGGAATATCTATAATCATTTGAAAACAATCCTAAAGGACATTAGTAGGAATTTTGTTCAGGATTAAAGCATGGAATAAAAAGACTAATGTACGGTCAGACAATCGTACTGATTCCAAGAGACTAATAATAATATCTATTTGTGTGTATAGATAGATATAGATATGAAACGTCGTGCTCACTGATCTCCACTAGATGGCAGCACTATCATCAGTTCAGTTTCAAGTCTGAATAAACTTAAATTAGTTCATACTTTCATTAGTAGAAAGAGCAGAGAATTAAACTAAATTCATTTATTTTTTATTTTCAATATTGTTTTTTTTTCAACCAATTTACCAGTAGTCAAAAAACAACAAGCAGTCAAATGAAAAGTTACTTGAATAAGTTAATGTGTGCATAATGTGTGCATAAAAAACAAGCAATGGATTTCCTTTATATGTTTTAAATATAATTTGTATTAAATTCAGCTTCTTTTTAACCCATTATTAGTTTATTTGCCTATATAAGATATTGTTTACATAGAATCTATAGTGATAAACAGTCAATATTAATTCCTCATATAAAAAATTTGTCTTAAATCTGAATTTAATACAGTAAATGAAACTGCTGTAGGCTACCAGTTGAACATTTATGTCATCAGCTACTGATGTTACCAATTCTTGTTACCAGATTACTTTTTACACAGTTTAGCAGTTCACAATAATGTCTCCGCCATAACTGTGAGATTTCATCAGGACCACTCACACCATCTATATTAGATGGAAGAGATGTTTTGCAATTATTAATAGTATTTCTTTCTTTCCAGAAGTCATTAACATTCTTTTTTGCAGCTTCCGTGCCAGTGAATCTGACCTCATTTGGTTTTCATTTATTTTAATATGGCGGAGTGCACTTTTAAATCTAGCATTAGAGAGCATTTCTTATTTTCAAACAAGGGGCCCTGCCTGCTTTTACCTGCCTCAGCCCATTCTTTAAAAGCATTACGGGCCTCTTCATGAAGCTCTTCTACATGATCCTTCCAACCTGGCTTAGCATTGCACACTTTTGACCTGGGTTTATAAAATGGCCAACTCAAGATACCAAGGGACTCCACAATAGCTTCATACATATCCTTGCTTGTTGTGAGGTTTCCACGGCACAGTTACTTTAAAGGTTCTATATGTAACTTTTTTTATAAAATGAATCCTATTTTTATTGCCTGTCCCGAGCCTCTCTATCCTCATATACAGTCTATGCGACCAACGGCACTTCAGCTGACGACATGGAGTCTGATAACCCCCAAAACGTCCTGCCTCCAGCACAACACAGACTCCAACACAAACTTCACATAAATAAAAAACTAAAAAAAGTATTATCTGCTCAAGCTCGTCAGTCGTCAAGCAAAACTTGAATCTGATCGACTCCGGACGAAAACGCAGATCAACATAGTAAACTCCAGTGAAATAGCAAGAAAAACTACATGAAACATGACATGAATACAAAAGAATGTTCCAGGATAACAAAAAGTAGGTGCTTTAGGATGTAACTTATATTATTTACTAGATCTACTGACTAACGTCGTCATCCCACTACTATCATATTGTTTATAATAACGTTACACATTTCCAGACATGTTCAGTATGTCACTTCCTACGATCTTACTGATACACTGAAACTGTTCAGTCTAGTTCACTAACCATTTCCGTTATCATATTATACATTCACCTGTGTTGACATTGCTGATTGTGAAAGATACACAAATACAGTTAGAGAAATGGCTTATGCTATAGAGGGAATGCATTCACGTGACTTTCCCGCCGGAACAACCCCCTCTCAGCCTGACCGAGTGGCAAAAGATCTGCTGCGTGACTGGATTTAATAGGGGAAACTGCCAAAATGCGACTAAAACGAACAATTTTATCAATTTAAATGAAATGTTGGACTCAATATAGTGTTCCTTACAACTTCATAAAGATCCAGTGATCCATGGATATTATTGACATGCAGCCAGGAATCCTGTTGCCTGACATTTATGTTTGCCTGATTTAGACACCGGGGAAATAAAAGCAATATAGACCTTAACATAAAGCAAATTTGCCTGTGAACGTTTTATAATAATACAATATAGGTTTAAATCCGGGTGATTACTTATATCAGTGTTATATATAGCCTATACTGTATATCATCATATCGTCCAGCCATAAAACTTTATAGGTTTTTTTTAAGTCAGTGTTTATTAAAAAAACATCTCTGAACTCACTCTCACTCTCTGAACGTTTTGGGTGGATCTTCAATGTCCAGCCACACTAAAACCGTAAACCTAACTAGTTTCAGCTCCAGCCATAAGGTCCCCTGAGATCTCTGTCCCACTCCAACTCACCACAGCCAGGGAAGGGCTTGTCCTGCCTCCCTCCCGGACTCGCGTCAGCAACCACAAGAAGCTGAAGTGGACCCCATCCGACACCCACCTAGCGAAGCCTTCACTATTGATCTTCACTACTGCGACCGTGAGAGGTATAAAGCAGCGTCTCGCTGTAGTAAGAGTGCTTCACCTGGTCGAAGCCGCTGAGGGAGTGAGGGCGCCATGCCACCTGATGCCGTGGGTCATTCCCATAGATATGGTGTGGAGTGACGACACCCAGCACCACCCAGCACCGTCCAAAACAGCTGTCCCGCGAGAAAGCACAACACAGAAAGCCTCTATCATAGCCTGGATGCCAGCCCGAACTCTGCCCACAACATTTTTTGGATGGGAAGTTCGGTCTGGACTTGATCTATTGAGGAGTAATTATGATCGGTTCAGAAATCATCGGGCCAATCAAATTGCCAGGGCGGGCTTTATACGATGATGGACAGGGGATCTGAAGGGACGTAATCATCACATTATCAAAGAGCGCTAACTGTCTTCCCTCAGAGATGACTGCAGCTGGAGAATTGAGATGTATAGATTCCGCTGTCGCGTCTGTTGTGAAATAAATCGACAGCGCATTCATTTTAATAGACAAAAGAAAACTGCAATCAAGGCATTTGTCGATCGGAAGATATTTTTGCCATCCCACGTTATTCGGGAAAAGTGTAACTTATCAGCTGGCTCTGACGGTCGCTAAGAAGATGGGACGTAATGAAAAGCCTGTGGTCATTGTGGTTTCTCCTTTGGTCACACTCATGAAGGAGTAAGTAAAAGAAGCAACACTCATTATTTAACTTCTAAAATAAGTAAAGTTAGGCTACGTTCTGTATTTAACAACTGTATGCAAAGTAGCTGACTTACTGCGTTGCTCTGATTGGTTGTAGGTTTATCCAATTGAGTGCAGAGTTGTTGTTTTTCCTGGTTCGGTTAAGACACGCCTCATAATCAAAGCCAGACGGAGGGGTTTCAGACTCATTTTCCGATAGGAAAATGAGTATGATGAACTCAGGCTAACTCTATCACCCTCTGAGCAAACTCTTCTCGGTTATCTGGTGATCTCCTGATTGGTCTTCACTGCAGATATGAAGCAGACTCTCAAAACGGGTGAGGTCACATCTCTTTGACGTCACATCCACACTTCAAGCGTTCTATTATGTTTTGAGTGTCCGAGTCGGAGAAAAAATGGACGCCACCCGGAAAGCTGTTATAATGGTAGCACTGGCCGAGTACCAGGCACTTACATACAAAATATATATATATATATAT
Organism: Hybognathus amarus; assembly: GCA_030378365.1. Classification (NCBI taxonomy): domain Eukaryota; kingdom Metazoa; phylum Chordata; class Actinopteri; order Cypriniformes; family Leuciscidae; genus Hybognathus; species Hybognathus amarus. The sequence goes on from JAQIUQ010000452.1 coordinate 273,091, forward strand.
ATATATATATATATATATATATATATATATATATATATATATATATATTATTACCAACGTTACACCTTTTCAAAAACGCAGCCATTTGAACTTGAAAATGTTCACTTTATTTAATGTTTTTCATATGAATCTTCTGTTAGCAACGCTAGCAACGTTAGTAATTGCACTCACAACAACCGATTCCCATATACCTACAGGGGACGCAGTAATACGAGTGATTATAATTGTCATTTAAAATACCAAAGCGGTTCAAAAACAATGAAAACAATTCTTTCTTACAAGTCACAGGGCGCAGCCATCTTGAATTCCGAAATGGAACACTTGCTCGGTGTCCCCACGGTTGTCCGACGTCCGAGAGGAGAAATCCGTGGAAAGGGGGCGTGTTGCTAGGTAACGTCTGTCGTCCGATTCGGATCTCCGAGATGGATGAATAATAGAACGCACCATCACTAGTAGCCTAGACTTTTTGTTTAACTACTGCGCTCTGTTACCAGTAGGCGTGGCCTCCTAGGGCAGCGAAGCAAGTGCATTCTGGGACTTGTTGTCTTTCATCAACATAAGCCAAAAATACATTTTCTGGCTTTTCTCAGTCTAGAAAGCTCCAAATTCAATAAATTCGAAAAAATAATAATAATTTAGCATTTCTTCTACATAAATTACCTATTTTAAATACACATTCATATTTTCAGAGGTGAAGAATCCCTTTAAGGTGGTTATGTTGTAGTAAGTTTAAAAGAAAACACAAATACCTTACATTATATTTCCCTTCTTGGTAACACTTTACGGTAAGGGTACATGAATTATCATGAATTCATGTATAAATGAATGCATGAACTATGCATTCATTCATGCATTAATTTCTCATGAATCATCAGGAACTAACACAAGTTCAGTATTCTTCATTCAAGACTTCATGAATGAACAACACCTTAATTAAAACATTAACTAGACCAATCATAGCATAGCAATCAATCACATAGCACACAGATTCTGTTAATCAAATACAGAAGTCATCATTAACTAAGCATTATCCATCAATGACTTCATCATGTGTGTGGCCCCTCAACTAAAGTGGTGACTAGGTCCTTTGATACACTCATGAACAATGTGCTATTAAATGTGGCATAACTGTGAACAAAGAAAACATCATGATCATGCGTAATAAATCATAATTCATGATGAGGTGCTCATCTTAGTTAATGTTTTAATTAAGGTGTTGTCAATTCATGAAGTCATGAATGAAAAACGTTGAACTTGTGTTAGTTCCTGATGATTCATGAGATATTAATGCATGAATGAATGCATAATTCATGCATTTATCTATACATGAATTCATGATAATTCATGTACCCTTACCATAAAGTGTTACACTTTTCTTTTATTTAGTGATTATCAACAATAAAATAGCTAACACTTGATTGAGAAAGAAATATACACTACATACAGAAAATAAATATTTTAACATTTTTGTACTTACCTGCAGTGTACCTTTTTGTTTAGAGCTGTCAAGGAGTAGCTACTTTATTAGACCAGGGGAGGGAGGAGTAAATTAGACTGTCTCTTAGGGTTGGGTATTGAGAATCGAGTATTGATTGGAACCGGGACTAACTTTTAGTTTTTCCCGGAATCGTTCAAATGTTAAAATTCCGATTCCTGAGTTTCGATATTCACAGTCCGCCGACCGGAAGAAGAAACCGCTGAACAACACCAACAAAGAAGCGTCTACTGGAAGTATTGGCATAACCGCGCAAGTCAAACATGAGTAGCTTAAGTCGGCGGTCCAAAGTGTGGCTTCACTTTTCTAAAAATAACGAAATCTCGGCAACACCGGATTCAACAAGAAACTGTTAAAGTTCCGAATTTAAAACCAGAGGCAGCAGTTGTTGGGACACAACCTGTAAGTAGGCTAAGACTAAATCATTTTAAATGTATTTGCATGTATAATTCCTGGCGTAGCCTTGTGTTTTATTTTATTTATTTTTTTCAAATCTCAGCGCTGGCTTTATAGCCACTAGGCTACTAGTTATGCTAGTATTTTGTGTCTACGACAAACGCGTACAAACATTATGGACCTAAATTTTGTATAAGTACTAATGTTGTAAATGTATTTTTCATGTATATATGCTTTATGACATTATTTTCGATTTGATCAAGAACGTAAACTTGCCAACGCTGTTTGTGTTTAACATTAGTAGTCAGTCAGTTGCTATTGTTACCAGTCAGATGCTATTGTGTAAAACAAACGTGTATATGGTTAAAAAATGTTGCAAATTATCATTCAGAAACGATTAGTTCATTCGCGGCTTTCTCGGTCTGATTCTCCCTCACTGATACTGCAGTCTCGACATCATTATTTACGTGTATCCACCGTCTATCCTTTGGCATGCCCGTTTTGCCCGTAAAGGTAATGGGCGTTAATCTTCCGGACAACGTGAGCGACAATTTAGCCAATCACAACTAGGGTTGGGTATCGGTTGGGTTTTATCTGATACCAGTACCTACTCTGTATTTTTTAAATCGTTCCGGTGCATAAACGGTTCTTGAAACGGAAGAAAGTCGAAACCACACACACTTTGTCAAAAACTAATAATACCCCTTTATTTACAGGGCCAAACTGGACACAATATTAACTTACAATATAAATACAATTAACATATGGTAATAATAAATTAACCAATATAAAATAAAAGTTCATTTTTACATAATATCAAATAAAACAATATTATATCAAACAATGTAATTATACTGGAGATTAATAGAGATTACTACCAGGGTAATATAATATCGACATGGCTACTTCCCATGTTTTGTCTGCTTTAACGTGTAAGTTATTTTGTCATTTACTAGTTAAGCTCTTAGCCAGTTGGATATTTCGTTCCCACTCCGTCTTATGCGCAGCTTTGAGTAAACATATGAAAGAGAATGTCTCTGTGTAACCCATGTTCTCTGAATAGGAACGAGACGCTGCGTTCGCTGCCAAATATCTTGCGCTGCTTTTCGGCAGAGAATTCTGAGGAGCAGATGATGCGCGTGCTAATATAATATGACGACGTGAGCGTCATAGGCGGCATGAATGGTGATTCTATATCCATAAACAATCGTTATTCTGATGCGTAATTTTACACGTGAAATGCAGCCAAACATTTCACGTGTACATTTCACGTGAGACAGATCAGAGAGTGCTTCAATAAACCGTATAGTGCGCGCACGTCTGAGAGGGAGACAGCAAGAGACTGTGTGTGTGCGCCTCATGCCACAGACTCAGGCATCGAAATCAGGCACCGAAATTTTCATTCTTATTCGGTCTGGTTACTACCGTTTACGTCAGAACCGGTTCCCTGTTAGAACCGAGTTTCGGTACCCAACCCTAATCACAACACACCGGCCCAAACGAACCAATCTGAGCCCATCACGTGTTTCTGAGGGAGTGTTTTCATAGAATCAGGAAGTGAACCGCTCGTTCAGGGGACAGTGGAGAGCGCGGCTGACAATAAAGGTGAAGTTTATGAAAAATAAGACTTTTTAAAAAGAAAAACCACGAATACATGTTATATTGCACCCCATAAACACAATCATGCAAAGAAAAAAAAAGCAGTCAACCCCCCTTTAATCTATAAACTGACGAGGCAGAAGTTGATTTACATGGAAACATTTGCTAACAAAAGAGCTGGTTTCGTGTAAAGAATGCTACAATTTAGCGGGTAGAATTTTCACATGGTTAGACTTTGTGTGAGAGCACTTTGTGGACTACAACTCTTTCGACATGTTTGATATACGTCACCCCCACTAGCACACGGATCCCGCTAAACATGCCTGTGTCTTTGGTGCACTTCACCACCGTATTTCAGGGAGAGGACTAACTAGTTGAGCGTGGTGAAAACCGTGATTTGTGGAGGGAAAATGTGTTTTGCGGCGACGTCACATATGCGACGTGTAGTCTTTCTCGTTATGTCTGTTCCACAACTGCTAGCCAAAGAATCATACAATATACTGTCAAACTCGTTACATGAGAAATTATATAAAAAATATCACAGACAACATGTTACATAACTTTTGTTTTACTTCTTTGGGAATGAGACCTTTGTACCAGTCGCACTGAGACATTTCAAATGATACCAAACATGTGTAATACTGTATGATAATTATTCACATCATAGATTTTTGGGTGAATTTCAGGTGGTCTCAGCATGAGAAATAGGGAGTGGAGGAATTTGGAAGAGATGTATTCTGAGGTTAGACTTGGATCTCAAAGTCACATTCTGTTTTTATTTATCATTATGATACTAAAATCATAACAAAGTAGGTTAAAAATAATCTGAGTACACATTTAGCATTTTCCTCCCATAAAAAAACATTATAAAAATAACACTTAATTTGGCTTAATACAGATGTCCCCTTATTAAAATGTCCCCTTATAATGTCAAAATAACAAAATAACTTGTTATATTCATCACCATGAGGTTCAGGACTTCCATAGAATACAGCCTGAATATAATTGCTTCCAGAAATAATTTTTGGGTGTGCTTTGATCTTTCTTGGGGGTTTCTTTCTAGCCCCTCCCTAGCGCATTAATGGGCATTTCTTCATAAATATTCAAAATTGTGATAAATGCATTATGCATTTATAGAATTATAAATGGCATTATGCATTGTAGAACTTTATGTAGGCCTATACATTTAGGAACAGATATTGTGTTCAGCCCAAAGTCAAGCAACATAAAAGTAACGTAAAATTAACGAGTAACGTAAAAAGTTACTTTAAATGGGGTAACTAAGTAAAGTTAAGTAAAGGCCATTTGACACTACTGCATCCAACAACAGGTTTGCTATACCCTTAGCTGACTATTACAGCAAATGTCCTGAGGTCTCCTTTTCTCATTCTGTCACTACAGATTCAGTGGTTTCATTTCTATCAGTCTTCAGCCGGCATGGAAATCCATTGTCTATAATTTCTGAAAACAGTGTTCAGTATACGTCTGCTGCTTTTGTAACCCCTTACACCCGGGTCCAACTCGTGAGGTTTACTTGCACAGCAACAACTAGCTGGCCTCCGTTACACTCACCCCTGAAACCTCACTCTCATCCGGGTCACGGCACCAATGTAACCCCTTACCCCGGGTCCAACTCGACCCGCTCCCGAGCGGGCCTCCGAACCCGGGTCTCCGGCATGAGTGTCGGGCGCTCTGAACAAGGAGGCTAAAAACTGCAGCCTCTAGTGTCTGTTGAGTGAGGTTTGACTCCACACAGCAACTACTAGCTGGCCTCCGTTACACTTACTCTGCTTTCCTGGAATGAAGGAATATTCGTCACTTTGTTCCTCTCTTCACAACCCAGCAGATAATGGTGTTCTAGAGACGCTCAAATACACTATCCATCCAGCAACATCAGCCATGGAAGCCTGCGGTAACTGGCTTCTTCCACATGCCTCAACACTTTCAGCTCCTCTATGGCAGAAAAATGCGCACAAAGCTGTCAATTTTGCCATGTGTTCCTGTGCGCAAAACAACTGACATGACTGATCGCCAAATTAAACAATACATGAGATGCTAAGTCGGATGCTCACACTCCTTGTTTCCAGGAAGGGGATAAAGGGAGTGCACTGAACCCCATGCATGTTCCAAAGGACACAGAATTCACCAGTCCTCTTACAGTTGCCAAAAAGGGACATCTTTCAAGCATTCTTAGTGATGGAAATACATGCTTCCCATCTCACTGCATTTCCAAGCACACCAACAACTCTGGCTGAGATCACTGCTCACTACACACACACTCATACCACTAGACCTTAACACGATGTTTAGAATCTGATGTAAATCTGATGTTCTATTCTGTTCTTAAAAAAAGGGGAAATGTTGTGTTCATAAGTGAATTGTATTGTGGACTACTAAGTCTAAACTGTAATGGTGTAACGTTTGTGAGAATGGAAATAATTGGGTAAAAAAGACAGATGAATTTGGCTATCTTGTCTCGTGCGATTCTTTGTTTACAGTGCTCCTGAGTTTCATTACTTTTGGAATGCAGGCCCAACAGAAGCCTCGCATATTCACCAGAGAAACACACAATCGCACCACAAAGAGCAAACACATCCGGCCACATGCACACACTCGCCAACCTTCCGATCAAAGGCCCTCACTCACACAGCCTTTATAGCAGTAATTTTGTACGTGATGGGTTGATAATCGGATTTGAGAGGGAAGGTACAAGGGTGCAAGAACCGGCTGCGGTTTTGAAGCATTATGACTTGAATGTGTTTCTGTGGTTGGTTACAGCAGGAAAGAAGCTTTTTATAAGGAGAAAAGCCACCAACACAGAGATGGCTCAGATAGGTAACACTTAGGCAGAAAATTGGCCATTTGAGTCCATTGAGGCCATTTTCTGGTAACTGAGGGAACAAAATTAAAATAAATTCAAGTCTAACCAACAGAGTAGCGGATGTCCTGACAATCTATACTCCATTTAACCCTCTGGGCTTCTTCGGTCAAAAATGACCGAAAACTGTTTCGTTTTGAAATGTTTACTTTTTTTGCTTCATCGGAGTAGGATGAAATTTGGTGACTTTTGTTGTATTACCTATGTGAACACACAAAAAAAAAAATCAAGGAGATGATTCGGATATGTTAAAGGGTCGTAAAAAAAATAGTCACTAGCTTTTTCCGGTCAAAAATGACCAACCAATAGGAAATACGAAAGAATAGGAAAACTCAGATAGGAAACTTTTGGTGGTACATATACTACAGATCAGCCACTGTGTAAAATAAAGTGTACAGCAATGAAGTGGTGACACTCTTAAACATGTGCAAACATTTTGAGATTAAAGTCAAAACATTTTGAGATTAAAGTCGAGACATTTCAGATTAAATTCGAACATTGAAGATTAAAATCAAAATATTTTGAGATTAAAGTAGAAATATTTCGAGATTAAAGTAGAAATATTTCGAGATTAAAGTCTGAAACATTTAGAGATTAAAGTCAAAACATTTTGAGATTAAAGTTGAAACATTTTGAGATTAAAGGATTAGTTCACCCAAAAATAAATTTAAGTCATTAATTACTCACCTGCATGCTGTACCAACCCCATAAGACCTTCGTTCATCTTCGGAACACAAATAAAGATATTTTGATTTAATCTGAGAGCTGGATCACTCCTACATAGACTGCCTAAGGGACTGGCACTTGATGGCCCATAAAGTCATTAAAGAAAATGTTTAAATATTCCATGTGCCTACAGTGGCTCAATTATACGTTTATCAAGTGACGAGACTACTTTTTGTGCAAAAAACAACATAAATAACGACTTTATTCGACTATTCCATTACTTCCTTATGGGCACATGCGCGAGAACTGAGATGACGACGTTCTTCTTCGACTACTTCTTGTTACCGGCTGCTCACCGCTTAGGAGTATCACCGCCACCTAACCGTATAAGATGATGTGCTGATATAGCTGGAAGCGCAAAACTTTCTGTTTACAAGCAGAGGAAGATGCGCGCTGTACATACGCTTTTCAATTACCGTATTTTACGCACTATAAGGTGCACTTAAAAGCCTTTAATCTTCTCAAAAAACGACAGTGTGCCTGTATAATCCGGAGCGCCTTATATATGATCATCATATGGTAGGTGGCGGTAATACTCCTAAGCGGTGACCCCAATGAAGGGGTGACACTTTAAACATGTGCAAACATTTTGATATTTAAGTTTAACATTTCGAAGATTAGCCGAAACATTTCACTTAAGCTTAAACATTTCCAGATTAAAGCCGAAACATTTCCAGATTAAAGTCTGGAACATTTCGAGATTAAAGTCGGAAAATTTCGAGATTAAAGTCTAAACATTTCAAGATTAAAGCCGAAACATTTTGAGATTAAAGACTATTTGCTGATTTCATGTAGCTGCCATTTTGAAATCAAAAGTCGAGGTCTCCGGTGGGAAGAGCCCCGGAAGCACAGATAGACAACAATGCCTTAGACTACCAACCTGAAGCTGCTTCTGCGATTTACACTATTGGATGTTAATATCCAATGTAGGATATGTATATAGTTTGTTCTTTTGTTTTGAATTATATATAAAAAATATTTATTTATAAATGAATTTCACTGTATATAGTCTAAAATGTGAAAGAAATGTATGTACATTTTTAGAATAACTAATTTCTAAACATTTTGAGATTAAAGTCGAAACATTTCGAGATTAAAGTCGAAACATTTCGAGATTAAAGTTGAAACATTTTGAGATTAAAGTCGAAACATTTTGAGATTAAAGTTGAAACATTTCGAGAATTAAAGTCAAAACATTTTCAGATTAAAGTCGAAACATTTCAGATTAAAGTCGAAACATTTCGAGATTAAAGTCAAAACATTTCAGATTAAAACTGAAACATTTCAGATTAAGCCGAAACATTTCAAGATTAAAGTCGAAACATTTCGAGATTAAAGTTGAAACATTTCCAGATTAAAGTCGAAACATTTCGAGATTAAAGTCGAAACATTTCCAGATTAAAGCTGAAACATTTCCAGATTAAAGCTCGAAACATTTCCACAGATTAAAGTTGAAACATTTCGAGATTAAAGTTGAAAAATTTCGAGATTAAAGTCTAAACATTTCGAGATTAAAGCCGAAACATTTCGAGATTAAAGTCTATTCGCTGATTTCATGCAGCCGCCATTTTGAAATCAAAAGTGAGGCTCTGGTGGAAGAGCCCGGAAGCACAGATAGACAATGCCTTAGACTACCAACCTGAAGCTGCTTCTGCGATTTTACACTATTGGATATTAATATCCAATGTAGGATATGTATATAGTTTGTTCTTTTGTTTTGAATTATATATAAAAAATATTTCTAAACATTTTGAGATTAAAGTCTGAAACATTTCGAAATTTAAGTCAAAACATTTTGAGATTAAAGTCTGAAACATTTTGAGATTAAAGTCGAAACATTTCAAGATTAAAGTCGAAACATTTTGAGATTAAAGTCGAAACATTTTGAGATTAAAGTCGAAACATTTTGAGATTAAAGTCTGAAACATTTCAGATTAAAGTTGAAACATTTCAAGATTAAAGTCAAAACATTTCCAGATTAAAGCCGAAACATTTCCAGATTAAAGTCGAAACATTTCAAGATTAAAGCAGAAACATTTCGAGATTAAAGCCGAAACATTTCAAGATTAAGTTTGAAACATTTCCAGATTAAAGTTGAAACATTTCCAGATTAAAGCTGAAACATTTCAAGATTAAGTTTGAAACATTTCCAGATTAAAGCTGAAACATTTCCAGATTAAAACTGAAACATTTCCAGATTAAAGTCTGAAACATTTCGAGATTAAAGTCTGAAAAATTTCGAGATTAAAGTCTAAACATTTCGAGATTAAAGCCGAAACATTTCGAGATTAAAGTCTGTTCGCTGATTTCATACAGCCGCCATTTTGAAATCAAAAGTGAGGCTCTGGTGGGAAGAGCCCCGGAAGCACAGATAGACAATGCCTTAGACTACCAACCTGAAGCTGCTTCTGCGATTTACACTATTGGATATTAATATCCAATGTAGGATATGTATATAGTTTGTTCTTTTGTTTTGAATTATATATAAAAAATATTTCTAAACATTTTGAGATTAAAGTTTGAAACATTTTGAAATTTAAGTCAAAACATTTTGAGATTAAAGTTGAAACATTTTGAGATTAAAGTCTAAACATTTCAGATTAAAGTCGAAACATTTTGAGATTAAAGTCGAAACATTTTGAGATTAAAGTCGAAATATTTTGAGATTAAAGTTGTAAACATTTCAAGATTAAAGTTGAAACATTTCAAGATTAAAGTCAAAACATTTCCAGATTAAAGTCGAAACATTTCCAGATTAAAGTCGAAACATTTCAAGATTAAAGCAGAAACATTTCGAAGATTAAAGCTCGAAACATTTCAAGATTAAAGTTGAAACATTTCGAGATTAAAGTCGAAACATTTCGAGATTAAAGCTGAAACATTTCAAGATTAAAGTTTGAAACATTTCCAGATTAAAGTCGAAACATTTCCAGATTAAAACTGAAACATTTCCAGATTAAAGTCGAAACATTTCGAGATTAAAGTCTGAAAAATTTCGAGATTAAAGTCTAAACATTTCGAGATTAAAGCCGAAACATTTTGAGATTAAAGTCTGTTCGCTGATTTCATACAGCCGCCATTTTGAAATCAAAAGTGAGGCTCTGGTGGGAAGAGCCCCGGAAGCACAGATAGACAATGCCTTAGACTACCAACCTGAAGCTGCTTCTGCGATTTACACTATTGGATATTAATATCCAATGTAGGATATGTATATAGTTTGTTCTTTTGTTTTGAATTATATATAAAAAATATTTCTAAACATTTTGAGATTAAGTTCGAAACATTTCTGAAATTTAAGTCAAAACATTTTGAGATTAAAGTCGAAACATTTTGAGATTAAAGTCGAAACATTTCGAGATTAAAGTCGAAACATTTTGAGATTAAAGTTTGAAACATTTTGAGATTAAAGTCGAAATATTTTGAGATTAAAGTTGAAACATTTCGAGATTAAAGTTGAAACATTTCAAGATTAAAGTCAAAACATTTCCAGATTAAAGTCGAAACATTTCCAGATTAAAGTCGAAACATTTCAAGATTAAAGTCAGAAACATTTCAAGATTAAAGCTCGAAACATTTTGAGATTAAAGTCGAAACATTTTGAGATTAAAGTCAAAACATTTTGAGATTAAAGTCGAAACATTTCAGAGATTAATGTCGAAACATTTCGAGATTAAAGTCGAAACATTTCCAGATTAAAGCCGAAACATTTCGCAGATTAAAGTTCGAAACATTTCCAGATTAAAGCAGAAACATTTCGCAGATTGAAGCTCTGAAACATTTCAAGATTAAAGTTGAAACATTTCCAGATTAAAGTCAAGCATTTCAAGATTAAAGTCAGAACATTTCCAGATTAAAGCTGAAACATTTCAAGATTAAAGTCGAAACATTTCCAGATTAAAGTCGGAACATTTCCAGATTAAAACTGAAACATTTCCAAGTTAAAGCTTGAAACATTTCGAGATTAAAGTTGAAAAATTTCGAGATTAAAGTCTAAACATTTCGAGATTAAAGCGAAACATTTCGAGATTAAAGTCTGTCCGCTGATTTCATACAGCCGCCATTTTGAAATCAAAAGTGAGGCTCTGGTGGGAAGAGCCCCGGAAGCACAGATAGACAATGCCTTAGACTACCAACCTGAAGCTGCTTCTGCGATTTACACTATTGGATATTAATATCCAATGTAGGATATGTATATAGTTTGTTCTTTTGTTTTGAATTATATATAAAAAATATTTCTAAACATTTTGAGATTAAGTCTGAAACATTTTCAAATTTAAGTCAAAACATTTTGAGATTAAAGTCGAAACATTTTGAGATTAAAGTCCAAACATTTCAAGATTAAAGTTGAAACATTTTGAGATTAAAGTTTGAAACATTTTGAGATTAAAGTCGAAATATTTTGAGATTAAAGTTGAAACATTTCGAGATTAAAGTTGAAACATTTCAAGATTAAAGTCAAAACATTTCCAGATTAAAGTCGAAACATTTCCAGATTAAAGTCGAAACATTTCAAGATTAAAGCAGAAACATTTCGAGATTAAAGCCGAAACATTTCAAGATTAAAGTCGAAACATTTCAAGATTAAAGTTGAAACATTTCCAGATTAAAGCTGAAACATTTCAAGATTAAAGTTTGAAACATTTCCAGATTAAAGCTGAAACATTTCCAGATTAAAACTGAAACATTTCCAGATTAAAGTCTGAAACATTTCGAGATTAAAGTCTGAAAAATTTCTAGATTAAAAGTCTAAACATTTCGAGATTAAAGCCGAAACATTTTGAGATTAAAGTCTGTTCGCTGATTTCATACAGCCGCCATTTTGAAATCAAAAGTGAGGCTCTGGTGGGAAGAGCCCGGAAGCACAGATAGACAATGCCTTAGACTACCAACCTGAAGCTGCTTCTGCGATTTACACTATTGGATATTAATATCCAATGTAGGATATGCATATAGTTTGTTCTTTTGTTTTGAATTATATATAAAAAATATTTCTAAACATTTTGACATCTTAAGTCGAAACATTTTCCAAATTTAAGCTCAAAACATTTTGAGATATGAAGTTTAAACATTTTAGATTAAAGTCGAAAACATTTTCAGGATAATGTTTAAACATTTGAGATTAAGTTTAAACATTTCCAGATTAAGTTTCGAAACATTTCAAGATATAAAAGCAAAAACATTTCCAGATTAAAGCTTGAACATTTCTAGATTAAAGTCTAAACATTTCAATATTAAAGTTGAAACATTTGACACTTAAAGTTTAGAACATTTCCAGTATTAAAGCTGAAACATTTCAAGATTAAAGCTGAAACATTTCAAGATTAAAGTTAAAAACATTCAACGATTAAAGTCGAAATTTTAGACTTAAAGTCTAAACATTTCGACAATTGAGAAGCCGAAACATTTCTAATATTAAAAGCTCTATTCGCTGATTTCATACACCGCGATTTGAAATCAAAGTGAGGGTCCGGTGGGAAAGCCCGGAAGCACACACAGACACAAATGCTTAGGGTGCACCCACACTAGGCATGGTTGCCATGAACCGGGCCCGAGTACCACGTACCCCCTTACCCACTCCCCCGCTGGCCTGCACTCACATAGGGATTCAGACAATCGGTCGGAGCACGCTGACTGTCATTAATGGTGCTGACGGTTTCGGGATAAACAAGAAGAGCGCGCTCTCTGAAATCGGAACACATATGAAGTCAATTGCTCTCGTTTCTTTGTGGGATGATTTTGGTGTATGCCTGTCCACAGCCCCTCTCAGCTGCTTGTCGTTACATGCTGTCCCTTGGAAATTTTGACACAAATCGTGCTGTTCGTACTAGGAGGTTCTATTGCACCTGCATTGTCTGTCTGGGTTTCAGGCACTGGTGAGCCGCTCATCTGCCAGTGCTGACCGCCTGTCCCGAGCCCAAATGCCTAGAACCGTAGGCTCTGCCCACCTCTTCCAACACAGTCGGGCCAGGGCCGTGATCGGAGCTGCGCCTGGCATTGTCGAAGCACTCGACACTGAGCTCAACGGTAACCCGCTTTGGCTGGTCAAATCAATTTTGGGGACTTGCTTCAAACTGGCTAGTGCCGAGTACACCTTTAGACTACCAACCTGAAAGCTGAGTTCCGCGACTACACTATTGGAGGTCAATATTCACAATGAGCGATATGTACAGATAGTTCTGTTCTTTTGTTCTGAATTATATATAAAAAATATTCTATTTATAAGTGACGATTTCACTGTAGATAGCTCTAGCTGAAAGTAAATGTATGTACATTTTTAGAAATAACTGAATTTCTAAACATTTCGAGATTAAAGTCAAAACATTTGTAGATTAAAGTTGAACATTTTGAGATTAAGAACAAACATTTCACAGATTAAAGCTGAAACATTTCCAGATTAAAGCCAAAACATTTCAAATTAAGTTCCAGAACATTTCATATTAAGCAAAAACATTTCAGATTAAGCTGAAACATTTCAAGATTAAAGTTGAAACATTTTGAGATTAAGTTGAAAATTTCGAGATTAAAGACTGAAACATTTCGAGATTAAAGCCGAAACATTTCGAGATTAAAGTCTATTCGCTGATTTCATGCAGCCGCCATTTTGAAATCAAAGCGAGGTTCAGTCGGTGGGAAGAGCCCCGGAAGACACAGATAGACAATGCCTTAGACTACCAACCTGAAGCTGCTTCTGCGATTTACACTATTGGATATTAATATCCAATGTAGGATATGTATATAGTTTGTTCTTTTGTTTTGAATTATATATAAAAAATATTTCTAAACATTTTGAGATTAAAGTCTGAAACATTTCGAAATTAAAGTCAAAAACATTTTGAGATTAAAGTCGAAACATTTTGAGATTAAAGTCAAAACATTTCGAGATTAAAGTCGAAACATTTTGAGATTAAAGTTCGAAACATTTTGAGATTAAAGTCGAAATATTTTGAGATTAAAGTTGAAACATTTCGAGATTAAAGTTTGAAACATTTCAAGATTAAAGTCAAAACATTTCCAGATTAAAGTCGAAACATTTCCAGATTAAAGTTGAAACATTTCAAGATTAAAGTCAGAAACATTTCGAGATTAAAGCCGAAACATTTCAAGATTAAAGTCGAAACATTTCCAGATTAAAGTTGAAACATTTCGAGATTAAAGCTGAAACATTTCAAGATTAAAGTTCGAAACATTTCCAGATTAAAGCCGAAACATTTCGAGATTAAAACTGAAACATTTCCAGATTAAAGTCTGAAACATTTCGAGATTAAAGTCGAAAAATTTCGAGATTAAAGTCTAAACATTTCGAGATTAAAGCCGAAACATTTCGAGATTAAAGTCTGTTCGCTGATTTCATACAGCCGCCATTTTGAAATCAAAAGTGAGGCTCTGGTGGGAAGAGCCCGGAAGCACAGATAGACAATGCCTTAGACTACCAACCTGAAGCTGCTTCTGCGATTTACACTATTGGATATTAATATCCAATGTAGGATATGTATATAGTTTGTTCTTTTGTTTTGAATTATATATAAAAAATATTTCTAAACATTTTGAGATTAAAGTCTGAAACATTTCGAAATTTAAGTCAAAACATTTTGAGATTAAAGTCGAAACATTTTTAGATTAAAGTCGAAACATTTCAAGATTAAAGTTGAAACATTTTGAGATTAAAGTCGAAACATTTTGAGATTAAAGTCGAAATATTTTGAGATTAAAGCTTGAAACATTTCGAGATTAAAGTCGAAACATTTCGAGATTAAAGTCAAAACATTTCCAGATTAAAGCCGAAATCATTTCCAGATTAAAGTCGAAACATTTCAAGATTAAAGCAGAAACATTTCGAGATTAAAGCTCGAAACATTTCGAGATTAAAGTTGAAACATTTCCAGATTAAAGTCTGAAACATTTCGAGATTAAAGCTGAAACATTTCAAGATTAAGTTTGAAACATTTCCAGATTAAAGCTCGAAACATTTCCAGATTAAAACTGAAACATTTCCAGATTAAAGTCGAAACATTTCGAAGATTAAAGTCTGAAACATTTCGAGATTAAAGCCGAAACATTTCGAGATTAAAGTCTGTTCGCTGATTTCATACAGCCGCCATTTTGAAATCAAAAGTGAGGCTCTGGTGGGAAGAGCCCCAGAAGCACAGATAGACAACCAGACTGAACTGAAGCTGCTTCTGTGATTTACACTATTGGATGTTAATATCCAATGTAGGATATGTAGTTTGTTCTTTTGTTCTGAATTATATATAAAAAATATTTTATATATAAATGAATTTCACTGTATATAGTCTAAAATATGAAAGAAATGTATATACATTTTTAGAATAACTAATTTCTACATTAAACACAACAAATGCCATCGCAATTCGCGACTCTCCTATGATTAAAGGCGACACTTCCGGTTTTCTTCCCACCGGAAGCCATTTCAAAATGGCGACTGCATGTAAATCAGCGTACAGTATAGGCTAAAATTAATGGTGCGCATTTCAACGAACCATAAGTTCAAATTCAAATGTAGGCTAGCCTGTGCGATTTCGGACACACCGCAGGAGATCCTCGGACCTTGATGACTGATGACTAAGTTACGAATGCTGAATTTTAGGATTTAATATTTAGGCTAGGCAAGCCTAAGGTCAGTTTTTGTTTAAGGTCAGTGTGAAATGTTTGAACGTGCATGTCCACATTTGTGTGTTAATGTCTGAGTGGGGTTTTCGGTAAAAACTAAACATATATTTAAAGGGACTGTGTGTAACTTTTTATGTAATTTGTTATCTAAAATCAATATTTTTATTCATAAATATGTCCTCAGTGGTGTACAAATAGCCCTGCCAATTATCCGACTTATCGTCGTAAACGAAGATATACATGGGACGGGTAAGTCCACAGAGGCTTCCATGTCATTCCGCCATATTGAAAAACTGTAGTAGCAGAGAGGATCAAAAAGTACTAGGCAAACACGTTTCGTTCAGAGCCAGCGTCACGTGACTGAAGCAGCAGAACTGGGAAAAGTTAAACAGAATATTTGATGAATAACGCTAGCAGCTATTGAGTAAAGTAGAGAAGGCGCTAAAAACAAGGTTTGTTAGTTTACTTTCTGTAACCTAGAAATTCAATTAGAATATATTTTAATAGAGAATATGATTCTTCTTGCATTGTTTGCGCATAGTAAAAAAATACATGGTGAAATGTTTGAAGAAATCAGACCAATCATAAAGGCTATCACAATCATGTTTTTATTTTATCTGTCAGATAGCCTACGTCTTGTCTCTTTATACCCGACTACCATAAAATAAAGCAACTTTCTTTCGGGAGCTTCCTCTTTTTCTCTGACTGAAAATATATGTAGCCTACTGGGATTTGAGAGAGTGGTAAAGCTCCCAATATGTCCTGTAACTTTACCTTTTCCTGTAACTTTTCCAAATTACAGAAATATCACATTTAGAAAGAAGTCATATAAAAGTTACCAAAGAAACAAAAACAGACGTGACTGAAGAAGTGTGTCCTCTTTCTTTTGTGAAACCTAACAGTAATTTATTTCTGTGTGACTAATGTGACGAATAAATAAGGCATAAATACTAATTACAATAGTTTGTGTTTTTCACAGTCAGTAAATCATACTGTAACATTTGTTTGTTTGCTGTGCCAAGTTGCAGTTTGTTTGAAATTACAAACCTCTTCACCCGAAGGAAAACTCGATGAAGTGCTGTCATAGCTTTTTGGTACATTATGGCTACTGTAGATGCAACACGCATTTGAAAAAGCGAAATGGCTGGTGAGCACAATTTGTTTGAATGCAAAATACAATTTCACCGATAGATGAGAGTAAATCTTACACAGAGTACCTTTAAAATAAAGCAAATGAATCCCATGCATCTTCCCCACTGCCGTAGCAAGTGTCAAATGAGGTAAAATCGGTGTGAGTTCATAGCATTCTTCTTAAAACGTTGACACATTTTGCCCTATAGTGACGACTGTGTTTATATTGTGTTTAAATTTGTCAATAGACATAGACACACAATAGTATGTGTTACATAGACAAACATAGAACATTATGTTTTTCCTCCGTGTCTATATACAATTATATTTTGCTATTTTCTCGACTAACTTTACACTTTAATTATAATAAATGATCAGTAGTAGTTATTAGTGTTTAATTAAGTTTTGGTTTATTAACGTTTTCTTACTTGCACTGCATAAAGTGTATTGATTAGGGCTGGCTACTTGATAATTAATAATAAATAAGATGGAATTTATAGAAGTGCAAAATAAAACATTCATCATTCAGTTCTTTTTACTTTTAAAGGGGGGGTTGATTGTGATTTCACTTTTTTTATTTTAAATAGTGTGTAATGTTGCTGTTGGTGCATGAACAGTATCTGCAAAGTTGCAGCACTGAAAGTTCAGTGTAAGCAGAGATATCGTCAGGAAGAAAATCAGGAAGTTTAATTGCCTACAAAAACGACTGGGATTTGGATGTCACTAACCCACACATTTACATCAACTCTCCCTCCGCAATATGCAAAAAGGGCATGCGCATATTTCTGTGGCTTGTCGAGTGTGTTATGTTCATCCAGCTGTCAGGTCTTCTGTGTTCGAGCTTCCCACGGATGCTGTACTTCGTCAACAATGGATACAATTTATGTTTGATTATGTTCCTGAAAATGACGATCGTAATCTAGCTCTCTGTGCTGCGCATTTACGGAAGACAGCTTCCAGAATCTCCACGAATTCAACACCGGATTCAACAAGAAATTGTTACTAAAACATGAAGCAGATCCAACTTTAAAACCAGAGGCAGCAGTTGTTGGGCCACAACCTGTAAGTAGGCTAAGACTTCATCATTTTAAATGTATTTGCATGTATAATTCTAGACGTAGTCTTGTGTTTTATTTTTTTTCAAATGCCAGCATTGCTGGCTTTATAGCCACTAGGCTACTAGTTATGCTATTTTGTGTCTACGACAAACGTGGACAAACATTATGGACCTGAATTTTCTATAAGTACTATAATGTTTTAAACATATTTTTCATGTATATATGCTTTATGACTTTATTTATATTCGATCAAGAACGAAAACTTGCCAATGCTGTTTGAGTATAACATTAGTAGCCTGTCAGTTGCTTTTGTGTAAAATAAACGTGTATAAAGTTAAAAATGTAGCAAATTATCATTCAGAAACGTTTAATTAAGAGCCATGTGTGGTGAGGTTCTGCTTGCCTCTCTTCATCGCTGGCTTTCTCGGTCTGATTCTGCCTCAAACTGATACTGCAGCTCGAACACCATTATTTACATGATTGGACTCGGAGCGCAGGCACATTTCGCCCGTAAAGGTAAAGGGCGTTAACCTTCCGGACGACGTGAGCAACAGTTTAGTCAATCACAACACACCGGCCCGAACTAACCAATCTGAGCCCATCACGTGTTTCTGAGGGAGTGTTTTCATAGAATCAGGAAGTGAACCGCTCGTTCAGGGGACAGAGGAGAGCGCTGGCTTACAATAAAGGTGACGTTCTATGAAAAATAAGACTTTTAAAAAAGAAAAACTACGATACATGTGTACATTGACCCCATAAACAGAATAATGCAAAGAATAAATGCAGTAACCCCCCCCCCCCTTTAAGACTTTAGACATTAAGAATCAAATAGGCCTACTACTTTTGTGCCTTTCCTCAAGTAAAATTCTAAGTAAAACCACTGTAATACTTTTACTAGAGTAATAATATATTAATTTGACCACCAAATTTCACATATTTCAGTACAGAACGTCTTTCCATTACCAGAACAATGAAGGATATTGAACACTGAATTTCAAGGTCAGATTTCTTTAAGGTGAACCAATTACAAAATCAGCAAAAAAGTTGCTGCCTTAAATTTAAGTACAATAAACTAGGATGTTTAAGTAAATTCAACTTAAATTACATTAAACTGCTGTTAAACTTGAGACCTCTAAAGAAATCGATGAAACTTATTTCCATGAGTTAAGCAATATAAAAACAGATGTTGTCATAACTTATTGATCATATAATTATTTATAGTGCATTTGAAGGCAACTATTTAAAAATTATGTTGCACATCTGCATCTAAAAGAGCTCTAAGCTGAGGGACTGAAAAAACATTTAACACATTCAGTTTATGTATATGAATGATTTGGGTGCTAATAACCTTTTGACCACCAAATTTCACATATATCAGCACAGAACGTGTTTCCACTACTAGAACAATGAAGGATATCAAACACTGAATATCAAGGTCAGATTTTTTAAACAAAATCTGCAATACAACATACCGATTCACTTTCATTTACCATTCGCAGACAACTATTTAAAGTATTACCTCCATGAATGAGTTCAAGCTGCCGTATATTCGAAGCCCCACAAATGCAGAGCTGTAAAGCAAACTAATACGCAACATTCATCAAAGCCAGTAAGGTTGCTGGTGAGAGCTGAGAGAGAAAGGCAGGTCTCTTGTTCTCATCTGCAGTCGTTGGCTCTCTGGCCCGAACGGAAGCATCGGCCCCACACCTCACAGCAAGAGGAGAACCACCTTTACGCAACCCCCACAACCTGCAGCCCTTCCTCTCTGCGTTTCTGTGGTGGAATCGTCCTCGGCCTGCACTGGGACATCTGCCCGAAGCAGGTCACCACACAGTGGGATGTGCCTTGCCTGACACAGGCCCCTGAAGCTCAGGGACTGAAGCCACAGCTCAGGGTCCCAGGTCAAGGCAGATCGTCCTGCAGACGTGTGATAGCAGCCGTCGGATCCTGTGTTCAGACACGCAGACTGAGGCGAATCACCGCAGAGACACTATTTCTGTTGTGGCAGAACTCCAACCGTGCTTCTGCAGAACGACACACACGTCAACGCAGCCTCTTTCCACGTCAGGTGCTTCAACAGTCACTCTCAAATCCTCAAAAGATGGTCTATCAAAGGAAATCAATGGCCCGAACAACTGAAGCTTCGGTCATCGGGTTCAGATCTTTTGGCTTTTGTGAGGGCCCTTTCCCCTTAGATGGATTAAGACTTTAGCCAACTTTAAAATGTCAACTTTAAACCATGAGAATCTTCTGTAGATCGAGGTCTTTCGCCTAAACGTCACGCCGATTAAAGGCACATTTTGCTCTCATTGGAACACATAATTTAGATATTGTTACTCAGATTAAATATCTATAGATTATTATTATTGAAATGACGCGCTCTGAGGTTTAAACTCAGGCTGTTGCAGCAGCAGGCGGGGAACTGGGAGGTGTGTGCTTCGATGTTTAATTCATTATGCAGTGGATGGCAATTCAGCTGCCAGTTCAAACCACTGGATATCCGCTGGAAGTCTATTCAATCTTCCTCTAAGCCCTATGTGGTCGCCCTGCGGTCAAAACACAAAGGCCACCGCTCAGCTAAGGACAGCATATGCTTTATTTGTTGTGGGCAAAAAGTGCTGTGGGCTTCACTGTAGAACAGACAAGCACACCTAGCTTACTTCTACGAGCCACTGAAGTTTACACACGAGTAAATAAAATTCATCATATTCAGCAGCTGCCACTGAGCGATGGTATTCTCTGATGAAAAATAGCTTAGGTTTAATAGGTCCTGACACATGAGCAGAGCTTCGAGACAGAGAGAGAGAGAGAGAGAGAGAGAGAGAGAGAGAGAGATAAGATCATGTACTCGTACTCAGTGTGTACAATGTGTACTCATGTACTCAAGAAACTCTCATATTTTCTATTTAAAGCTCTCTTACACTTAGTCCCCTGACTCTCCGAAAAAAAGGTGGGCCTACAAAAGCTGTCACTGGGACAGTACCCTTTGAAAGGGTTCTGAATATGTATAATTTATGTACTAATATGTACACTTTTGGAACTTAATATTTACCTTTGAGGAACTAATATGCACTCTTTAGGTACAAAGGTGTACCTTTTGAAGGTCTGCCACCACAGTGACAGCTTTTTTTTTATGAAGGGTTGATTTCACCAAGTACTACATGTTCCTGATCCTGGATCAACTTTCAAATCAAACAATCAGATTTGAGGGACAAGTTTACAGTTTATGTCAAGTTAAGGCTAAGAACCAGGGTGAAGTACTTAAACATCAGTGTTATTCACCTATCATTACCCTATAATTTTAGGGAAAGGTTATGGGTAGGGTTAGGTTTAGGGTAGGGATTGGGTAAGGACTGGAATGTTGATCCAGGACCATGTCATAAGCCGCGTTTCCACCGCAGGAACTTTCCCCAGGAACTAGGAACTTTGGGGTGGTACTCGGTGTGTTTACACCGCAGGAACCAGGGTCTAAATGAAGTTACGGGTAAACATTTCCCCCCAGAAAGTCCCTGCTGGCGAGGTAGTACTTTTTCAGAGTTCAGGAACTTTCGGGTGGGACTTGTGCGCTGAACATGCTGATTGGTTCTTACCACGCTATTCTTTCTGCCCGATGGCGCGCATTAGTCCCATCCATCTCACGGTCAATGTCCGCTGACAACAAATGTCTACTTTTATATCTAGCATTACGAGCTTTCTGAATATGCTTTGGGTGCTCTTCTCTTTTCTGCCATTTTGTAAATTACCTCGTTAGTAAACCAAATCGCACACAAAAAAGCAGCAAAGCTTGAATCTCCTCCATACAAAACTTAAAACAAACGCGCAGGCTAGGAAGAGCAGTCGCACGCAGTTTAACCATGAGTTTAACGTCACTCTAATCTTCCGGCCTCTGATCGGTACTTTCCCATAGCAAAAATCATCTGGCCCAGATCTGGCCCAACAGTTCGTAGTTCTGGGCCAGATCTGCACAATCAACCCGGGCCGGTGTCTTTTGGCACAACGGGCCAGATACCAGGCATCGTTTTTTCCTCATCTGGACCAGAACTGGGCCAGCTCCAGATTCCTTAATGGCGATTTGACCCAGATGTGTCACGCATGTGGCCCGTAATCTGTTTTGCGACTGTTGTACCCGCGCACTGAAAACTAGTGCCCGGGCTGGATCCGTATTACAGCGGTGAAACGGACATTACTGTAATGCGGATTTGCCATTTTAGAGACTGATTTTTCTTAATAATACTTTTCAATGAGCTTGAGCATACATGACTAAACAGTAAAGCTACCAAAATATGTAATAACTTTGAAGAATGGGAACTATGGTCCAGACTATGTTTTGTTATATATATATAAATCAATATAAAATATATATATCTTTTTTTTATTTAAAGAAGCCACCTTTTGCAATGATTCTGCAATACTTTCTAGAAAAAAAAATCACTTGATTGCTGGTTTTCTTGTCAAAAAAAGCAAATTTTAAGCATGAACCTTTAGAAACATTTCACTCTCCCTGATTTATTTTGCTTGTCTTTTGCCTCAATAATCTTTAAACCATAAACTTCTAAATTAGACAAATAATGGTCATCTGCCATGGAATATATTATACAGTCCTTTTAAAATATATTTTAAATTTGTATTCACCCTTTCAGGACTAAGCACACAAGTGTGTACTCATTAGTACACACTGCAAACAGCAGATAGGGTCGTTTCCATGGTTGATTACCAGTGCCATTCTGTAGCACAAGGGGGCGCGCGCAGAGAGTAAAACTACTCGTGTTTTCTACTCACCGAGCGCAGAAACTCCTGAGAGACACATGCTGAGAGATACAAGTTTTTTAGGCTACTAACCTACAGATGTTTCAAATCGCTTTGACTTAGAGCTTATTAAGATAGTAATTCAAAGAAAAATGATACTTGAATAAAGTATAAATCATAAAACCACTGGGGAAAAAACACAAGTCTGCAAAATGCACTGGTTCCAAATCTGTCATATCACATTTTGCCTGATTACTGTAAAACTTATGCAATATCCTCAACATATGCTTAAACAAGAAAGAAGTTCCGCTTTATCTTAGTTGCCCTTTATGATAGCAACTCAGACTTGATCATAATCTTAACTGTGGGACATATAGGCTAGTGCATATAGTTTGATGTTTGAAATTAAAAAAATGTCTTTAGGCTGATTTCTCGATTGCTTTGGCTAAACTAGCCTAACGTTATACATGTACCTGTCGCATTTTACTCGCATGCAGGATCTGTGAATTCTGGTGACGTGTTCCTCTGGTGCGAAATTAGGTTTATTTTCATTGTTTAAATCTACAAACACTTAAAAAAATAATTTTTGCTGATAAATTTACTCACCCCATGTCATCCAAGATATCAATGTCTTTCTTCTCTTCAGTCAAAAGAAAATAAAGTTTTTGATGAAAATATTCCAGGATTTTTCTCCATAATGCACTTTACTGACAACCAAATGGTTCAAGGTCCAAATAGCAGTTTCACTGCAAACTGTTCAAAGGGTTTTAAACGATTCCAGAACGATGAACAACTTATCAAGCGAAATGATCGCTCATTTATAAAAAAAGTTTAAATTTTATAAGCTCAAACACTCACCTTGTACTGTTCTGACTTTCCTGTTCCAACCGTTTATCAAAATAAACGAATCTTTTTTTGTCATTTGGTTCATTCAACGAACCAAATGAACGAAATTAACTTCGGAAATATATTTGTTCATTTTGATTAGTTTGAACAGGAGAGTTATCGAACGCGCATCACAGAACAGATCAAGGCGACCATTTGAGCTTAAAAAACTTAAACTTTGTTTTTTTTTTAAATGAGCGATCTACATTTCTTTTACTTATGTAATTTTTTTATTTTATTTTTATTCCTCTATTTTTGGTGTTAATTTTAATTGGTAAATATGATATTATTTTAATCTCCAATATGTTATTTAACAATTGATATAGTTCTTTAATGTTTCACTAACTAGCAGAAGGCACTATTTATTTAAAAAAGTAATTATTTTATATGAAAAAGTGAATGATAGAATAATAACATTATTGAGAAAATATATTACTTTGTCTTGCATATATTTTTTGATTAGATCAGCAATAAGTTGTCATATAGTCATGTTCCAATGTGCTCCACCTGATGGGGCATGTCGTCACATTTCACTTTCATTCTTTCGGGGTTTATCAAGAAAAAGGTAGCCTATACACTGTATTAACAAAACAAAACCACATAATTGTACTGAGATATGTGGAAGTGAATGTGGGAATGTGTACATGAAGTGGTGTACCAGTGTACATGAATGGTCAAAATGTTTTTAGTTGAACATGATGTAATGTAAAAAGCCCCTTCTACAGAAGCATATGGCGATAAAGTGTATCAAGCACAACCAATTTGATTGTTAATGTATTCACAAATCCGGAAAGCACATTTGCACTACCCATATGTTTAATGGTTGGGAGGGGCAAAGCCAGAAATGTCTTTGGATTCACCTGAGGAGGATTATGCTTATGCCTATTATTGCACCTGATTTTGATGTGTTTAAACTGACGGTGTTACAAGCCTGCTCTCAATGTGATCCATGATCCATAACCACCTATTACAATCAATACAAAGTAAAATTTAATGAAAAAATTTCATAAAAGAACATTTAAAAATGTTCTACTTGACATATCAGAACAAAATGTAACTATGATCTGATGGCAAGTGAACTGCACAGCAGCTGCCGCACAAATTGTGAGTGTGAGAATCTGTCAGTGACACAGAAGCCGAGGATACGGGTGCGTGAATGAACCTGGTGGCCTCTGAGTCGTGGCAGTATAAACAGGCCTTCACAGGATCTCGTGCTAGCGAGCAGCAACACACAGGCCGAGGGCCGACTGGATTAGGTGTCTGCTCTTGGAAGGCAGCCAGAGGATCAGCGTTCCATTCCAGCTGCATTCGAGCATAATAGCCAACTAATGTGACGGCTCAATCTTACATCAGAGCAGCCAGAGCTTCAGGCATTGACCCACGGCTAAAATATGAGGCCAGCAGCTGCATGCACAAAAACAACTGAGACTTCGAACCTGGGCTTGTGTAACGGGTGAAAATGGCTATCAGTGTCTGAGTGAAGGACTCTAACACCCAAAAGGCAATCTGCGACACTGCATTCAAGATAATATACTACTGTACATTTTATCAGCTTGGGTGTTTCCTGGGAATTGAACACATGACATTGACATTTCTGGTGCTGAACTAAGCTGACGCAAATTAGAGTGTACCTATAAAGTACTAAATGTAAGTATAAGGGGTAGTCTGGGTTTCCCGTGTCATGCCTTCCCCGCAGCGCGATTTTATTCACGCCGAAATCAGTATGGATACCATGGTCCAGATTTTAGCCTCATTTAGGGAACCAATCACAGAATGGGGAGGGGAGCAGCAAGACGATTATGATCATCTTATGCGACACATATTGAAGCAGTTTGTTTATATCTATGGATTCAACATGATAGCAGACATGATAGCCTTTTGATGCAGCCTTCGATATTGTTGTAGTTTAGAATGCAAGTTTATTTTGAAAAAAGAGCCGCTTTTGGCTGCTTAAACTTCGCAAGACCCTAGTCGTTATTGTTGTCTCGCCATTAATCGTCATAATGGAGGACTCAGGTAGCTACAGGAGGCAGTCAACCTTGGAATATCTGCCGCTCGAGCTGTGTCCCGAGAAAGAAAATGCAATAAAGAATTGTCGATACCAACTTCTTTGTTTTGGCAGTCCTGAGGCCTGGATGAGCACAAAGTGTCAAGACATTAGTGTCAAGACACCACAGAGTTGTATATTATCAACCTGCTAGGCATCGTCGTAACGAAGTCCATTTAACTTATAAATAGTAAGTGGTATTTATTAATATCATATTGTCATTATGCCTGTAGACTACCTACTGTAGTTGTCACAGTGACACTAAATTGTGTTGCTTTTCAATATCAATATGCAGCTGCCGCTTTAATAGCATAACTTTCAGCTGTACACACGTACACAATAAAGTTGTTGACACTTTAGTCATTAATATAAATAATTTTTTTAAACTTGTGAAGTACAAGCGCAAACAATTTCCAATGCAAATAACAATTTTAACATCTGATGTTAAACGAGCCCGTTCTCATCCTTTAGCGTCACATAAAGCGCTTCTATGACAAAACGGCGCTATACTACGCACATGGTACCCTTTATCGTTTATATAACATGCTAAACTTAAGGCGTCATAAATCCTTTAGCGTAATATGAGACTACCCTACCCTACCCTACACCTAAACCTAACCATCACAGCACGTGCTATATAAACGATAAAGGGTACCATGCGCGTAGTATAACGCCGTTTTGTACATATAACGTTCTACATGACGCTGAAGGATGAGGAACGCGTTGGGTTAAACTGTACTTAATACTTGTGTTTTTCTAATTCGAAACAATGGGTTATGAGCTACGTACAGGCGCATTTGATAGAGATTCTTAGCACCCAATAACGTCGGCCGGGCATTCGTGAACCACGCCTCAAATAGAGAGCCTAAGTCCCTCCCCTTCTGGTCGACCACAACAAATATTTTGATCTCGTCTGAATTGTGCCCTGAATTAGACATAATGCTGTTTGTCAATTTAAAAGATATATTTTAAAGTAAAGAAAGTCGCAGTTTCGATGTAAAACCGCTTGAGGTATAAGACTGTGAAAATACCGTAATTACAAAGACTACAAACCCCAAAGGCGCACATTTTCTCTCAATGAATGAAGCTAACTTTACTGAGGCTAATATCTGTCATTGTTTCTATAGTGTTACGTTATGGTAATGTTACGCCGTCATGCCTGAGTGTTTTGTACCAGACTGCACACACACGAGCAGCGGATCTTGCTCGTTGTTCGATTCCTGGGAGATGTAGTTCATTAAGCGATTTTCGCATAAATCTAAATGTTACTCTTCTGTTTTATGACAAACTGCAATGTTTTTGACTTTCAGAATTATCTTTTAAATTGACAAACATCATATGTGTAATTCAGGGCACAGTTCAGATGGAATAAAAATATAAGTCTGTCTCTCGCCATTGACTGACCAATGGCTACCTATATTTGACTACCTATATTTTTACAGAAATAGAGAGCCTAAGTCCCGCCCCTCCGCTTCCGGCTCATGGGACCTTATTTCGGAAAAATATGTTTCGCTTGAAAAAATGTACATATGGTTCCCAGGCGCAGTCTCAACGAGAATTGGGTCTGGCGTTAACCAGGCTGGTATTGAGAATAAGGAGTCACGTGCCGATTTGGGCGGGGTCTGAGCCGGTCGGCCATGATGGTTGGATACGCTATCGGTTACCAGGGGCAACGCCTTTAGAACCCTATGTTAGAACCCCACAGAGACACGACAAAACATTCCAGAGCTCTTTAATTTTCGCGCATTTATTATTTTGGCAGGACAGAGATGGATCTAAGAATATGATCCATCTAAAGAAATGCTAAAAAGCTGTTTACAACATTGAGGAATAAAACTGTTAAAACTATACGCAAGGCTAAAGCAGATTTTTTCTTGATTATAATTGAAAATGCAAAAGGGAATTCTAAAACAATTTGGAACCAACTGAAAAAACTTGTAGGACAGGACCCAAAAAGGAAACAACTTTCAGAAATTAAGATAAATGGACAAATTACAAATAATATAAAGGAAGTTGCAGATGCCTTCAATAATTTTTTTAGTGAATCTGTATCCTCTATTGCCCAAAGCTTCCAATCTAACAATCTAAATATTTGCCCGATAAATAATTCACAGCCAATTTTCAATTTAGGCACCGTTACTGAATCTGAAGTCTTGCAGACAATACAAACACTAAAAGCTTCCAGAACTAGAGATATATTTGGCATAGATATGTGCATGCTGAAAGAACTCAGTGCCACATTATTAACACCAGTAACCAAAATGGTCAATCTCTCCATTATTGAGGCAGTATTTCCAAATGTGTGGAAGTCAGCTGCGGTTGTTCCAATTTTCAAAAATGGAGATCTATTATCAGTGGACAATTATAGACCAATTAGCATCACACCTACAGTGTCAAAAGTTGCAGAGAAACTAATTTCCCAACAAATAATAACACATTTGAATACCACTATATTTTCCCTTCATTCAATGCAATTTGGTTTCAGAACTCAACATTCTACGGAAACTGCTAATTGTTTTTTCATAGAGAATATCAAACATTTACTGGATAAAGGTGGCGTGGTTGGAGCTGTTTTTCTCGATCTAAAAAAAGCCTTTGACACTGTAAACCATAAAATATTATTAACCAAACTAAGCAAATGTAATTTTTCCTCAGATGCAATCAAATGGATAGAATCATATCTATCGAATCGCTCACAGTCAGTTCGGATCAGAGATTATCACTCACTGCCTCTCACCATGTCTACAGGGGTACCTCAAGGTTCTATCCTGGGGCCTCTGTTATTTTCACTCTATATAAACGATCTCCCTTCAGTTTGTCCCGATGACTATATTCAGATGTACGCAGACGATACAGTCAATTATACTCATGGCAAAAATACAACACAAGTTTCGGAAAAACTTACACAGTCTATGGCCCATGTCTCTGAATGGCTAAATCAATCCTGCTTAAAACTTAATTTAAATAAAACAGTATCAATGTACTTTTCAAAATCAAACATTGCAAATAATCAGGCAGATATTTTTGTGACAGGGGAAAAAATAAAAGTTGTGTCAGAATTCAAATATCTAGGCATCTTAATATACTCTAAATTAACTTTTAAATCACAGATAAAACAGGTCTGCAATCGGGTCAAATTTAATATTGCAAATTTCCAGTTCATAAGACCACAATTGTCACTTCAGGCAGCTAAAATGTTCATGTACAGTATGGTTCTGTCTCACATTACTTACTGTCTTACAACCTGGTCACAGGCAAATAAAACAACACTAAAATCTTTAGAGTCACTTTACAAACAGACAATTAAATTCTGGATAAAAAACCTTCAAGTTATCACCATTGTGCCATTTTACAGAAGCATAAGCTTTTAGGTTGGGAAAATGTCATTAAGTATTCAAATCTTTGTCTGTTATACAAAATCATCCATGGTCTGTCATCTCCTCCACTCAGTCAGTTTGTAAACATTAGAAACAGCACACAGAGAGAAACATCGAGGGTCGGCCCCGAGGAGACTGTGTTGTTCCTCTGCGAAAAAGTGCATTTAGTCAGAGTGCCTTTTCAGTCACAGCAGCACAGGAGTGGAACTCTGTCCCTCAGAACATCAGAGAACTCACCACATACTCTCTGTTCAAAAAACATCTGAAAAACTGGTTCATAACACATCAGACATGTCAGCATTAATAAGAATAGGTATCTTCCCTTAACCCAACGGTACTGCAACTCATGTCTATGCTGTGTCAATGTGTAGTATAATTTTTATAAATTGGTATCAATTTTAACAATGTTTATTATAGCAAACGTGTACACTGTATTTATTAAGATTGGAGAATTATATCTGTTTTACGTTTTTGATATTTGTATTGTTCCTTGTAATCTTTTATTGTTGTTCATTTTAGGTTGACAATTTTAAGATCTGTCCAGGGACAACAGATGAAAAATAGCCTTTTGGCTAAATCTGGTGCATTTACAGTAATGTCAATTAATGTACACTGTCCCTGTCAAATAAATAAATAAATAAATAAAATAAAATGAGAAAAAAGGAAGAAAGTAAAGCAATGCAAAAAGATAAGGCGAAAGAAAAGGGACCTTACAGGAACAAACTTACACTAAGCGCAAAACAGCTGTATTTGGAGAAGCAGCATCAAGATATTTGTTCTTTTGCACTAATAACAGTATTATTATTTTATTATTATTACTTATGTTGTCCATGAAACTTATATTGTCCAAATATACATATATTTCAGTTCTCAATAAATATTGTTAAGCCATATCAAGTTGTTTCAAACATTTATTTCAAAGAAATAAAAAAGTAATGAACAAGGCACTCAAACAACACGTTTGTGTATGTTCGTTAAGGCACAGCAAACAGTGAAAATCGTATACTAAAGGCATCAGCCAACCATGCAATCCAGTGTCTCCTGTCAGAGACTCTCCCTGATGCTGTGTCCATTTCGATAACCTAAAAAAACTGTATTCCATTGTACCTATGTTTCCCATATGTCTCGTGTGAGTTACTGGAAGAGTTTTTAACGCAGCAGTGACTTCCAGGCATGGTAAAACAGTGCGGAATTGCGAGAAACTCCTCTACTACCGAGCTAAAAACACACGTAAACAATACTGTTTTACCGTGGGAATCCAACCAACATGGCGGAGAGGGGCTCTGTGCAATGACGTCAACTCCTCATTCTCAATAAGGGAACAAAATGTAAAGTTTGTGGAATAAAGGGGTAACAACCTGGAGAATAATAATAAAAAAATGTATACTGTAAGTATTATAGAAGTAAGGGTTACTTGTTCTACTATTATGATACAACAGTCTAATATTTGGGAGCAATTTAGCGAGAACTGCGTTCCCTTTTTGTAATAATTATACAGTAATTCATACAGTATGGCTTTTAAAAAAATGACAGGGTACATATCTATGTTACCATCATCATCATCATCATTCAAGACTGCGCACTTCTCCTCACCCGTTCATCCGGTGTTCACCCTGTAATCCCTACAAAAGCTTTTCTGGATTCACTTAACCTCCGTTTAAGTGTATATTTCCTGACAATGACTGAATACTAAGATTAAATTAAGATGCCAGATTTCATTTTGCTCAGAGTTTCCAACATGCTTGGGTTTGCATGACTCATAAAGCTAAGCAGAGTTTATGGAAGGAATGAACTGCTCTTCCATTACCTTGTTTTGCAATGATTAGTTTTACCTTGACAAATGGGAGGTGATTATCAGGCATGTGGTTTGAAGTTCCCAAAGGTTGTTATGGCAACACTCATGTTACTTTATTCATAAATAGATGTATTTTTGTTTCTTCTTTGAACACTGTGCCATGAAGCTGATGTTGAACTTGTATTGCCCCTTCGTGTGCCGCTCCACGTCCTCATGCCCACTCCCACTCCTGGCTTCTGCGTACGGTTGCCGGGCAACACATCTTCACTCAGGTCGTTGCATGTGATGTGCACATGAAGTTATTAAGCTGATGACATGACTCTTTCAACCAATGATTACTTCCCTGAGCAGAAAAACATCATCAACACTGAAGATGATTGTGAAGGCTATAAATAACAAAAGGTTTTGAGTAAACTACAAATGAAGCCTTCTACATCAGTTGCAGCATGGCCATAACAAAAAAAAAGAATATAATGATATTTCAAAAAAATGTATTTATAAGTATTAATATTAAAAAATCTGTCTGTATAATGTGTTACACCAAAAATGCCCCGAATATAACATGTATAATGCCAGAAAAAGGAGCTTTTCCCAGCTCCTGTTCTTTTTCTTAATTTATTCTCGTCTTGTCTTTTTTTATTATTTTTTTTACTTTCTAACAGATTTTTAGCCATATGCTGTTAAGGCGATTTCAGTGAATGTAGAAGTCAGTTCTTTCACCACAGGTGTAATTCATCAAATGAACTACTGTTAACATGTTCCACTATTGTTGACAAAAGTATCTTGATGATTTTTAATGAACTCTTTTTTATGAACATTATATCTATTGTTTCGTCAACAATCTGTGTTTGTGCCATCTGTCTTGTAAATGAATGGCTTGCTGGATACTGTCTTCTAAATGCTTTGGCATTCAGATATATAAATGTGACTGACGAGTGCAATATCTTGAGCCCCTTTATATCGAATAAACTGCGTTCCACCGCTGTTGCATAAGACATGTTGAAAGCTGAGCATTTCAACTGTAAGAATAATATTCCTCAACCCAGCAATGTTGTGAAGGGCTGTCACTTGTGCTCACTCACACAATCACAAATATGACTATAAATTTCATCTAACCCCCCCCCCCCCCCAAAAAAAAAATCACATGGTCCCAGTTACTCAACAGTTCCTCCCAGTGATTGGCTCCTGCTGCCAGCACGTGTCCCAGCGAGTCTGCAAAGAAAGGCATCTATTTATAGCCCTGGGTGCGGCTAGGAATAGCAACACGTGAGTCTGGAGCAGCTGGACTGGAGAAGCAGGAGAGAGAGACAGATTCCCCATTCATTGTTATCCGGGACGCCCTTTCTAAAATCGGCAGTCTGAACACTCAGGCTCTGTGTCGACACCACCGTGAGCTCTGCCGTGTCTGAGGCCCAATCCTCACTCAACCTGAA
Organism: Hybognathus amarus; assembly: GCA_030378365.1. Taxonomy (NCBI): domain Eukaryota; kingdom Metazoa; phylum Chordata; class Actinopteri; order Cypriniformes; family Leuciscidae; genus Hybognathus; species Hybognathus amarus. The sequence continues at coordinate 305,285 of JAQIUQ010000452.1, forward strand.
CCTCTTCACATGGGCACATCAATATTGGCACCACAAATAACACACAGAACATCTTTATTGAAACATTTCTGTCACGGTCCCCCATCTTGAGTTTATCGAAATTCATGGGATTGCCTTCACTACAAAATATACATGCAATTCTGCCTTAAAATGTGTCCCAAAGAAAGTATTTTGCATCCGTAAACTGTTTTGAAGAACTGTGTAACAAATGAAGAGAGAAAAAAAAGCTGTTTTCCCAGAATGTTGTTAATTTATGTGGGGCAGGAAGGGTGAGATGACTATGTTGGAAGGGGAGAAGGGTATTATTAAGCATTTTTATTTTTTTATTTTTTGTTAAGTTTTGGTTTCTTAAGATAAAAAACGAAACTGGAGAACAATTTCGCTTCTTGTCAAATGTAACATCCTTCATCCTCCAATAAAAGATTTATACAAAAGAAAGTATTTTGCTAACACTTTAAAAGAGTAGTTCACTTTAAAAAAAAAACCTTTTGCTGATTATTTACTCACCCCCATGTCATCCTTTCTTCAGTCGAAAAGAAAATAAGGTTTTTGAGGAAAACACTCCAGGATTTTTCTCCATATGGACTTCAATGGGAACCAAACGGTTCAAGGTCCAAAAGACAGTGTCAGTGCAAACTGTTCGAAGGGCTTTAAATGATTCCAGACGATGAATAAAGGTCTTATCAAGAGAAACAATCGCTCATAAAAAAAAAGTTTACGTTTTTATAAGCTCAAATGCTTGCCTTGCTCTGTGATGTGATGCGCGTTCGTGGCTCTCCTGTTCGAACTCGTTCATCAAAATGAATTTGAAAATGTTCGAATAAGAGATTCACAAACGTGCATCACAGAACAGAGCAAGGCGACCATTTGAGCAACTTAAACTGTGTAATTTTTTTATTAAATGAGTGATCGTTTTGCTTGATAAGACCCTTATTCATCGTCTGAAATAGCAAGAAATAGATTAGGTATACTAAATAGTTCCCAGGAACTAAGATCTATTTGTCTCACAGAGATTCATTTTCTTTCTGGAACATTGACAAAAGTGAAGATGAATCATGGAACAAGCTGGATTGCACAAGGATATATATATATATATATATATATATATATATATATATATATACACCACATCTGCTTAATTTCATTCTATCAATGCACATTGAGTTTCATTCAAGTTTCTAATTGTTTTTAGTATGTGGTAGGGGTGTAATGATGCCCTCATGTCACATCATGTCACAATTCAATACATATCACGATACAGAACTCATGATTCAATATTATTGAGATACTCCAAGACCTATGATAAAAGGTTAACAATAAATGTAATGTTGATAAATATTGTGTGTGTAAATGAATAAGATGGGACTTGGTGCTGAAACCCAAAGCACAGGACAATAGAGACACAAGAATAACAATATTCGTGATTCTGGAGCTGAAAATACTGAATTATTTTAGATGAATATGCTTGTTCTTGTAGATATTTAAAATAATGTAGAACACTTTTTACTGGTAACATCAGACATTTGGCATTATCAGGACACACAGATATCCCCCATTGCATTATTATACATTATATATATATTAGTTTAATGTAGTACTGACACTAAAATTAGATTCATTTTTTTTTTTACTTTGTGGGAACTAAACACAATACATATTGTCACTATCTAATACATATTGTTACACCCCTAGTTTGTGACCAACATTTACTATCAGAAAACATCCTCAGGTTTGGTGACTCCACATGTTCAGACTCGACTCTGGTCCTTTGACCATGGCATGACCTGCCGGACACATGGGTCAATGAGAAGAAAGCAGACACATGACGCAAGGCCACAAGCATCTCTCCGGCAACAGCTGAGGGTTCAGATTGTATGAGCTCAAGAGATGAACCGTCTGCTGAACACACACACGGAAACAAACGCCTGTGGATGAGTCGCACAGACACCACAGCTTGGGGTAGTCTACGTGACTGACAGCACCTAGTGGACATCAAATGTACAACTTAAAAGTGTGTGTACTTTACGTCGGTGTGTACAGACGAATGCTCTCACATGCAGCTGATGTGTGGATGAGCGAATGTTTACAGGCCACTTCACCTCCAGGAAGGGATGTAAGCTGTGTGTATGTGTGTGTGGTCCCGCACGTAGGCTTGGACTCTGGCCCTTAAACTAGCTCCTTCCCCCTTCCCTGTGTGTATGTGTGTGTGTGAGAGAGGCCACTCTGAGATTCCCCACAAAACTCCCAACGAATGTTTAACCATACAAAGATGAAGCTGAGAGATCCCACTGCACTCTAGTTTAGATGGTCAGAACATACAGTAAAAGCTCTGAAAAACGGTATCTGTGCATGCACATAAACATCATTTACACAGGACTCATTCAGAACCAGAAAACACTGTTAAAGGCCAAGATTCAGAGTCATTTCAGAGGGTGATTTCATTGGAGTCAATGAGTCATGCTCTAGCATATACTCACAAATTTTCTGCATTCCTGCGAGAAACATTGTGTTCATTCGCAAAATGTTTGCATTCCTCCCAAAAACGTACACTGTAAAAAATAAACCGTAAATTTTACTGTAAAAAACCGGCAGCTGTGGTTGCCAGAACTTAACCGTTAAAAATACGGTAGGAACGTTAATGGTTTTACAGACTTAACTTTAAATTTACAGTGATAAACCGTATTTTATTTTCTGATAAAATGTAGATTTACCAACTTATTGACGTATTGATATCTGTTTTAGACCATTGTAATACACTGATAACCAACAATCATCACAGCAGTGATGAGAGTTACATGAGCAATCACAGCTCATCACAATGAATACTTGTATAAAGCAATTCTTATTCAAAGAAGCTGCTCAATGTCATAATGTACATAACTGATCAGAAAAAAAACAATAAAACTAACTAGATATTTCAACAAAAATACATAAAATGTGAAGTGTCACAGGGAATTGTGGGAATGTCAATTTACGTTTTTTTCACTGTAAATTAAACAATGATTTGTTCTTTTTCACTTTCAAAAACTGTAAATTCAATGGTATTTTACTGTATAGTGTTTACTAAATAGTGTATGTGTATATCACAGTTATTTACCGTATATACTATGGAAACTTTCTGTTTATCAATTAACAGTTTTGCACTGTAGCATTTTTACAGTATTTTACCGTTAAAATCACGGTTATTTTTTATATTCGCTCCAAAAGGCATTCCTCCCAAAAACTGCATTTGCTGGCAAACATATTGTTTCTTCAGGGAATGTTCTGCTCACTCACAAAAATTTTGGGTTCATCTGAGAAATTTTGCATTTGCAGGCAAAAATTTTTGCGTTTCTCTAAAAAAAGAAGTTCAGTCGCAAATATATGCCATTCATCCAAAACACTCGCTCACTCAAATTTTGCAATCCTCCAAGAAACATTCAGATCCTTTGCAAAATGTTTGCGTTCTTCCAAGATACTTTGTGCTGATACTGAGAAACTTTTGCTTGCAAAAAAATACGAAAAAATATTGTATTGCTCAAAATTCCTCAAGAAACTGCATTTGCTTGCAAAAGTATTTTATTCATGAGAAATGTTGCATTTACTTGCAAAAACTCTTATTTCGCGTTAAACTTATTTTGCTCGCAAAAGTATTTTGTTTCTCTGAGAAAACTTTGTGCTCACTCACATGTTTGTTCCAAGTTTGTGCTCCTCTAAGAAATTGTGTTTGCTCACAAAAGTTTTGCATTCCTCTGAAAAACATTGCGTTCACTTGCAAAATGTTTGCGCTCCTCCAAGAAACAGTTCGCTTGCAAAATAATTGTTTTTCAGGGAAACTTTGCATTCACTTGCAAGTTTTTCATTCCTCCGAGAAACTTTGTGTTTCCTAGCAAAAGTTTTGTTTCTCCAAGTTTTGTGAGTAAATCCAAAACCATTGAAATGTAATTTTTCCTCTCATCTCATGTTTTTTCCAAATCAACGTGTCCCACAAGTGGCTCCATAACAAAGTGAACTAGATTAAAATTGGATTTCATGAAAAAGTTATTTTTTAAAGGGGTAATACTGAAAACATGTTCTCCTCTTTGGCCAAAATTACCAAAGCCATTTGCATCAAAAAAGACAGATCCGTCTGTCTGTAAACCATTATCCAATAATACTAAACATGATGAAATTTCAAAACTATGACAAGTGTTTAAAATATGTTCTTGCAACTTGTATAAATTTGTGACTGATATAATAAGCCATGACATTAGTCTTTCCAAACATGTTAATGCCAGCTCTGCATCATAATAGCGCAAAGAAGCCAGCGCCAAGCAAATGTCACTATAGCACCACATTATTTATGGTATGCTTTGAGCCAAGAATATTTCCAGCACACAAACAAAACCTGTTATGGGACTACTGCTTGAAGAAGCACATGAGTAGATTAAATTACTAGTGTTATGCTGTCATGCATTCATTGAGCAAACAAACTGCACTGTCATCTCATGCAGATTCTGCTCAGTCATGACATATGTCTACATGCAGTAACACACACAAACATGTCTACATATTGTAACACACATGGCCAACATGACATATGTGAACATGCTGTAACACACATGACATATGTATTCATGCTGTAACACAATTGTATTCATGCTGTAACACAATTGATATATGTATTCATGTTGTAACACAAATGATATGTCTTCATATTGTAACACATGACATATGTCTTCATGCTGTAACAAAACATGGCATATGTCTTCATGTTGTAACACACATTGATATATGTCTTCTATATTGTAACATCATCTCTTCATGCTGTAACACACGACATGTCTTTATGCTGTAACACACATGACATATGTCTACATATTGTAACACACATGGCATATGTCTTCATGCTGTAACACACATGGCATATGTCTTCATGTTGTAACACACATGATATGTCTTCATGCTGTAACACACAACATGTCTTCATGCTGTAACACATGATATGTCTTCATGCTGTAACACACAACATGTCTTCATGCTGTAACACACGACATGTCTTCATGCTGTAACACACGACATGTCTTCATGCTGTAACACACGACATGTCTTCATGCTGTAACACACATCATGTCTTCATGCTGTAACAAACTACATGTCTTCATGCTGTAACATATGACATGTCTTCATGCTGTAACACACATGACATGTCTTCATGCTGTAACACACATGACATATGTCTTACATATTGTACACACATGACATGTCTTCATGCTGTAACACACATGGCATATGTCTTCATGCTGTAACACACATGACATATGTCTTCATATTGTAACACACATGACATGTCTTCATGCTGTAACACATGACATATGTCTACATATTGTAACACACATGACATGTCTTCATGCTGTAACACACATGACATATGTCTACATATTGTAACACACATGCCATATGTCTTCATGCTGTAATAAACTACATGTCTTCATGCTGTAACACATGACATCTCTTCATGCTGTAACACACATGACATGTCTTCATGCTGTAACCAGGGGCGCCGCCAGGAATTTTAGGCCCCCTGACAAAAAATCACACTGGGCCCCCTCATATATATATATATATATATATATATATATATATATATATATATATATATATATATATATATATATATATATATATATATATATTAAAATATGCCATACACCAGTAACACTAACACTACAGAACATTGACACAAATACATTAGATACAATGTGTGTGTGTGTGTAAGCTTCTCAAACAAATTGCCGTTCATGATAGAAAATAATAAAGTCCGTATAGATGTAATTTACGGCCAAAATTCAGTCTAAATGAACAGATCAAACTGGATTATTTTAATACTGTCTGTAACTTACATGCATGTTGAGGTAAGCTACTTCTTGTTTCTAACTGTATCTACTGTACATACAGGAGATTGTCATATTTTTTTGGTACAGTAAAAAAGAGCAAGAGAGACAGAGAACCCCACAAATACTCCCTGGAATGATGCTAAGTCAACACAATGTTGCTTACCTTCTTCACTGGGACAGGGACACTGCAGTTAGTATGGGGAGACTGGGGTGCTGCTGACTCATCTGTTGTTGTTGCTAAATCTGCTAAAAAGGGGATGGATGATTCAATATGAATATACTGCTAAACGTGTCCCTGCACTTATTAAATGTTGATGAAATGTAGGCTAACACTAGCCTGCAGCTAAGTTAGCTAACTTATTTCACTATGGACAACAGGTTTACCACTCACAGACTAAAGGCTACTCACCTTTCTTTGTGAAAAACTGGGCTACAGAACGACAGCCTTTATTTAGTCTTTCCTCTCTTTCCTTTTCTGGAAACCAGATTTTATTTTACTATTCGACATTATGGTCTCTGTATTTCTAGCGCACCTGCGCATTCACCGTGCATCGATTGACTGTCTGCTAAAACACCGTCAACGATGCGCGCGCTTAGGCAGGACCAAACCATTTCATGCGGATACATGGGGGTGGTCGGTCAATATGGATATTTACTTTTTGGTCAATGGGGATATTTAACTTTTATTGCCAAAATAAGTCAAATCAAAGACATCGTTCAATTTATTATTAATTGAAATATACTCAATGATGATATATATATATATATATATATATATATATATATATATATATATATATATATATATATATATATATATATATATATATATATATATATATATATATATATATATATATATATATATATATATTTTTTTTTTTAAGTTTTTACCTATTTGATGGGCCCCCTGTCAGTCAGGGCCCTTGGAATTGTCCTAACTTTTGCCCCCATATGGGCGCCCTGGCTGTAACACACATGACATATGTCTATTGTAACACACATGCCATATGTCTTCATGTTGTAACACATGACATGTCTTCATGCTGTAATACATACTACGTGTCTTCATGCTGTAACACTATTAACATGTCTTCATGCTGTAAACACATGGCATGTCTTCATGCTGTAACAAACATGACGTATGTCTTCATGCTGTAATACACAACATATGTCTACATATTGTAACACACATGCCGTATGTCTTCATGTTGTAACACACAATCATGTATGTCTTCATGCTGTAACATACGTGATATGTGCTCATACTGTAACACACATGCCATATGTCTTCATGCTGTAACACACAACATATGTCTTCATGCTGTAACATACAGTGATATGGCTTCATGCTGTAACACACATGACATGTCTTCATGCTGTAACACACATGACATGTCTTCATGCTGTAACACACATGGCATAATGTCTTCATGCTGTAACACACGTCTACATATTGTAACACACATGGCATATGTCTTCATTCTGTAACACACATGACATACACGTATCCGGTCAAAGGTTTTAGATCGGTAAGTTTTTTTATGTTTTTAAAAGTCTGTCTCTTCTGTTCACCAAGGCTGCAATTATGTAATTATTCAAATGTAATTTATTCCTGTGATCAAAGCTGAATTTACAGCATCATTACTCCAGTCTTCAGTGTCACATGATCCTACAGAAATTATTATAATATGATGCTCAAGAAACATTTATGATTATTATCCATGTTGAAAACTGTTTTTTTTTACATTTTTATTACAGGATTCTTTGGTGAATAGAAAGTTCAAAAGAACAGAATTGATCTGAAATGGAAAGCTTTTGTAACATTAATCACTACCATTCAAAAGTTTGGGGTCAGTAACAATTTATGTTTTTTATTTTTGGGGGAAAGAAATTAGAAAATACTTTTATTCATCAAGGATGAGTTAAATTGATCAAAAGTTACAGTGAAGACATTTATAATGTTAGAAAATATTATATTTTAAATAAATGCTGTTCTTTGAACTTTCTATTCATCATAGAATTTTGGGGAAAATGGATGCAACTGTTTTCGACTTTGAAAATAATAATTAATGTTTTTTGAGCATAAAATCAGCATATTAGAATGATTTCTGAAGGATCATGTGACACTGAAAATTATGTTGAAAATTCAGCTTTCAAATTACATTTTACAATATATTAAAATAGAAAACAGTCATTTTAAATTGTCATAAATATTTCACAATATTACTCTTTGTCATAAGCCTGCATGCCAGCCCGAACTACTGCCCACAACATTTTTTTGGTCGGTAAGTTCGGTCTGGACTTGATCCATTGAGGAGTAATTATGATCAGGCAAATGTTCGCGCCAATCAAATTGCCAGGCGGGCTTTATACGATGATGGACAGGTGATCTTCAGGGACGTAATCATCACGTTATCAAAGAGCGCTTAACTGGTTTCCCTCAAAGAGATGACTGCAGCTGGAGAATTGAGATGTATAGATTAATGTATAGGTTTTTAAAATGAATCGACAGCGCATTAATTTTAATAGACAAACAGAAAACTGCTATCAAGGCATTTATCGATCGGAAAGATATCTTTGCCGTCCTTTTTACATGATTCGGCAAAAGTGTAACTTATCAGCTGGCTCTGACGGTTGCTAAGAAGATGGGACGTAATGAAAAGCCTGTGGTCGTTGTGGTTTCTCCTTTGGTCGCACTCATGGAGGAGTAAGTAAAAGAAGCAACACTCGTTATTTTACTTCTAAAATAAGTAAGTTCTGTAGACAACTGTGATATGCAAAGTAGTTGCCTTACTGCGTTGTTCTGATTGGTTGTAGGTCTACCGACTATCCAATTGAGTGCAGTTTTTTTTCCTGGTTCGGTTAAGACACACCTCATAATCAAAGCCCCATGAAGCAGTTTCAGACTCTCACTAGAGATATGAGTATGATGAAGTCAGGCTAGTTTGTCATTTTTTTCCATCAAATAAAGCAGCCTTGGTGAGCAGAAGAGACTTCATTTAAAAACATAAAAAATCGTACTGATCTAAAACTTTTGACCGGTAGTGTATGTCTACATATTGTAACACTTGACATACACTCACCGGCCACTTATCAGGTACCCCATGCTAGTAACGGGTTGGACCCCCTTTTGCCTTCAGAACTGCCTCAATTCTTCGTGGCATAGATTCAACAAGGTGCTGGAAGCATTCCTCAGGGAGTTTGGTCCATATTGACATGATGGCATCACACAGTTGCCGCAGATTTGTCGGCTGCACATCCATGATGCGAATCTCCCTGTTCCACCACATCCCAAAGATGCTCTATTGGATTGAGATCTGGTGACTGTGGAGGCCATTTGAGTACAGCGAACTCATTGTCATGTTCAAGAAACCAGTCTGAGATGATTCCAGCTTTATGACATGGCGCATTATCCTGCTGAAAGTAGCCATCAGAAGTTGGGTACATTGTGGTCATACAAGGGATGGACATGGTCAGCAACAATACTCAGGTAGGCTGTGGCGATGCAACGATACTCAATTGGTACCAAGGGGCCCAAAGAGTGCCAAGAAAATATTCCCCACACCATGACACCACCACCACCAGCCTGAACCGTTGATACAAGGCAGGATGGATCCATGCTTTCATGTTGTAGACGCCAAATTCTGACCCTACCATCCGAATGTTCGCAGCAGAAATTGAGACTCATCAGACCAGGCAACGTTTTTCCAATCTTCTATTGTCCAATTTCGATGAGCTTGTGCAAATTGTAGCCTCAGTTTCCTGTTCTTAGCCTGAAAGGAGTGGCACCCGGTGTGGTCTTCTGCTGCTGTAGCCCATCTGCCTCAAAGTTCAGACGTACTGTGCGTTCAGAGATGCTCTTCTGCCCACCTTGGTTGTAACGGGTGCTATTTGAGTCACTGTTGCCCTTCTATCAGCTCGAACCAGTCTGGCCATTCTCCTCTGACCTCTGGCATCAACAAGGCATTTCCGCCACAGAACTGCCGCTCACTGAATGTTTTTTCTTTTTCGGACCATTCTCTGTAAACCCTAGAGATGGTTGTGTGTGAAAATCCCAGTAGATTAGCAGTTTCTGAAATACTCAGACCAGCCCTTCTGGCACCAACAATCATGCCACGTTCAAAGTCACTCAAATCACCTTTCTTCCCCATACTGATGCTCGGTTTGAACTGCAGGAGATTGTCTTGACCATGTCTACATGCCTAAATGCACTGAGTTGCCGCCATGTGATTGGCTGCTTAGAAATTAAGTGTTAACGAGCAGTTGGACAGGTGTACCTAATAAAGTGGCCGGTGATGCTCTATAATTCACGCATGACACATGTCTACATGCTGTAACATATGGCAAATGTCTTCATGCTGTAACACACGACACATGTCTTCATTTTGTAAAACAAGTGTTATATTCTATATTCTATTATAGTATGTTAATTATATTATACTATATCGCGACATTTCAAAGATTTGATTCATTTTCATTTCATTCATTAAATATTTCTGTAAATACATTTTGTTTGTGTATGATAACATGTTTATGGGTAATTCATACAAAAAAGTTAAATGTAGTAATTTTTTTTTATCCATTTTAATTGTTCTTTGTTATATTTAAATGTGAAGTACATGTGTGTATATTATGTGCTAGCAGAAGGTAAAGCATCTGTGTGTGCATCTGTGTGTCCTGGCGCAGGTGTGGAGCTCGGACCGTTTCATGGGGATGAATATAATGAGGAACTGATCGCTGGAGCGCATGTGAAGACATGCTATGTCTTAAACCATGGGAATAAAGGCTTCATTGAGCACGAAGGAATGCAGACTGACGCTGTGTAAGATGTGGTTCACATTCCTGAGCTGCTGCCACACGCTGCAATGCCGTCATCAAAGAGAAAACACCACTTTCAGTACCCAAGTATGCATGTCATTTCCTGCTCAACATCTCTGCTCTACCCATAAAATAATGACACGCTTAATAATGACCTACAGTGGCCTTTAAGTAGATTCTTTCAGGATCCTATTTTGCTGTTCTGGGTTTAAATATATCAAGTTATTCTTGTTTGCTGCAAGTGTAAAGGGAAAATGATAACACTAGATTTCACTGTAATGCATATATTAAAATAAGTTACAGTAGCCTACTTCAGAACAACATTGCTTCCTGTGCCAGTTTTTAGACACAACCAATGGTGCTGCTTTTTGGGTGATTTACAGTATTTACAGTACTTGATCTCAGACAGTTATAACTCACTAACCAATTATAATGTGGCAGAAAAGCTCTAATTTCATTTGACAATGTGAAGTGGAAGGGTCATTTCCTGATCTTGTTAATTGATTGGTTAAAAACAACAAACACTGTTGGTTTAAAGTTTATTAACAAAGGTGAAATTGCTATAAGAAAAACAAGAGTCTTGTTCTTTACAGTCAGACTGGATAGAACAATGAGCAGTTCGTCTCATATTATATATATATATATATATATATATATATATATATATATATATAGCGATAAATGCCCCTTTTTGACATCTAAGCTTGTAGAAGCTATGAAAGAAATTAAATGAGAATAAAAGCTGACACGAGCAAACACATCCAAGGCTCATATGTATTGGGGCAGTCATGTGCTTTCCTGCTGTGTGTGTATTAGATGAGCATTACATCAGTGTGTTACTAACCCGATCCCCCATGAGCCCCTGGGGCGGTGCTCCGGCTGGCTGACTCAGCTGATCTAGCAACATTCTGGGGTTTTCCTCTCCTGCCAATGAAGCTCAAATAACAAAGACTGTAAAACCACAACTGAAATATTTAGCCACAACTTTAATATTCCTGATTATGGCAATTAACATTTTTTAGGCGAAGACCTGAAGCTACGTTAGACTCCACATGAGTTTTGAAGAGTTTTATCAGTTCCTGTGATATGATCGCAGAGCTCCTGGGAATGGAGAAGCTGGGAAGCATGACTCATTGTGTCAATATTACAAAACAATGGGATTTTAGGTTGTAAATAATATTTATCTTGTTTAATTATGTCTTATCGAAATTTACATATATTACATCTTAATTCTACCAGTGTGCCTGAGACCTTTTGGAGCATGAAAGTCGTGGTGACGTTATTTCAGTTTCATTCCTTAATGTTACTACCGTTCAAAAGTATGGAGGTTTCCTTAAAGCTACAATGTGTGATTTTTACCCCCATCTAGCGGTGAAAATGTATAGACCCCTTTTGCGCCGACGTCACAGCTTACGTCACGTTACGTTGTTGTGTTGCTTGGTGCAAGAATCGATGAAAAATGAAATGAATATGCTGTAACTGGAATTTTTAGCTCCGCCCACATAAAAATGTCACCGTTTACCAACTGAAAAGGGGTCTATATGACCATCCAGTGAATATTAGTTTTTGTTCCTCTCAATTCCGATTTCGTTTTAACTCCTACGGTGGCCAATGTAGTCCAAGATTAACATGGCTTCCAGTTCGACCTCGTCCATGAGTGTTAACTCTAAACGTAAACGCGAAAGGCGAAGCTTGAATTAACGGAAATGTCCCTCTTTGGCTAATGTACTTTCAAGATAGAGGGGCAACATGGTGACCGACATTAGAACCCCTTACCCGTATGTATTTTCAATGGCATTTATTTATTTTAAATGAAATCTGTCTAACCCCTTTTAAACAGTAGTGTATTTATACTGTATATGATTTTCTTGTTATACATTTCCTTGTTTGCAAAGTTTGCATGAATAAAGCCGTATCTAGTCCAGTGACATTCACAGTGGCAGACATCTACTCTATGAAGAGCAGGACACATCTGTAAGATAACATGAGTAATCACTGAGGGCACGGGGTCAAAACTCACGGGAGGAAGCAAGACAATCTTACAAGTACCTGTCAGTATTATCTTGTGTTTAAAGGGGTGATGAACTGAGAAATCAATTTTCCTTGAGCTTTTGACATCTAAGAGGGTCATCATATTATAAGAATATCCTGTAGTCTAAGTTTCAGAAGTGAAAACGTCCTTGTTAGTCCAATAAAAGCTTTTATTGACACCAGGCTCAGCAAACGACTTGTTTTTCAAAGTGGGGAAATATGAAGTCAAAGAGGATAAAACACCACACCCACAGAAGAAGATCAACGCTCACTTCAACACGGCCGGTTTAGCCCCGCCCCACAGATTAGTGTATTACAAGCATAGCTAAATGACATAGGCCTACCTCGCGATGACAAACCAGATCGAGCTACAGAGCAATACAGAATATTGTGCAGTGCCTGGTTGTGGAAGACAGTCGCTGCATAAGCTTCCTCTGGATTCCAATAGGACTGCATGGATAAACTTTATTTTTAATGACGTTTCAGCTGATGAGGGTAAAACATCGTCCATCTGTTCGCTTCATTTCAATGAGGATTGTTTTGTAAACAAGACTGGATTTGCAGACCGATTAAGAGTAAAGAACGGTGCTGTGCCGACTATATTGGATCTGATATAGATGGATCCCATTTTATTGGATCCCATTTACAACGATGAGGTGAGTTGAAACTCATTATAATATGCAAAACTGGTATCCACTCACAGCAGTGGGCGTTTACTTCCAAGTATTTAGTGTGAGACGCCCATAAAAACCGAGCGTTTCTGAGCTGGTCTCAAAACTAGGGTAGAAAATGGCTTATTAGTTATTCATTTTGATGTTTTGAATGCCAAAACCAAGCGAACGTCATAAGTTGACCTCAGACAACAATATAATAAAATTTAAAAAGCCAGTTCATGACCCCTTTAAAAGTGGATATGTTTTAATGCATAAATTACAAATTTCAGTACTTTCTCCTAATAGCTTTGCTTATTTTAAAGTATGTCATTACGACATACACCTTGACACATAGACTGAGACAGATTAATATCCTCAGGGCAAACTCTGGAGCTGCTGAGTGAAGTAATTACACACACATGTTTGACGGGAAAGCAGCTTTAATGCTTATTATCAGTGCTGATTCCTGGAATCAGTCGACACAACCGGATTTAGTGAGACTTACAACTGTCTTATAATGACATGTAATAGTTCATTTCCCATTTTGAGTTAGTTTGAAGTGCATTCTGTATTATTTTAACTGATGAGAATGAACAAAGTCTCTTTACATTATGTAACAAACAAACAACAGAAAGAAACAAAGTTCATAATCACAAAGGACATACCATGCCAAAAAAGCTGATCCACTGGTGAAGGAACAGCTTTCATCTTTCAAGTTCACTCTCACACAGTTCAGCTGCAATGCCTACAGATCTGAGCATCATGGCAGCGCTCACAATGTTTCAGGTGTGCAAGAATCTTTACGGGACCTGGAAAGGCAGTATAGAAGGCGGCTGCTTGTAACTGGGTTGGTTAGGCTGGTGTCACTCGCCCTTAAAGTGGGGAGGACGCTTTTCCTTGAACGCCAGCAAACCCTCCAGCCGGTCTTGGGTTGGGATCACCTAGGAGACAACAGTCATGTCAGAGGAGCGCCACAGCTGTGCCGTCTCACAAGCTAAATATAGTGGTTCTCGGAGCAATCTAGGGCATTGCTCACTCTCTGCATGAAGCGTTAGCCCTCGAAAAGGCTGATACACAGACTGATTACATGAAATTAAAGGAATTCTTTTTATGAAGCTACTACTTATTTTTGCCTTCATTTGCCAGGACATGATGAGGACGGACAGGAAGAGAGGGGAGAGGACATAGGGAAAGAGGATTTGGGACTTGAGTTAAAGGTTCACTCCAGAATTATAAATGTCCTGATAATTTACTGAACCCCATGTCATCCAAGATTATTAATGCCTTTCTCTCTTCAGTTGAAAAGAAATGTCTAATCTAGCCAAACCATCGGCTATTAAAAAACATTTATATTCTTTTTAACCACTGAATGCTGGTGATGCACTAGCTCTGCGATGCGCCACACATTACGTTATCAGGTTGAAAGGTCCCATGGGACGTAGGCCGAAGTACCAACCAAGTAAACGTGCAAAGAATAAGGCCACGTCCACATGAAGCCATTCCCTATCCCGTTTTCTTTCCTTCGTTCTAAAAAAAGTCTATTAACAAAGCGTTGTCTCAAGAAATATCTGCGTACACACGAAACCACTGAAACCGACTAAAAACGGTGTAGTACATATGCCAGACCAGTATGGGGCGCTGTAATTCTGCCACAGAGATACACTATACACGGAGAAGAAGACTTTAAGCATGCGCATAACCTTGCGCACTTTATACGAACCAAAGAAGAAGAAGATGGCGTGTGACGCAGCCGACACGTGATGTGATGACATCATCGTTTCACAAAATATACGGATTGGCCGTACACAAGAAACTGCAAGGGTGTCGTTTTCAGATTTATCCACTTTGGGACCCAGTTTTTTAAAAAAATAGCGGTTTCACTCTCCCAAAATGCCGGATTCATGTGGACAACGCCAATACGATAAAATAATTATACGTATACAGCGAAACGCGTCTTCGTGTGGACGGGCCCAAAGTTAAACGCCATTTACAAAAAAAATACATTAATAAAAGGTAGAACAATGATGTTGGATGATTTTGACGTTGAAGGAGGAAACGAGATTTCTACATTTTCAGCCCGTTCTCATCCTTTATTGTCACATAGAACGCTATATGACAAAACGGCGCTATACTGACGCACATGGCACCCTTTATCGTTAATATAACACTCGAACCCAAGTCGTCATAAATCCTTTAGCGTAATATGAGACTACCCTACTACAGCCAGACCGATATATTGGCATGCCGATATTATCGGCTCGATATTTGGCATTTTCCGAATTATCGGTATCGGCAGTTATAATGGTCGATAAATTAATATTTCAAAAATAAACAAATAAAAACGGACTAAACATGCTTGAACATGTCATGAGTGCATAGTTTGTCCACCAGAGGGCACTCTACACCGTCTCTGTTGGCAACACTCGTTGAGTTGGTCACAAGACATACATTGCTTGAATAACAATTAAAAGATCATCCCCATCAGTCACGGAATTAGTTAGTAATAATTACGTTACGTTGTTACAGTGTAGTTGACTGACTGTCCTTTTAACTTTTGACAATGTGACTAAAGTATTTCTTTAATAGCGCGTGACAGTTATAGCAATGAGACTAATCATCTCTTCTTTGCCTGTTATATTGAAAATGTATGTTTTACACTTTGCAGTATGATGCCATCCATTGCTAAATTATAACTCATCATCATAGACTAGCTAATCACAAAGCTAGCTAATGCCACTATAATCAGTCTGTTCTGTTGTGACAATAAAAGAAACAAGTTTCTTTTCAAAATGCATGATCATATTTTAGTTAAAACTCATAAATAACAACAAATAACTAACATTAGGGAAATCGGTTAATGTTTTGTTGCGCGTTTCGAAAAAAAAAAATAATTAAAAAAATAAATATCAGCCGATATATCGGCATATCGGATTTTAAAACCAAAAAATATTTGTATCGGTATCGGCCTTAAAAATCCTTTATCGGTCGGGCTCTATACCCTACCCCACACCTAAACCTACCCATCACAGCGCGTTATATTAATGATAACTGGTGCCATGTGTGTAGTATAGCATTGTTTTGTCATATAGCATTCTATATGACGCTAAAGCATGATAATGCGTTGACATTTTCCACATACGTCAGGTTACCGCCTGACCTTTCCAATGGGATTACGTAACGCGTGAAGTCGTGGACGTGCAGGACGAGCATTTGTGGTTAAAAGCATATAAATGTTTATTTTTTTCAGAAAATGGCTGATGGTTTGACAAGATTAGACCTGTATTCCTCAGCTGGGATCCTGTAGAGACTTTGAAGCAGCATTGAAACTCACATCGATCTGCTGAAGTCACTATATGGAGAAAAATCCTGGAATGATTTCCTTAAAAACTCTGATTCCTTTTCGACTGAAGAAAGAAAGACATGAACATCTTGGATGATGTGGGGAAGACTAAATTATCAGGACTTTTTAAATTCTGAAGTGAACTACTGCTTTAATGTGAGAGCACCAGGACATGGCTTCTTGAAAGGTTTATCAATCATTGGTAAAATATATTTCCCCATGTTTAAAACAAATGGGATTCCCAACAACTTTGGATCCCAACCGTTGCGCTCTACTGTAGAACAGTATTTTGGCTAAAAACAAAAGTTCATTTTTGATTCTCAGATTAATGGGAATTTTCATTGTGTAAACATACTGTACCTGAGAGTAACACGCCTCTTCAATAGCCAATCCTGTCTTCAAATCCACCTGGAAAAAACATGACAACATCCAACACTAGTTTTGCATCATCCGTTTTCATATGCAGAATGTTTGCATGAACCACAACAACTGTATAAGTCAAGAGAGAACTAAAGTCTGATTCGATGTCGAGTGCCCACACAACACACTTTCTTTTCTCCTTGTAGCCGTGGGAACAAACCATCCAATAAACGTGCAAGAGCTCCTCATGACAACACAGAAGAACAGAGACCTACTTTTGTAGGTGACCTTGGCATTTCACAAACACAGAAATATCTGAACTCCTCACTAGAAAAACAACTGAATTTTAAGTAAGTAAATGTCCTTTGGCTTCAGAGGCTCAATAGAGCTCTTTCTTCATTTTAACAGCCACAGCTCTTCTAAAGAAGGCCAGATGAAAACAAGTTATTTTGCGTCCAAGTGAAGCGTCTTCAAATGTAAGAAATTGCTTTTTTTAACCCAGGCTCTTTGGGAAAAACTGCTTTCATGGTTTGCAACACTTCCAGAAAGTGAAATGTCCAGTGAGTGACACTAAAAGCATGTTCAATTTTGTTTGAAAAAGATTAACTTGAATCTCAAAATATTTTACTGTATGTACATTTAATACATGTTGAGTGATGCTAAAAGGTTAATGCTCTACTGTGTTTGAAAATAATGTTCCACTTACACTAAACCTGACTGATGGTGTTCACAAAGCCAACGTGAGATAAAAACATTTGCTGAAGCAATGATGCCGCTTTAGTTTGCTGCTTTAAGTCTTTGAGCTCTTCTGTCATGACTGGTGCTTCATGGGACTCGACGAGTGCAATGCTGGACCAGCTGAGAAAAGCCACGCATATGGAGCTAGTTACGCTGAGAAAAACAGCAAAATGTGTTGGTTTAAAAAGGAAGTAGAGATGCACTGATATGGAAAAGTTGGCCGGTACGGATAAATCTTTCTATTTGAAAGCCGATAACCAATATATTGGCCGATAAATCTAAATCAGAATTTTTATATAATTTTTTTAGATAATTTACTCACCTCCATGTCATCCAATATGTCCATGTCTTTCTTTCTTCAGTCGAAAAGAAATTAAGGTTTTTGATGAAAACATTCCACCATTTTCTCCATATAATGCACTTCAGTGGGAACCAAATGGTTCAAGGTCCCAAATACACTTTCAGTACAAACTGTTTCAAAGGGCTTTAAATGATTCCAGACGATGAATAAGGGTCTTATCAAGCGAAACGATCGCTCATTTAATAAATAAATAACAAAGTTTAAGTTTTTTAAGCTCAAATGCTCGCCTTGCTCTGTTCTGTGATGCAGGTTTGTGACTCTCCTGTTCGAACTCGTTCATCAAATGAGTCAATTCTTTGAGTCAATTCGCTCGTTTTGTTCATTGAATGAACCAAATGACTCAGAAAAAGATTTGTTCATTTTGATGAACGACTTCGAACAGGAGAGTCACAAACGTGCATCACAGGACAGAGCAAGGCAACCATTTGAGCTTATAAAACTTAAACTTTGTTATTTATTTATTAAATGAGCGATCGTTTCGCTTGATAAGACCCTTATTCATCGTCTAAAATCATTTAAAGCCCTTTGAACAGTTTGCAGTTTGTACTGAAAGTGTCTTTTGGACCTTGAACCATTTGGTTCCCACTGAAGTCCATTATGGAGAAAAATCCTGGAATGTTTTCATGAAAAACCGTAATTTCTTTTCAACTGAAAAAAGAATGACATGGATATCTTGGATGATATGGGGGTTAGTAAATTATCAGAATTTTTTTTTTTAAAAGTGAACTACTCCTTTAAAAACAAACATATGTCAGGCGATACTGATATGGTGGCTGATATATCGTGCATCCTAAAAGGATGTCCTATGGTAAAAGTGCAATAGTTCATAACATACTACGGCCTTATTAATTAATAATCATCCCCTGTAATCAAAATTTGTGTACAAATGAATAAGCGTTGTTGGAGTTTTACTGCCTCTAGTGTTCATTTCAGTGAATTTCATGTACAAGTACGTTTTAGGAGCTTTGCTAACATGTAGATAGAGGCACGTTTTCCAATGACCCTGTGTTAGCTTTTTCCTCTTTTAATGAGATCCACAGAGAAGATGAGGAGCTCACTTCCTGAAAGGACATGTGGCGTTGACAGGCCGGCCTCTAGGGTCAAGGTAAGGTCACGAAGCAGACGCATGCTTTGGTAACTCGGATGACAGCTGCACATGACTTCACGTACAAAACACTCTTCTGGTAAGCATATACATGTTGAGAAATGGACGTAGGTATTATAACAGATGTGTATCTGCTGCATCATAGTATGTCTGTTCTTATATGTTTGCTCACAAACAGCATGGAAAAGCAATTTTAAAGACTTCTTATTATGCCACTTTCTCAAGATGTAATAAAGTCTCAGTTGTACCCAGAATGTGACTGTGAAGTTTCAGCTAAAACACCCCACAGATCCTTTAAAGGTGCCATATGTAATAATTGAGGTAAAAATATCCAGAAAATGAGCTACACGCATCAAAAGAATGAGAAGAAATAAGTGCAATGATGTCATTAAAAAACTGACAAGTTATAGTGCTGCCGAGATATAAACCTAAATTAGCATGCTAAATTACTAGCCCGGCCCGGCAGGTGTCGTAATACCAGTTTCGGCCATGGGAGGCGGTATGCGGGCGGGCAACATAACCACCAGCCAAACTGCAATAGACGAGTAACTCGTGCGGCTTGTGTGTGTACTTGAACCTGATGTCAGTCGTGTGGAAATACAGCCCACTACTACATTTCAGTTCAGGGAAGAGTTCAAAAAATGATTGGTCGACATTATGCATGAGGAATACATTTTGGTAAGTTGTAGCATACTGTATCTTTCAACAGTGTTCGTGTTCTTTTACCATTAGCTAGTAGAGATGATCGGTTCACGTGCGCTAGGGATCTGTGGTGTAACATGTACAAGCGCCAAAACGGTATTTATTGTTTGAATTGCGTAATAAAATTGACAGAATCTGAGAGCTTAACTAACCTGCTTGCTAAGTGCCAATTGCGTGTGTCTCACGGTGAATTCGTGAGAGTTGGCAGCTCTGAATGGCGCTAGCTTGATCAACATCAGTGAATGCTGTCTGTCAAATTAATTCAAACTAACAATAAAAGTGTAATATGAACAAAACCAATACCGTAAACTTCAAACAGGCTTTTATTTTCCCATATCATCAAAATGCACCAGCTTGTTTTTGAGACAAGCGTCTATGAGACGGTCTTCATCATTTAGTGTTGAGATGTTGTTCATTGAGTCTCTGATCTCTAAAAATCTCCAAATGCTCCACGTGAAACTGCGGTCTTCCAACCTTTTACTATCAAATGAGTCAAATGATTTAAATAATATGCGTGAGAAAGAGAGAGCAAAACAGCGGTCGCTTGTGTTGTTTGAAGACGTGAGAGTGCGCGCAGCCGCGGCACAACTCACTTTCTGGAGGTATACTGCCCCCATCTGTTACGGAAAATGGACAATGTTTTGATTTTTAGTTCCAGATGGCACCTTTAATAAAGCTTGTCCAATTTGTGTGTGTCCCTTTAAATGTAAATGAGCTGCTGCTGCTTTTACAGCCCCTGCTTCGGATACTCTGGCAACAACAAAACTGGAGAATCTCATGCAGCAAATATGTCAGAAATTGTCAATAGCGTGTTCAACCAAGCCAGAGCTGGACACTGATGGAGAGACTCAGGAAGAAGTTACAACTTTTAGTATGCAACTGAACGTTACTGAATAGTAAATGGATGAATTAACATAGTTGTTGTGGAGTTCAACTTATCGACTAGCATGTACTATAATGTTAATATAAAAATCTTTCAGAAACAACATTTGTGCAAATCCAGCGTTAAACTGACCCTTGTTTGTGAAGCTGTCCGGCATACACTGATTTGTGCAAATATATAAAACTTTAACGATTTTCTTTAGCACATTTCCTGCATAAATGAAATGTAACCACAGTGTCCTCAGTGGGACCGATGAGTCAATAGAGACTGGTATAGTGTTGTCAAAATATTTCGGTACTTCGGTACCAAGTCGGTACTAAAAAAATTTAAACGTCACGGTACCAAGTCCCGGTGGTACCGAATACCCGGTCAAACCCGGATCTGGATGCGCATGCATGCACGAAGGGCTTGAAGTTGCGTCCTCTTCATGAAAGCAGCGGCGCTGCTGATGTGGTTTCTGTGTATACTAAACAGCAAAACGACTATTTAAATATGAACCCTGCATGTTGCGCTTGTCTCTGTGAATGAACGGCGCTGACGCGCGCTTTCATTTAACGCTGTAACGCTACCTCACACACACACACGCACGCACAGAAGCACGAGTGACGCTCGCGCTGTTTTCAGTCTCTGCTGCCTCACGATATGATGACATGATTCATGATCCATTCATCTCCGAGAGTTACTTCATGAGCATTTTACCGTTTAAATATGAACCCTGCATGTTCTGCTTGTCTCTATGTGAATTAACGGCGCAGACGCGCAGTTTCATTTAACGTTACCTCTCTCTCTCACACACACACAAACACTGAAGCAAGAGTGACGCTCGCGCTGTTTTCAGTCTCTGCTGCCTCACGATATGATGACATGATTCATGATTCCATCTCCGAGAGTCACTTCATAAGCATTTTACCGTTTCATTTGAGAAAAACTATCATCATATCCATAGGGTCGTATCATATCATATATCATACACACACAGAAAGTCAAAGGTCTCTACGGCAACCCGTCAAAATAAAAGTTTGGTTTAACTTAAAGAAATGGACAGAAATAATTATATTAGGCTACTGTACAATATATTTAACTACGTCTCCATTTATTAAAAATACTACTGTAGCCTAAATCCACTGAATGCTGTATTTTTCACTTGATTTTTATTATAAACAATATTTCTCAGTATCATCAATATTTTCGTTTAAACAACATGCTATAGCCTTCAAAGCTTTCATAAATGTACCATCATAAATAATAAAGTGATTGAATTTAATTTAATATATTTTTTTCAAGTAGTTAAATAAAATTTAAAAAAAAAACTAATTTTGTTGTGGTACCGAAATTGGTACCGAGAACCGTGACATTTTAATGGTATCGGTACCGACTACTGGAATTTTGGTACCGTGACATCCCTAGACTGGTATGTGCGCTAAAACATCCAATAACAGAACGTTTTTGGCGCAGACGTATATCTCCGGCTGCTACAGTGAGGAAACGGAGATGGCGACTACAGCGGCTCACTCGGGCTGGGATTTATGCTAATAGGGCAGATCGTTAAGAGTACGAGTAGGAAATCTGGAACCACTCATTTGGAGACACTGTTTATGATTTATGGGGATTATAAAAAAAAGGAGTGGGTGGATATACCATTATAGGCTGGTTGTTTACACACACACTGTAGACACAAATCAGTGTTCAAACACCTTATTAAAGTGAATTATGCATAATAGGTCCCCTTTAATAGTCATGGTACCTTATATCAAAATAATGATAAACTTTTAAAATGCTTACAGACTTTTTTTGTCTTGACATCAAAGGACGTTTCATCAATCAAACTCTACGGTATTTTGGCAAACATTCAAGTCTCTTGATAGAAGATGCCAACACAGATTGCCTCACTCTCACACCCAGAAAGAAAACAGCCCTTTATTTTTGACCAGATAAGTCAGTACATTGTGCAATCTTACCTCCATTCCCTGGTTGATTGCCAACTTCGCCATTCTAACCGCAATCGGCCCCTTGAAGAAAACAAGCGTCACACCTTCATTAGAACGATT
The DNA here is from genome assembly GCA_030378365.1 of Hybognathus amarus. Lineage (NCBI taxonomy): Eukaryota > Metazoa > Chordata > Actinopteri > Cypriniformes > Leuciscidae > Hybognathus > Hybognathus amarus. The sequence goes on from JAQIUQ010000452.1 coordinate 328,182, forward strand.
TACAGTAAGAAAGTGTTGAAGCTGAATGAGCGAGCATGGGGGTTCATACCTGAGGAATGAATTCTCGAGCCAGATCCAGAGCTCGCAGATACGCCGCATCTCCACTGGGATTCTGCTCCACGGCATGATTGACTAGGCCGAGGCGCTTGGCCTCTTCGCCGTTCAGCACCCGCGCTGCAAATATCAGCTCTTTAGCTACAGACACTCCTACAGTTCGGGGCAGGCGCTGTGTTCCCCTACAGACAAAGTATTAGGACACACAATCTCATATTAATATGTGGCATTCATTCATGTTTGATTATGGGGTTAGTCAAATTTTTCAATGTTTTTGAAATAACTCGCCAAGCCTGCATTTATTTGATCAAAAATACTGAAAAAAACTGTAATATTGTGAAATATTACCACCATTTATAATATTCTATGTGAATTTTGTTTTCTTCTGGTGATGCAAAGCCAAATATTCAGCATCATTACTCCGTCTAGAGTCAGTGTCACATTATTATTATGAACGTTTGAAACTTCATATTTTTGTGAAAACATACAATGATCAGTCTCAAGGGCTGGACTACGAATATCCGTCTCGGTGGGTTGGTATTCAATTTGAAAATATGACATTCGAACATTCCTTTTTTTTTTTCGCATTCCGACTTCTAAACGCGTTCTAATTCGTGCTTGAATATGATTTACACTAAAAAATATATTTCATATTTGCTTCTTCTTGGACTACTAAAAGTGTTCCTGGATGTGGAGTATTGTCTGGCTAGTGCGCAGCAGAATTTGCATTGAAGGGTTAGGGTTAGAGCCAGACCGATTTATCGGCAGGCGAATATTATCGGCCAATATTAGGCATTTTCCAAAATATCGGTATTGGCAGTTATAATGGCCGATAAATGAATATTTCAAAAATAAAAATAAAAACAGGCACTCTACACCATCCCTGTTGGCAACACTCGTGTATAACACGCCACACCTCCTGCAACCTGTCTGATCCAGCCAGAGTCAGGACAGAGAGAACCAGTTATCCGCGAGTGAGATAATCGGTGAAATGTGTTCATGGTGAGTTGGTCACGAGACATACATTGCTTGAATAACAATTAAAGAACATCCCCATCAGTTCTCTTAACTCAAATAAGCATGACAAAATTTGCGACTACCATGTCCAGTTTTGCTGCTGTTAAATAAGCCGAGAGTGAAGCGGAATTAGCTAGTAATAGTTATAGTACGTTACATTGTTACAGTGTAGTTGACTGACTATCCTTTTAACTTTTGACAATGTGACTGAAGTATTACTTTAATAGCGCGTGACAGTTATAGCAATGAGACGTATCATCTCTCCTTGGCATGTTATAGGGATCTTGGCCCGTGAGCGTCACGACACGGTTACATGTGCTCTGGTTGGCAGAAAAGTAATGGCCGTTTGCCGCACAATATTATAAAGTCATAATTTAACCCAAAGATTGGGTACTGTACAGTGTATCATCTGTGTATACATACCATTATAGATTAAGGACATATTTTTGTACTTTCTTTGATACATTTTTTACGTATATGTTGACCAATGTTATATATCTGAGGTATGATAATTTTGATTCAAAATATAGCCCATGGACAAATTACACCTCTATTTTACGTCTAATTGTAACAAATTGACCAGTTATCCTTAGTTAACACAAGTAATATTCGTAATTATGACTTATAGGCATCTAAAGATTTGTACGCCTTCATTGACTAGCTGGTAAACATAGATGGCGTGTCGATGAGATACAGGTAATGTTAGATGTCGCCGAATGTCAAATCTGGCCATGTGTTCGGGCTTTTGCTCCAATTCTCACTCAGGTGATATGGATCATCAGGCAGAGAACATGAACCCTGGTTATATAAAAAGCTTTACCTTATATCTCCTTTTAGCTTCTTCATACAAAGTATGATCATATTCTGACAGGACACATAGATGTAGACTGCTGCGTATGTTTTGGTTCTCTCTGCCAACCAGTTCGCGCCCACGCCCATTTCGTGACGTCACTTATGACGCCGGCGAACATCCCTATATTGAAAATATATGTTTTACAATTTGCAGTATTACGTTATCCATTGCTAAATTATGGCTCATTATAGACTAGCTAACCACAAAGCTAGCTAATGCCACTATCATCATTCTGTTCTGTTGTGACAATAAAAGAAACAAGTTTCTTTTTAAAATGCATTATCATATTATTTTAGTTAAAAAAATAAAATATCGGCCGATATATCGGATTTAACCAACAAATATTTGTATCGGTATCTGCCTTCAAAATCCTTTATCGGTCTGGCTCTAGTTAGGGTACATTGGGGCCACAGTTTGTATGGACAGAAAGTGCATGTCTGCGCTTGTATTTAAAGGGTTAAGCTGCATTGCTTTGACATTGTGGAAAATAAAATAATAGAAACATGTATTATCCTTTTTACCTGTTATTATTAATCTAAATTAATCTACAGCAAGACTTTGAGATTTTAGTATTCGGATCAACCCTAATAATCTCTTTGAATTCTCTACCTTCCAAAGACCTGCCAGCAAAACTCAATGCTCAAGTTCTATGATCGGCTAAACTATAGTGTCAAATTCTTCTTTATTTTTGTTTGCGGTGTCTAGGGCTGTCTAAGAGAAAGATGCAACTTCCCAGGATGCCTTTTGTTGATTCTCTGCTTTTAGAAACATCTTTAAAGTGTTCCAAAAACTCGCCATGTGGCCACAGTCGAAGTTGGAAAATTAAGAAAAGTTAGTGTGGGAAGCCGATGAGGAGTGAGAACAAGAGGAGTTAGTTGCATTGTGCTTCAATGCTGTTAACACTATCAACAAATACACATTGTAATACACAACTGCAACAGAACACATCTCCATACACAACTCCAGAAACTCGTGTGATAAATATCTGTCGCACACAATTATTTAAAGGTGCTGGTCATTCATTGAAAGTGTTGTGGTTGAAGACACAAACACATGGACTGTGTTTTAGCGGGATCTACTGTGCAGCCGGAGCTTTAGAAGCACCCGTCTTAGAAAATTGTACAAAACTGAAGCTAATTGCTTTATAATGAGTCTCGAAAATGACTGGCCCACTCGCTGCATCCATGTTCATAGGAGCTTCATTTATTTCAATTTACACAAAGATTTTTACTACTTAAACTAAACTACACTATTTCAGAGTGCAGTTAAAGTCACAATCCACGTCCATAATTGGAGGTATAATTATGACTCATAATTACCTTCAAAGCAAATCCACAGAGGCAATGAAAACTGTACAAACCATTTTTTATTTCAATTCAGAACAGAAAAATAAAAAGAAATTGCCAGTAAACAAATGAATGCACAACAAGTGTGTGTATGTGTGTGTGCACACCCATGTTTGAGAATCTGAAGCTGTGCTTATGACAGGCTGTAAAGTTTGTAAACAATAGACAGCATTTTATCTATTCAACAGCAAGAAAAGCATTTCATTGATATCTGAGGTACCGTATGTTGAAAACTTGTTTTGCTAAATGGCATAGATGTGGAAAGTGAAAGAAGAAAAATAGATATGTACTCAAGTTATTATAGATGAGTTCAAACTGTGTATTTTTCAAGTCTATTACACATAGTTGACTGCTTGTATGTTGTGAGAAAAGTGTGTGATCTGTGTTATGTACTGTTGATACATGATCTTAACTAATTGCCCCTTGTGGGATTAATAAAGTTGATAAAAAAGTAAAGTAAATAGTCTCACTTTTAAGTTTTGGCTTTAATTCTTCAATTAGCTGTCCCTTTAGCCCGAGGCCAGTAGCATATAGCATTAGCACCTCGGCTCCACCCACGTCCCGCCTCTTTGCCCATTTTATTTTATCCGATAGTGACGAGAGTCTGGAAATATTTTGGCTTCTATGAAGTTGAAGGGAGAAAGGAGCTTGATAAGTGCCACACTATTTGTAAGCTTTATAGAATAAAACTAAAATATTTCGATACACGACAAATATGAGAAGCCGTATGACACGTTTCCACCCAGAAGAGGAAAAACACTCGGCTGTACTGGTCGTTGTAATATTATTAATTTACTACAAGTATGCTCCTAGTTCAGTCACACATTTAGTTTTTTCTGTTGGTTCTTTGCAATGTTAATAAAATATATTGTATGTTAATAGAGCATCACAGTCCCGCCCACAGCCCGAGAGAGCGCTGGTGCCGGAAGTAAATTTCCCATTCATTTCTCCCATTGACATTTTGTAAAATCCATATCTAAAGAGTATTAGAGCATGTCTAGAGGATAATCAGCTACGGCTGAACTCATAAGCATACAACAGTATCATTTCGAGTGAAAAAACAAAAAGAAAGTCCAAAAAAGTCCTCGCTAATTGGCTCTGCTGTGGCTACTGTACATCCAATGGCGCGGGTCGTCTCTGAGGTGCGGCCAATGAACTTAGCCCTATGTCATTACGCGATCTTCAGTATTCAAACGCCTTCGCGGGGTTTCAGACACGTGACACGACTTCCACCAATCAGATGCATCACTGTGGGATTGTTCAGGATTGTGGGTAATGAAGTACTTATCCAAAACATCGTGAATAAAAGGGATTTATCTTAAAACAAGGTTAGTGCCCCATGATCTTTTGGCGTTTATATATGAGCATATACAATCGCTTAGTACAGCCGTAGCTGGTTTTAAGTCTACCATGTATGGTTAAGTTTTTATGGCCTATATCCCAAATGTCAATGGAGAAATTGCATTGAATTTTTACTTCCGGCACCGGCTGTGGGCAGGAGTGTGATGCTCTATTGTTTATGGGTTATTGCGTTGTACTTTAAAGCAAAGTATTTATAGTCTCACACACACAAAAAAGATTCAGATAAACGATAATCGCTTTAGCATCGAATCGCAGCCCTCTGAATCATAATCGAAACGAATTGAAGAGACTCCCGCCCTATATTTATAATTTCTAAGACAACTTGCATTCATAATCTTTGAATCATGAATCTCTTCTTGAGAAATTTGCAGTTATGGCATGTAACTGCAACTTACAAGGACAGGTTCCTTTCACAAATGTAATCAGGTCATCTCTTAACTCCGTTTGCACAACTCTTACTCAAGATCTTGTGTGAGAAAGATGTTTACACATGAAAGCAGAGTTGTGTTGCATAAGTACTTACTAATAAAGAAGTTCACAACCTACAAACCCCACATGAATAAATCATAGTGTTTAATAAATCTAGGACAAGGCCACACTGACTGTCTGACTTTCTGATGAACAATGCATGACTTTTGTACAGTAGACAACCACACTACAGAAACATGCAACTCAACCGACTGGGCTGAGATGTTACATATGATACACTTTATTTATTCATCTCATGTCTCATCTTTCTTAAACGCTCTCTTCCTCACACAGTTTGATCCGACCCATTTTAATTCAAGTAACATCTTCCATTAAGGGCAATCAGTTACTAAACACAACCATGACAAGATCTATTAATACTGCAATCCTCTCTTTCAATACAATCCAATCTTTCTGTTTGACCATCTTTGGCTTCCTATTAAATAGTTTTCATGATAATTGTTGATGTTGGAGAACTAGTGTCATAGTTGAAAAATAGTAATCAAATGCGTTTCATGTAATTTTTTGAGACTAAACTAATGCAACATTTTGATATGCGCCAGAGATTTAGCAAGAATTTTAGGGAAATGATTGCATCACATCAGTTCTGGCCCATGAGAAAGTGGCCTTTGCCTTTATACGATGTATTTACAACACCAACCAAACCAAGAAAAGAAAAAAGAAAGAGGAAGATCGCCATACACGGAGTCAACATGCAGAAGAAAGACTCCGGACAGAGGGTAGCTCAGGGTTGTTTTGAAATCAAGCTGGCGAGTATTACACATTTCATTCCAAGAAACCGGAGCGGCCGTGAAGAAAGAGCGTCACAGTCAAACATGTGCTGCAGTTCCTGGAAGGGCTACACAATCCCTGCAACCTTTAATCTAATCTGGTCATATTTGACAGGGCCGAGAGACTGCATATGCGTGGACTAGGCATGAACAGTCAAGTGTCGCACTTGTAATTTCAAATAACGTGCATTTGAAGATTGATGATGACATATTTTGTGTTTTGCTTTGGGGTCTTGAGTAACAGCCCATAATAAGGGCCTAATTCCTGGAAAGAAGCTAATTTCTTTGTACAAATTATGGGTCTCATTTATAAAACACATGCAGAATGCAAATGATTCTTATATAAATTGCAGCATTTAGACTTGGGATAAAGGAACTGAATCCTGATGTTTGCCAGGAAACCTGTATAGCTATATTATAAAATGTGTTTTTTAATGATATATGTGCACACATTCTTATTTGACTAATGAGAAATGCCACACAAACACTCTTAAAGATAAAGATAAGATACAAGTTTGTCTTTCAACACCATGAGAAAATAAAACATCAACAAGCACACACACACACACGAATCATCTACTGTAACACTCCCCATTAAACTGGTATTACTGCTTTCACACGATATAAAAATGAGTCATTTATGTCTTATGTCTGCACATTTAAACACACGCCTACAGAATTACAGAAGGCCTATAGCCTGTTCTCCTGGCCTGGGCTGAGCTCCTGTTCCTTCTCATTCCCAGCACAGGACAGGAAGTATGAAGAACTATGAAAATAAGCAAGGGAAGTGATCTTCGCATGACAATATAATGACTTAGAGGGAAAGTTCATCTGAAATCTTGAAAATTGTCATCAAAACTTAGTAACATATTTACAATAAGGTTCCATGTGTGAAAGGGTTAGTTCACCCAAAATGGAAATGATGACATTAATCACTGTCGTTCCAAGCCTGTAAGACCTCAACAGAACAACAGAACCGGACAACAGAACCGGAAGAGAATACAATGCTGAATAAGTTGTAGTTTTTGTTATTTTTGGACCAAAATGTATTTTCAATGTCACATGGACTACTTTGAAAATGTGTTTATTTCCTTTCTGGACAAGGACAGTATCCTGTACATTTTCAATGGAGGGACAGAAAGCTCTCGCACTCAATCTAAAATATCTTAAACTGTGTAAAATATCTTAAACTGTGTTCCGAAGATGTAACGGAGGTCTTACGGGCTTGGGACGACATGAGGTGACATCATTTTCATTTTTGGGTGGCATACCCTTTAATAGGGCCTGGATTTTGGCACGCAATTGTGCATTATTTTACACAATCCTGCAGGTTTTGCGATTATATTTGCTGTGCCTCATCTCTCTCTCTCTCTCTCTCTCTCTATGTTACAAGACAGTTGAGGAAGTTGTCACTTGCAAATTCAGGACAGTGTTGCATCATCACTAAAGTTTATCATTTGCACATCATTTTAAGTCTTACCCATTTAAACATTTACGCTAATTTAAACTGTGTGCGTTTTTGGCCAAAGCATGCGCATGTAAAGCCGCCTCTCACGCCGCCTTCACACTGGCAGTTGAAATCAGCTTCGATGCGGCTGCGGAAACGACCCGGAAGTCATTCCATTTCCTATGGAGATTCGCAGACCGCATGCGAATGGGTCCGAAATCTGGTCCGACCCGGAGTGTGGTGCGAAGAAAATCGTGTTCGTTGGTCATCCGATGCGTTAAAAAATTTGAACTCTCGCGAAAGTTATGGACGGTTCCTATTCGACAATTCCAGTGGAAGTTGAGCGTTGCTACCGGTACTGATAAACAAACCTAATTATTAAAGGTGCAATACCTAAGATTTTTGCATTAAAATATCCCAAAATCACAAGGCCAGTGTTATATATTTAGTTAAGATGATAACTTACAATATTCCAAATGTTTCAAGCAATGTTTAAATCGCGAGAAAATTTAGATTTTAACCAAGGAAACGGGGCGTGTGAGCAGGGTGAGCTGGGAGTCGCCAGTCAATCGCGTCATATCACTTGCTTACTCTCGGTTTCCGCTCGTACTACGTGTAGTCCTGGACAAATGCGGAAGTTGTAGTTGTGCGTCGCGTCTATCAAGCAACAAACGTCAGCTTGTTTCGCGCATTTGTAATGGAATGGTGCACATTCGGTGCATTATTCTTTTCAATTATTCTCGGAATGTGAACTGTTGGCTGTAAAGGGGGTCGCACATCGGACGAGAAGAGCCGCGCCACGTCTAGGACAAAGTCCAGTATCGCACACCGGACGCGCACTTTCTCATCAGTATATGGCCAGCAATATTGTTATGTTTAATGACATGAAAGGAAGATAATGTCTGTTCTATGTTATGATTGTACTGTACAATTAAATACAATCGTTGCTGAGTCTGCAGTCTGAAAACTTTACCTCAGAGCATCCGTTAACTGAATGAATGGAGAATATCACCTGAAAAATCTAATAACATCAGTAATTGTCATTCAAGCAGCTGATTTCTGTAAATGAATGCAAAACTAAATGCATATTGCAGCATAGGGCGAAGTCAGGATCCATTAGCAACGATTTGACTTCAAACCCTCTCCACCATAGCTTCGTCCAGTGACTCGTACAGTAACATCTGTGATAACTAATTTACTTTTAAACCTGACTTTTCTTGCGGCTATTTCAGTTTAATGAAAAACAAGCATGTCATTAAACGCAACATTTATATGAAATTCGAACTTTACCTCATCCATGACAACTAATTTTCGATTCCCGTCTGACTTGATTTATCCACGGTGGAGTTGAAAACAACAGTTCCCATCATTCCGCGTTCCTCCACGCCGTCATCAAGCAAAGCCGTTGTTGTTGTTTTGAATGTAGCGCCCTCTAGCGCACATGCCAATCTTAGGTATTGTAGCTTTAACGTTTAATAAAATAAATAATGATTTTATAATGAGAAGTTGTCATGTCATTTTTTTATTTTCATGACTTTCTAACGTTATTAGGGGGGCAGTTAATACAATTAAATTGTAGGCAGACATTAAACTATTGATCACCATATCACAGTTTTTAGTCGACCTGACATGTCAACGTCCTCAGCAACTTTCCTCACGCAGCAGCCTTCCTATTAATATGTCTAATGTAACGCTTATCAGAGAGATCATACAGAACTGACAGAATCAACCTTTCTCTACACCAATTTTGTTCTATCCGCGTCCGACGCTTTTCACTGTGTAGTACGACGTCCGTTGGGAACGTATTGCGTATTACGGAGTTGATTTCAACTGCCAGTGTGAGGCGGTCGAACAGATCACAAGTTTCCGTGTCTTATTGCACTTAGACAATTACACAAAATGATGTCAAGATTTGATTTACACACAGTCAGTAATACCTTAAGTGAATGTAAACAAATGATAAAGACTGCATGTGCTCCAGTATTTGAAACCAGTGCTAAGAAAGCTTGATCGTGCCGTCTATCACCAATGCTAAAAAAAAAAGAGGAAATCACTCACTGCTCTTGACTGAATCACTTAAAAAAAAAATCTATGTTTAATTTGTACAGTTATGAGCAAGCAGAGATATTTTATGTTTCATTCTCACTTTCTGTGGTATTTTCTTACATGTACACCACTGTTCCCTGAAAATAGCGTACAGCACTGTTTCATTTCATTTGTTATCTTTGTTCTATTGTATTTCTTTGTGCTTCTACTCTTGGTCAGTCTGAAATCAAGCTTCCTTGTGTATGTGCAAAAACACAAAATATATTGAGCAAACATTTATGTAAGATAATTGTAGTCTCTCTTTTTTAAAACATGTATAAAAATGCAATAAAACAGCAACAAACAGAGACAGCTCGACCTGAAACTGATTGCGACAGTCGTTCTAAAGAATCTTGGCTGAGGAAAAGCACAAGGTCGTATGCGCAGAGACACTGAGAAGTGGGTCAGTACGACCTGTCGATAAACTCACTCTTACAGGTTTATTATAAGGAATGATTTAATCAGTAAAGAGCTCACAACATTTCAGAGTACTGCCATTCAATAAGCTTATCAGTGCCTGGAACAACTTAATATCAAATAAACATTGGTTGTAAAGGTGTGAAAAACTACACATCTTCCCAAATTGCCTAGTTGATAAGGCACCACACCTAAACTGATTTACTAGATCTTAAGGAAGCGCACTATAATTAAGGTGGTTTCAGTATTTAAAAAGCAACTTTTGTGACATGAGGTCTAAAAAAACAGCATGATAATAACATAGATTCCCCCTCGGGACCCTCTCTAGTTATGTAGACTGACACCTGGTCTTCTATTTCTGGCCGTCTAAATCATGTTTATTTTTGTATAATTTGACAGCGGTTTCAAAAGCTTTCATGAGTCAAAATGTGTTGATCCACTAAAACTGGTTACAAAAATAAATATGTTTTTTAGAAAGGTCTCAAAAAGCCCTTATATGGCAATGCAAATGGATATTGAAAATTGTAATCTCATTGTGATTTAATTCGCAGGAGAGCAGCAGATTCAATCACACAACTAGGATGGGTTATGAATGAGATACTGTATATTGCATCAGTAGATGGACAAAAATAACCTTGTCAGCAGTGCTAACTAAATTGCACATGCAAATAGTGTGTGAGGAGGGGCAAAATAGCAGATATTACAAATACAACACAGGATCATTGGGAATATTTGCCTCAAATTCTTTGCAAAACTGCATAAAACATACCCATAACTATCCACCTGAAATGAACTAAAAAAAACATTTTTTCCTTTTATGGGAGACAATTTATGGGGGCAGATTATCGATTACTAGAGTCTTATCTTTGAATAATTTCTTGCAAAATCCTATGTTATCAAAACACGTTTGTCAAAGTGCAAGATTTGTAAACTAACACATTTTGACATTTGCATCACATAATCAGCTCAACCAACATGATTGCTTCAGTATTTGCTGTTGTTAGCAGCACTCTCTGTTATGTTTAGTGTAGGGTTTACTGTAGGTGGTATTGGTTATTACCGTAGGAGTATTAATCTTTTAACACCACTCAACAGACATTTAAGTTTCGAACTGCCATCAAACATACAACAACCAACGCAACAAAACGAATGCAGCTTAACAGCTGCAATGCAGCTTAACACCACTCACTGGAAACGTCACTAAGTGTACGCAAAACATTCAAGCAGCAATGTGATATTTTGCTACATGCACACATTTCCAATGAACATGGATTTTACACTTCATGGTATCCATAAATAAATCAATAAAACTCTTGTTCTCTTGAAATTCTATAAACACAATCTTTTTTCATAATTTTTTAGCGTGAAAGACATTAATGATGTTGATTGATATACATTAATATGCCCAATCCCATACCTAAAAGATCATTATAGAGGAGTTACTTCCAACCTGCATCACCAGAATTGCCAGTCAGTTCTCATCCTTTAGCATCACATAGAACGCTATATGACAAAACGGCGCCTATACTACGCACATGGCACCCTTTATTGTTAATATAACACGCGAACCCAAGGTGTCATAAATCCTTTAGCGTAATATTAGACTACCCTACCCTACCCTACCCCACAACTAAACCCAACCATCACAGCGTGTTATATTAACGATAACAGGTGCCATGTGCGTAGTATAGCGCCGTTTTGTCATATAGCCTCACCTATATGACGCTGAAGGATGAGAATGCGTTGGAACTGCATGGATGTTTCCAGTAATATGGATCACCTTGATTATTGTGTAGTTAGGGGTGGAGATGAACTCTGCAGGAACTCTGTCGGAAATGCAGCAACTATCGCCAAAACCAACATGACATCATGACTTTTGCATAAACATACACAGCAGTTTCAAGTCAAGTGGTGTGTTATCTATACACATGTATGCATCCACGTGTATGCATGTATGTCTACGCAGTTAAATGTCCGCATGTATTCCACGTGCATGTACATGCCGTTAAATGTCCGAGCGAAATGAAGCAAAATCTAGATCTACATCTAGGGAGCAATATTTTTTTTCCTAGGATGGTAGGGGAAGACTCATAAATGCTATTAACCCCAGTGATGGGTAGGTTTAAGGACAGGGTTGGGGTAGTCATATATTTAAATGTACAGTAATGCAACATTAGGTCAATGGCTTCCATAAACACGCTGAAAAGCAATTATGCGTGTTGATAGCATGCCAAAAATGGAAATACGAATTGGCGTGTCATCCATACGCCATTTCATGAGATCAATCTGCCAAAACTGGTAAATGCCTTAATGAAACAGGGGACACATGGAACATATCTGGACAAATCTTCATTCATTTTCATTAACTTAGATATTTTGATGTATTAGAAAAAATAATAACCATGACAAAACAAGTTGTCTATTGGCATCTATGAACCCTCATGTGAACACATCTTTGTGGGAAGAGTCTGTGGGAAGGTTTTTTTAAAGACCATTCTGTCATGTTTAACAGCCTTTTCCTCCAGTTTACAATTTTACTGTCAGCCCAGGAATTTGTACAGTTCTAGGGCTGACTTGGCTCCTACAATATCCCATAACTTCTTTGGGTGTTCCCTTATATAGTTCTTTGATAGGTCAACATAAATTCTTCAGCCGAATGGTCGCCAACAACATCTGTGTGTATAAGCCCTAAAGCAACAACAGTAGACGACTGAGCTTTGAGGTTTAATACCTTTTCCCTTTCATATTTCCCTTCATAAGGGCCAAACAGGCTGTGAGATCGGTCCTTTCGAGTGGAAGGTCTCTCCTGATCGTCCTCATTCTTAGAAGAGCGCCTACTACTCAAAATAATATTCATCACTGATAGAAGCATTTCTATTGTTCCAAGTTGACTTCCTAAAGGTTCTGTGCAGCTGTAAAAGCATTGAAAGTTTGTTATGACCTACAGAATCTCGAAGGAAGAGCCAGAATGAGCACCGCCCTGCCCGGCTCCATTGGCATATTCATTTGTGCCGACGGCATGTGGCCCTGTGATTTGTCAGTCCGGGCGTCTGAATATTCCTTAGCATAACAGCTGCTATTCTGACCCCGTCATGTGCTCAGTCATTGGAAACCAGATTTAAGCAGGGAAAAGGCTGGCATGATTAAGCCAGGCGCAGGCTATCATCCCACATAGGGTTACAAAGGGGTGGAAAATTTCCGTAAGTTTTGTTCACGATATTGGTAAAAAATGGCATTGCAGATATTTTATTTCCGACAATATATACCGCGATATAAAACTATTTCTCCAGATGACTTGAATAGCTCTATTTCGGAAAGAAGTGAATCATTCTAGAATGACTGGGGTGGTTTTGTCATGAAGTAAATCCGCATAAAAACTAATATTAATAGAATGTTAACTAATGTAGTTAACAAGACTTTAATAAATGGAACCTTATTGTAAAGTGTGTTCGTTTTATGTCTCTTGAGTTCAGTGTTGGATAGATCAGTTGTTTTAACCATTCATTAAAGTGAATTGGTTCAAAGGAGTCATTAGTTAGCGAATCGGACGTGTCATTAACGGATAGATTTTTTTTTTTAATTGAAAGTGTGGTTTGTGTCATCTGATTGTGTGGAGCGCTTTTAAGAGATGATAAGGTGACGTTATTTTAGCACACCTACAACCAGTGGTAGTTCAGAAGAAAGAAAGAAAAACTTTGGTCTACCGACCTTTTACTGTCATGTATTCTCAAAGATATTCAGTCAACTCAATTCATTGATATGCGCAAGCCGCAAGGGAGGGAGAGAGAGCAATACAGTTTGAGACCGCGAGAGTGTGTGCGGTGCGACCGGGGCTTTCACTCTCTCAAATAAATGTGCGCCGAAGTTCCAACTTCACTCATCGGATTGTGATTGAGGAATGGCATGGATATTCAAGTGTATTTGAAAGTGCATCTTTTTGTTTTAGTCAAGATTATGCTAAAATATACTTTCCTCAACTATATTTAAGTTCCCTATGAAGAGCCAACCCTCAACTTTGAAAATTCCCACTTTATTCCCGTTTATTCCCATTAATTCCTGTTAATTCCCTTAAATTCCCATTAATTCCCATGGAAAGTTTCCATCTTTGAAAATGCCCAGAATTTTGCAACCCTAATCCCACATACACTTATTTCAATACCACCAACTAAAAATGTTCTGTTTTTAAGGTTTTTTAAATAATTAATGCGCATCAAAGAAATTTTTTTTTTTTCTAAAAAATGTTAAATTTAGATGTGCCAGGTCAATGAGGAAATTGGATCAAGGGTACAGAACAACAGCACAATACCAAAAAAGCACCAAAAGTCTTGAGCTGATGTCTAAGGCATGCTTTTTCCAGGACCTCTCAGCCCGCCGAATAAACCTCTGACTGGTTGGGTGTGTGCCAAGGCTCTGGTGACCTATTTCCATCCTGAAGAGAGAAAACCTCTCGGCTGCAAGTCAAGCCTTGAGTGATAATCATACAGGCTGTCTGGGACTGAGATTATTCCAAACAAAAGGTATTTTTCTAACTCAACCTCATGTACAGAGATCTAAGGAAACTGGAACAAACTGCCACTGGTTCTCACCCAACAAACAATTCTTCAATAACAAATCAGCTTGTTGCAGATCCAAGAGCCACAGTCTTTGAACTTACTGTTAACCACATTTGAACATGTTTGAACATGTCACTGCATCAGAACAAAATATTAAACCAGGTGGCATCAGTAAACAATGCTAATCAACTTTACTTTAAAAGCAGTCATGTATAACTAATAATAAAAGTATTTTTAATGCATTAATTATGCCTAGGGGAGATCCTCAAAACTTGAGGTGGCAAAAAAGAAACCAAATATGAGGCGGTCAAAACTGGGTGGACTGACCAGCTACATAGACAGTGTGCTAACCTCGAAAATCCTGCTGGCATTCTAGCAATAACTTAGCTCTCCTTATTAGCTAGGCTCCTCTGCATGCTGCCTAATAACTTTTTTTAAGCTGGGTCTCCATCCAACATTAACAGCGCTGTGTTAGCAGATGCAGAGATGTGCAGCCGTGTTCCATGAGGGAGAGAGAGCGCAGAGGCACGGGTAAGCGAGAGGTACGGGTGAGAGAGAGCGCGAGAGGTAATGCTGCGTGAATGCACAACGGCGCTCTGCAATCAAATACGATTTTATATAGGCTAAGTAAAAAAAAAAATTAAAATCAATGTGTGGCGAGTCATTGATATTGTGTCGGAGCCGCCACAAATAAATGAACATATGGGAAACTCTAATTTTAAAGAGCCCCTATCATAGCATTTGAAATGTTACTATTTTTGTTTTAGGAGTTCCCAAAAACAGTTCAACATGCATGCAAGGATAAAAAACACTTTATTTGTCTCATAATATACATTTATTTTTAACTGATTTGCTCACCAACTCCCAAATGATTCGTAACAAACGACTCATTTTTCCAAACCACTCCTTTTGCGTGACGCTAATCGGCGGTGATTGGTCAGATGACCCAGTCAGTTATTGTTTGTTAGCATTAGCACTGCAGTACTCACAAGACGCTCTATTCTTTATGACAACTCAAATAACAGCGACAAACATTTCACATATTTTAAAAAAAAATGACATTGGAGACCTAGAAGCTGCACTGAGCATAACTTACACACAAACACACACACTTACGCGCCTCTCCTCCTCGCGCCCCGACGCTATAAAACCGTTCAAAACCCATAAAAGCAACAATTATTAATAATACTTACAGGTTGTGATTCAGAGGAGGAAGCTGATCCATATACACTGGGTAAGTAAGTTACAGAGCCCTCTTTCGGGAACAAACGCTGCAATCCACATTTGAATTCATTTATGTTTTTGAACGATACGGCATTAAAATGATGAGAACACAATCGGGCTATACTGTTGTGGTATCGTTGCAAATATGAACTCCAACCACCGATTCTTCACATGCTCATCCCTGGTTAATGAAAACAAAGTGGCTGAACTATCTTTGCATTGTAGAACACAGCGTCTTCTCGACATAATCCTATGATGAAGTATTTGAATGTGTAGACTTCAAGTTTACACTTCCGTCTGCCGCGCAGTAACTGGGCGCGGCCAATATGCATCTACGTCACGAAGTAACAGCTAACTCGTTTCAAAAACAATTCATTTCATAGACTCAGAGTCGACTATGACTTTTGAAAGACTATTAACTTTATATACGGGTGCACTTTTCAGATATGAATCTTTGCAGGATGTTTTCATTCCCTTAGAGCTATAATCCACACCATATGAACAGTCATTTTCAAAAATCCATGATAGGGGCTCTTTAATGTCACCTTCCTCAGGGATGATTTAAGTTGTGTTCGGTTTTATATCTGAAGTTTCCAGGTCTAGTAATTTTACTTTTAACTTTCTCAGTCCAAGGGGGATTATAAGTGCTGCTTCTAATGTTTCAAGTTTTTCATACATGTAGTTTATATTATTATATGTAGGCTTAATATATACTCACCTAAAGGATTATTAGGAACACCTGTTCAATTTCTCATTAATGCAATTATCTAATCAACCAATCACATGGCAGTTGCTTTAATGCATTTAGAGGTGTGGTCCTGGTCAAGACAATCTCCTGAACTCCAAACTGAATGTCAGAATGGGAAAGCAAGGTGATAAGCAATTTTTGAGGGTGGCATAGTTGTTGGTGCCAGACAGGCCGATCTGAGTATTTCACAATCTGCTCAGTTTCTGTGATTTACATGCACAACCATTTCTAAGGTTTACAAAGAACGGTGTGAAAAGGGAAAAACATCCAGTATGCGGCAGTCCTGTGGGCGAAAATGCCTTGTTGACGCAAGAGGTCAGAGGAGAATGGGCCGACTGATTCAAGCTGATAGAAGACAACACGCACAACCTTGAGGCGCATGGGCTACAACAGCAGAAGACCCCACTGGGTCCCACTCATCTCCACTAACAGAGAGTAGAGGAACGAACCAAGGC